>JAOXJM010000001.1:25743419-25756496 GCA_026413425.1 Tringa solitaria | reverse complement strand
GTTAGGTAGAAAGGTTTAACCTTCTTTTGTAGCTGAAAGTTACATTCTTATATTTCTTCTTACTTGCCTTAATTCTTTCTCAGTGAGAAAGAAGGTCAAGAAGCAGTAAGTTCACAGGAGAAGCCAGAGGATTTTGTGAAAATTATACTTTGAAGGAGATCTTCATTTATTATTGGAATGAAAAACAAAGCTCCTATTTATTTTCTATGTTTGTTGTGGGTGGTTTTATTTAATAGAAGCGCCTTTCTTTGAATGTCTATTATTTATTTATGTATTCAATGTCATGCAAGCATTAATAAAAGTGGGGCATGAAATGAAAATGGACCGAGACCTGAAGCTTAGGGCAGCCTCTGTCCACTAAGCCTGATCACCCATGTTTGGCAATGTGGCTTTGGTTTTCTGACAGACAGCAGGACAGCTTTCTCAGGAGGGGTGGAAAGGGCCAGCATTCATTCTCCTCTGGAAGAGGCTTCTCCACCATGGGAGGCATCACCTCAGATGAGACAACTCTGGCTTCACAGGGAGGTGAGGAAACCCTTACCTCCTAGAGTATTGCCTGTCAAATTCACAGGTGCACTGTGAAGAGCAGTTCTTAGTCTCTCTTCTTGTCTTAATGAGTCTGGTTTTATACTGTGCTTAGGAGTGCACTGCTTCAGGAGCAATTTGGGTAGAAAAGTTCTTGAATTCTGGATTGCCACAGGGGATAAATGGATCATAGGAACCTATATTTCCAGACCAGAATGCTCTTGTTGTATGCTCTTCACTTCACACTACTGGAGTAGGGATATTGCTGCTCCTTTGGGTTTAGGCACTGTTGGAGAGTAAGCTATGCAGACCACGCTCTCAGATACAGGTTTTGATACTGCTAAGGCTCAGGGTTTGGGTTGTCTGGATCATAAATTTAATAGTGCTGTGCCTCCAATTCCTAACAGTAAGGTAAGGGTAGATATAATACTTTGCTATTTTATGCATTTAGAGTGTAAACTCCTTAGGAGAGGGACTTTCGCATACTCCCAATTTGTACAATGATATTGACATTCTAAAAGTGAACACAAGAAGGCTCAACAGATATTGTCTGGTTTTGGTACCTTATTAGTTTCATCTGCTTCCTGTGCTACAATTGAATTTATGGTGACTGCTGCTACAATTTCTTTTTCCAGAAAATCAGTGCTGTTCAAATGTTTATGTCAGTTTGTACTATATGATGCTCCCAGGAGTCTGGACTGTTTTCCCAATTTTCTGGACAGAGTAAATTTTGCTTAAATGATTACATTCCCTTGACTTAATTAAACTGCAAAGTTTCTCCTGGATAACTACTGTTCTTCCTACAGAGACGGCAAAATTTCTAGCTAAACTTAGTAAGAGTAGCACCAATTCATTTTACTATTCCACAACTGTTTTTACTAGAGCAGGAAAGAATATCCTTCCATATTTTTTTCTAATTTAGGATCTAAAGTGCTTAAGTATGATAGTCAAAATCTTCTCCATGAATCATCTTTCTTTACCATAGATCTTTTTATAGCTTGCCTTAGACACCATTGTAACAGTAATTTTTAATAATTTCATTTTCTAACACCAGCTGCCAAAAATAAGACACCTGCTCTCCATATCTAGTTCCATTCCTCTTCATTAGGTTTTTCCCTGCATGTATTTCCTATAATATTACCAAAAAAAACCATTTTCTTTATCAAGATTTTTCAAAATTTTTAAATGAAACTCAAATATTACCCCATTCTAACTGTTGTAGTAGATATAAATTTTCTTTAGAAAAAGTAATGTCTTTAAAACACTGATTTTGCTTTATGTGGCACTTGTTTTTTGTAGATAGCGCAAATATTGTATTGAAAACTTTTTTTCATTATTTGTTTTCTGATCCAAAATCTATTTTTAATATATTTATAAAGTCTCCCTTTTCCTCAGACTTCTTGTTTCTCCTTCACTAATTTAGCATTAAAATCTTCGTTTTAATCTGCTGTTATGAGCAGGGAAACAGATGTTTCCTTTTAAGATGAAACCTCATTACCTTATTGTGAGTGACCTTTGCAGCAGAGTGGCGATACAATATTAACAGGCTTTTTGGTTTTGTTTGCATTTATTTGATTTTCATCCAGACACATTTCGTCATTGTTACAACTGAAAAAGCAATTTTTCAGTGGCTACACAATGCTCCTCACTATTGTTTGATGGCAATAAATACATGATTATGGATTAGAATACTGATAATTTGATCAAATATTAGAAATATCAGGATAATGTAATTTAAACTTAGACCTCTGAAGCAATCTATAAATTCTGACTACAGTACTGATTTTTGCATAATAATAAAGATTGATCAAAAGCAGGGAATTTGCACATGTATTAAAACCATTACAGGTTTTAGAGTATTTCAAACCGGGGCTAGGATCTTATCCTTGAGAACTTACAGTTCTAGCTTCTGCATTCCCATTGCATTTGAATTAAATATACAGAAATGTAATAGCCCATGATGTGAAATAGAAACTGATAAACAGTTTGCAAATGTCTTTTCTGACTTGAGTCCCATTGATCCCATAATATACATAACACACTGAAAACAACCTTCATTTCTGCAGAAGAATTAGCTAGCTATATTACAAGAATGCATCTCTCTGACTCTTATCCAGCTCACAATCAGCTGATATTTTAATCATGATTTAGTTATTTAGTTTTTATAATCTAGGAGTTGAACCAAAAATCATGGTTTGGGTGGGTTTTTTTCTTCAGTCTCCTATTGGAAGAAATATCTTTCCAGCTTAGTCAAACTGCATGCTGCTGATAAGGTAGAACATGAATGACAGGTAATATTATTTCTCAGTGGACTCTTATATGAACAGAGGAAACAATACATTTTTTTGAGATATTAAGAAAAAGATCAAAATTAAATCTATGAAAATCCTTATGTGTAAAACCTGACTATCACCAATACTATACATGGAACCTTTTTACATAAGGATACTGAGGCATCCTATAAACCCATTTCAAATCTGTAACCTGAGTTTCTGAAACAAGCGTATAGTTCATTTAACCAAAGACCCCAGGGAGACAAATATTTTTACATGTCTATATGGATTTATCCATGCATGTGTACACATGTTAATATATAGACAGCTAGATAACTAAAAGGTCCAATTGTGAGTATAAAGCTCCATTTTTGGCTTTCCTTGTCTCCTAGGTACTCTGTAGCATGATAAAGACATACGTCATTAAAGAAAAAAAAAAGGTGAAGGAATGATTAAATATAAAGACTGACAAAAAAAGAAGTTCTGCTTGAGTCAAGGAAGGGAATAATGTGCATGCAATATGCAATTGGGGTAGAAAAATAATGAAATGGTAGCTGAAAGATGGTTATTTACAGATATATGGGCACTGCTAAAAGAGGAATGTTCTATACACTGTAAGCATATTAGAATCAAAATAATGCTATCTGCACTAAAATACATTTGCTTTAGTATCAATATATTTTTCTTACTAAGATCAACAGTTTAGACACTGATATGAGCTTCCAAACACAAACCCATTTTACATATCTGTACTAAAAAGGTTGTTTTAAACAGCACAATTTTGGCCAAAAAGAAACACCTCTTGTGTTCTGAACTCATCACCAGAGAAAATGGTCATGAGAATCCAAAAATAACAGACTAAATACTGAAATTTTCTTACCCAGTTGTAGCTTCCAACCTGGTGGAAATAAAAAGAAAAAAGCAAAGAAAAAAAATCCCACAGAGCTATTGTAATTGTGAAGAGTAATATGGATTGTAATTTCATTGTAAATATGAAGCTTTAAAAATCCCACCATAAAAGCTGTACTACGTGTACATGCATATTGATAAGATATTGATAAGATACTTCCTTCTCTGCCTTTCCCATTGTCTTCATCTGATCCACATCTTTAGGTTTATGTTTCTGCATATACTTTTTAATCTCACCCTTTTCTGTAACTGATTGGCCTCTTGTTGTTGATTTAGTAGTCACTTATTTCCCAGCTGAAGAAGGCAGAAAATACACACAGAATTCTGACAAATGCTGGGTTATCCATCACAAATGGTCTCCCACAGGCTTTCACCTCACCACATTCCCCTCAACTTTTAAAACATGGCTCATATTCTCTGTTTTATATCTCATATCTAACCAGTAAAATAAACTATGTTGCTTACTGGAACCAAAGGAGTTCTTCTTCTCCTATGCTTTATATGTGACCATTTGTTGTGTTGCTCTTTATTTTAAACCTATGCATCACAGAAGAATTGTGGACATGAAACTGCCATCATTCAGCTAAACAATTACACACCTAACATGTAGGCTACCACCTCCGCTTGTATACATTAGCTCCTGCAATGAGACATGAGATGATCCATGGCAAGGTCACGTCCTCTGCAACGTCTGCAGGTCTCAGTTCTGCACAGCTCTGCCAAGGCCCTCCAGTATCATCCTGAGAATTACGACTGTGTAATTGCTAGGCCAAGCAGTGATGCCAACAGTCAAACTGTTCTGCCTCAGCTTGTTTAAAACCCGTGTGCTGGTTAAAGAGTAAAAAATGGTAAAAAACAAAAGCCTTTACAAAACTAAACAAAAACGCCAAAGATTAATTACAATTATATTCACAAGCCAAGAACAGAGCCTTGGCTACTGAAGGGACTGCCACTTGTACTTTCATTTGTCCTGCTTTTTAAAATTTATTTAACTGAAACATTTCTGTCATTTATGAAGTTAGTAGAAATCTAAAAATATGGCTGCTAGGTTACCAATGTTTATCAACAATGTATCCACAAGAAAGAAAAACAACTAATATATCCTAGTTTTGCTGATCCAGAGACTATATTTGTGATTAAAAAGAAGATGCACAGCCCTTAGTAATAAATAATAAGGAAAAAATTATAGTAATTGCACTGCATCATGGTTGCTTCTTTGTACAAATGTGATTGTTTTTAATATTAGGCCACAATATTTTTCTTTTTGGCAATACTTGGACATTATTAGTATTCACCTTTGCTTTATTGTACCGTGTTTTTAGAAGAATAAATTTTTATTCTTTTCATTTTATCACAGAAAACTGGCAAGCTAACTCCTCTTAGTGGGGATGAATGTCAGTAACATTGATATTAGGCTTTTCAGTGATAATACAGAATTTAAAGTTTGCAACCTTATAGTGCTTGACAGTCTTTACTCAGGCAAACTCAAAAATGTCAGAGATTTGCCTAAGGATACCTGAGTAACAACTTCCAAACACAGGCAACCGTATGCAGTTATGATTTCTAATAGTTTAAGATTCAATAGGCTCTTGTAAATAAATAGAATTTTTTCATTGTCTTCAACAGGATTTTGGGCAGACCTGTATGGTTACGTATCCCTTTTGATAATCCCATTGCCATTTTCCCACACTGCTGAGAAACAGCTTTAATATCTGCACAAACTAAAAGGCACCTAGAGTGCTTTGCTCAACTTGGCCACCACATGATTTAATTTACAACACACCTTCTTCACTCATGGTGGCAGGATGCATGAGTTTAAATGCTTTATACCTCAAGGCCCTTTACTTTCTTGTGCTCATGCAGTTCATAAGTAGTCTACAAGTCAAGTCTCAGTGAAATTAAGATGAAAAAAAAAAAAACAACAGTAAATTCTGTAGCTCATCTCTACTAATTCTGAATTGTTTTCAAAATATATTTACAACCAGAATTTCCAGCATATTTTTAAAGTCCCAGCAGACAGACTTTTCACTTCTTTTGGAAACAGTTTTTTGCTCTTCTGACTGAAAAGTGTGCACACAGTATGATCTTGCATATAATTGTTAATGAATTAGTATTTATCTGATATTCTTTTTCCCACAGCTTTTCAAAAGTGAGACAAAATCTCACCTCAAACTCTACCATTGTGAATTACTTACTTGGTTCCAAGTCTTTTTCCTCCCCAGTTTTATAAAACTATTATAACCAAAGAAATTACAAATGAGAAGGAAACCAATTCATATTAAAATTGAGAAATAAGTGATAGAAATACTGAAATGCAGATGGATAGGAAATGACACTAGTTTATGCCATGATCAGATCATTCCTTGCCTGTCTCCACAGTAAAGCTTGTTAAGTCATTTTGGACCAGAATATATTTTTTTCTCCAAGTACACTGCCTTTGTTTTGTTTTCTTTTTCATTCCCCCAGAACACAGAGCAGAGGTCATCCTTTAACATCAAGTGCATGCTTCCAGTGGGACCAATTTCTAGAAAATGATGGGCTTGGGTGCTGATGGGGTGCTCGCTCTCTTTCTTTATTGTCAACTAACTAATAGCAACTTTTTGCTCTGAGTCAGACAGTTAAACTTTTGCTAACTCTACAACTGATTCTACACTTCCCTCCTGTCAGAGAAATTAAATTCTCTAGAGGAAGGGAGAATAGATCCTGTGGTTGTTTTTTTTTTATTGTTATGATTATTATTTAGGTGTTTAGAAGCAGTAATAGAAGCTTGCCGCTGTTGAAAAATTCTTCAGAGCCAAGAAAAAACAATAGTGTTTTCTTTAGATGCACAGCAAAGCAAAATTAAAGATCAAATACATTGCCTGAAAGCCAGGCTTTCTTTTCCATGGTTTGAGGGGTTTTATATTTCTTTAATTTCCCATGTTAGTCACAAACACTTAAGCTGACACTTTGGGCCCAATTTATTCCTCTGATGTCACATGAGAAATATTAGTGCTTGGAGGAAAAACTTGGTTGTACTAGAGTTGCTTCATAGCCTTGCAGTCAACATAAAAATATGTGCACACTTAAAAGTATTACTTTAGAAAACCTTGTCCTATTCTTCCAAACAATTATAAATGCCTTCCTCCCACTTTTTTCTCAAAGAGAGCTTAGACTTGCAGTATGCTGGAACACGTTAGTGCAAAATGATAGCTGTGCACTTAGCTATGTTTTGAACCTTGAGGGATTTCTCTTTCTATGTTCTTAAATTATTCTCATTTTGATTCCTAGATTTCAGTAACATACATGAATGAATTTGCTATCAAATATTTCTTGAGAATATAGCAAAACTGTAGCTAGAAAAATAATGTTGCTTGAAAAGGAATGGTAAGAAAAAAGTCCTAAGAAAGAATGATGTCCTGGACGGTACCTTCAGATTTCTTTTCCATCTTTCTCCCCTTTCTAACATCAGTTCTCTGGCCTTTTGTTTTTGCTGGAGGATGTGACAGATTACAAGAGTCCATAATTCCAGATTTAACAAAACCTAAAAGACTATTCCTGTTTACATGACAGTGTAGGCTAAGCAGTATCCTGGGCTGCACTAGGTGGTGGGAGATGATTTTTCCCTTTGCTCAGCATAGACCCAAGGGCAGGGAACCATGGCAGCCTTCCCTCTGTTGGGCTGCTGGATTCAGCCCAAATCCCCTGACATTCTTCGGATGCTATTTCATAACCAGTTTCTTGGGCTTTGGTGCAATAATCATTAATTTGGTCACCACTTGGATCATACGCTCAGCCTGGGAGTGTTTAATATTACCAGTAACAAAATGAACTCTGATTAAGAAGTCCATCATTCAAGTGGACAGTGAGGACAGCAGAAAGACTCAATGTCTTCAACAGAAGCAAGATTAATGATTAAGAAATCATTTCTGTCAGGAATGAAAACACATTCTGAAACAGGTGTTCCTATCTTTATCCTCCAGACTTCCTCTCAGTTTCACGTCTTATTCACATACTTGCCAGAAATCTGTATGTAATAAAGGTTCAAAGTGTTACATTATAATTCCTGTTGGAAATCACAGCCTCTCCAACATTTAATTATTCTGAATTGAAATTATGTGGGAGGTTTGTCCCTTTTTCACTAACTTTTTTGAATGCTTTACACCATAAATAAAAATTCAATTTCCCCTTTCTTCTTACTCTCAGTAGAATTAAATAATGCTATAAAAGATAAATCAGATTCTAACTTTTTAATCTTCTTACTTTGCTTTAGATTTATTTATAATTTCCAAAATACTTCATATTTGAACTCAAGCCTCTCTGCTCCTTTGCCATGATTGTTTTTTCTTTCCACACTGCCTCCACCTCAGAAACAAAATATTTAATTTATAGATTTCTAATGACTACTTTTTCCTAAGTTCTTCATAGAAGCATGCATTTACGCCCTGATGAACTTAAAATCTTGTCTCTTTTCTTATTAGGAAAAGTCAGATTTCTGTTTAATTAGATTTGTTTAACT
This sequence comes from Tringa solitaria, assembly GCA_026413425.1. Taxonomy (NCBI): domain Eukaryota; kingdom Metazoa; phylum Chordata; class Aves; order Charadriiformes; family Scolopacidae; genus Tringa; species Tringa solitaria. The sequence goes on along the minus strand of JAOXJM010000001.1, from coordinate 25,748,291 downwards.
TTGCACTTTGAGATCAAGTCAGTAGCAGTGGGGAAAAATAATGAGAAGCAGCATTCAAAAACTGAGAAAAGAAAGAGAAAATTCTGAGGACAGCAGAAAGACTCAATGTCTTCAACAGAGGCAAGATGTCACCCCAGGTTACTGTTCAGAAAATAACCAGATGGTTTCCTCTGCCCTTCTTCTCTATGACTTTCTATCAGGTCATCCTCAAATAGATTCACTCCTCTATTTTTAGTTCATTCATTATTCCTCTTCATCTCCCTCTGTGGCAACGAAGGGACAGGTCTGGTGTCAGTGGAAGCAATTTGAAATGAATAGATGTGCTAACTGACCCCTTCACGGCCACATCACAAGAAAACATTTAGTGCTACTATTTATGGTCCACACAGAGGATCCAAGCTCTTAAATGACTCTAAGATAAAACTATCATTTGGAGGTTACTACTACAGCTTGCCCTACACAATTACTCTCTAGGCTAGAAAATTGTTTGCTTGTCACCAAAAAGTGATTTTGGTTTTCAATAATTAGCAGTCACAAATGATAGTAAGATTTGCAAGTATGATTAACAACAGGTAACTCTTTAGTGCAAGATACTGTCTCAAAAAATTACTTAGAAAAACAACATAATTAAAAAATATATCATCTCTACTTTGATAGCTAAATCTCTTCTATGAAATGTAATCTAATTAGATTTTTATGAGATATAATACAATAAAAATATAGGCTATTATTTTCAATAATCCCACTAGGTCCATCGATCATCTGGACTCATCAACATATAGAAGCAAAAGTTTGTAAAAGCTCTAAATGCAATGCAGGTCTTCTTGATCCATTGTCCTCAGGGCACATATTCAGTGAGCTCTTCCCATATCGCATAGTTCAACACTTAGGAAAGCTGTGGTCTACTTTTACTGCATTTTTCAATATTGTCTGACCAGGTTGCCTATTTGTGTGCATATTTCAATTTATTTTATTATTTCTTTTTTTCTTCCGAGAATTCCACAACATTTCTTCTACTTGTCTATTTTCTATACTTTTCCTGCAATGGATTTTACAGTGTATATGTTGTCGCATACATCACCTTCCCACAAAAAAAGCTCGGATAGAAACTGAACCATGCTCCACCTGACAGATGGGCAGAAAATTCTCTTCTTTTTGACCTGGGTTGCAGCCAGATTGAATTGCTACAAAGGAATCACACTCAGGTAAGGAGAAAAACTAAGAGATAAATATCCCAATAAAGATCTGAGTATCTGATTGGAGACCCAACCATAACAGGCATGTGGAACAAAAAACTCAGTGAGACCTCAATTTATCTTTTACAAGTAAATGACAATTTTCTGAGTAATTGAAGGATGGTCAAAAAGAAGTTGATGAAGACAGTAGCACTGTAATTTGACAAGGTGAATTTGATTGGGAGTTTCAGTATACCAAAAACCACAGCAGAGAACCTGAAAGATGGCACAAAGACAAGGAGACACAAAAGGTACGCAACATCCAAAATCAAGGTTATATCATAACCAAGAGATTCTAGCTATCTGAAAATCATGTTAAGTTTAATAACCAGAAAGGTATTTCAACTATTCCATTTACACAATGATATACATCATATGATGTATACTCATACATCATACCAGTCTCTCTCCAGGTTTGTTTCTCTCTCTTATTTGACTCCATAGGAGCCACCACTTCTATTTCAGATTAAACACTGATATGGCTAAATTAAGGGGAAAGAAATCTTACTCACTCTAACAAACCGCACAATCAAGGTAAACTGTAGTGTAAAAAGGAGCTTGTAAGAAGTGTCATGGATATCTAATTCCTTAAGTTTTCTCTCTCCACAACAGTGTGGTCAGGGTCATCAAGAGGACAATATAATTGGGGAAAGTACCTTACTCTTTAACTTTTGTGCCCTTCCCTCCCATGAAACAAAAGACAGAATCATAGATTCATAGAATCATTTAAGTTGGAAAAGACTTTTAAGATCATCAAGTCCAACTGTAAACCTAACACTGCTAAGTCCACCAATAAACCATGTCCCCAAGTGCCACATCTATGTTGGAACAGAAGACAAATGGACAACTAAACAGAAAGCAATGAGACTCTTCAGATTTTAAACTGATCATTGGTGAAGCTGTGATGTGAGCAGCCATAAAGCTGGCTGAGTTAGAAAAGGAAAATTACTCAACAGAAGAAAATGCCTGCTGAAAAATACTGACAGAGAAATTGCCCGGCAGTGTGGCAGCTGTGGATCTGGGAACTAGGACTTCAAACTACAAACATCCTTGAAAAGTGCCGCTGGTCTGTTCGAAGTACCTAGAGACCAGACACATCTTGAGATATCATCAATAAGCTCATAACCAAGAAACTCTAATGCAAACTTTCTGTCTGTGAAAGTGGGAACAGTCTGGGAAAATAAAATTAGTCTGAAAGAACAACAAAAAAATATCATCCTCTCTTGGCTGTTACAGGTGAAAAATCAAAATAGCATCTATTAGCCACTCAAAATTGGATGGCTTATGCTCTCTTATGTCACTGATATAAAAAGGACCTAAGTTTTAGCTAAAATGGTTCCTTTCTCTCTGAGAATTTACCATATTGCACATACTTTTCCTTTCATAAACAAGTTGAACTCTCAAAGCATAGAATCACAGAATCCTAGAATATAGAATAGTTTGGGTTGGAAGGGACCTTTAAAGATCATCTGGTCCAACCCCCCCTGCAATGAGCAGGGACATCTTCAACGAGATCAAATTGCTCGTTGAAAAGCGAGCTCGTTGAAAAGTTCAGAGCTTCACCCAACCTGACCTAGAATTTTCCAAGATGGGTCATCTACCATCTCCCTGGGAAACGTTTTCCAGTGTTTCACCACAATCATTGTAAAAAATTTCTTCTTTTATCTAATCTAAATCTACTCTCTTTTAGTTTAAAACTATTACCCCTTGTCCTATCGCAACAGGGCCTACTGAATAGTTAGTCCCCATCTTCCCTGTAGGCCCCCTTTAAGTACTAAAAGGTTACAATAAGGTCTCCCCAGAGCCTTCTCTTCTCCAGGTTGAACAATCCCAAATGTCTCAGCCTGTCCTCACAGCATAGGATCTCCATCCCTCTGATCATCTTCGTGGCCCTCCTCTGGACCTGCCCCAACAGGTTCATGTCTTTCCTGTGTTAAGGGCGCCAGAGCTGGAGACAGTACTCCAAATAGAGTCTCCCCTAAGTGGAGCAGAGGGGCAGAATCACCTCCCTTGACCTGCTGGCCACTCTTCTTTGGATGCAGCCCAAGATATGGCTAGCCTTCTGGGCTGCAAGCGCACATTGTCAATTCATGTCCAGCTTTTCATTCACAAGTACCCCCAAGTCCTTTTCAGCAGAGCTGCTCTCAATCCCATGCACAGAGTGGAGGCTGACAGATCAGTAGTTCCCAGGTTCCTCCTTTCTACCCTTGTTAAAAATGGGTGCAATGCTTCCCCTTTTCCACTGGGGACTTCATATGACTGCCATGACTTTTCAAATATCACAGAGAGTGGCTTGCCAATTACATCAGCCGACTCCTTAAGGCCTCTAGAATGCATGCCATGAGGTCCCATGGACTTCTGTATGTTCAGGTTCCTCAGGTGGTCACAAAACTGATCTTCTCTTACAGTGGGAGGTACTTTGCTCCCCATGTGCTCTATGGAAAGCATCCTTAAAGATCTGCCAGCTCTGCTCTGCTCTCTTGCCCCTGAGGGCAGTTCTCCAAGGGTGCTACTGACTAGCTCCTTGAAGAGATGGAATTCTGTTTTCCTAAAATTCAGAGTTCTGACTACTTTTCCTCTGACCCATATCCCTCATGAATGTGAACTCCACCAGTGCATGATACCTGCACCCCAGACTGCCTCTAATCTTGACATCACTGTTTAGCTCACTTTTGTTGGCAACCAATAGGTCGAGTATTGTATCCCCTCTAGTAGGCCTGTCTGTTACCTGGATTAAGAATTTATCTTCAATGCACTCCAGGAGTCTCCTGGATTGCCTACAGCTCACCATGCTACTTTTCCAGCAGATGTTTGGTGGTTCATCCCACAGAAAGATGAAAGCCTGAAAGCACAATGCCTCCTGTAGCTGGCGTAAGAAGGCTTTGTCAGTAGACCCTCCTTGTTCAGACAGCCTGTAGTAGACACCAACCACAAGGTTCCCATTGCTCTAATTCTTACCCATAAGCTTTCAACCTGGTTGTTGCTGTTCTTCAGAGACAGCTCTTCACACTGTATCCGTTTCTTAATGTAGAAGGCAATGCTTCTGCCTCTCCTTCCTCGCCTGTCACTTCTGAACAGCCACGTTCCAGTCATGGAATTCATCCCACCAAGTTTCAGTAACGGCAACTAGGTTGTAGCTTTCTAGTAGCATGGTGGCTTACAGCTTCTCCTGTTTGTTGCCCATACCATGTACCTTGGTGCATAAGCACTTCAGCTAGGCTGCAGGACTTTCTGCAAGATCTTGGACTCCCACCGGGGATGCCTGGCTGATTCCAGACTCTGTGGCACAGATAATTTCTGAAGTGAGACTGTTATCTTATTGGTTCCCTCCTTTTGGGCTTGGTTTGGTTTGTCCTCCCACCTCTGGGATCAGTTTGTCCTTTTCTTTGGGATCGTTTGGCCCCTTCTGAAATCTATCTAATTCACTTAATAGCCGTATTGCATATCTCTGTAAGTTATCTATCATATCTGCTGTTAAACTGTTGGCTAGTTGCTTCACTAATGACAAGTTTGCAGTAATCTGCAGTGGTATATACCTACTTGGTGGTTGCTGTTACTGCTTCTTGCTATACAATTGGTCACTGCTATTATTAACTGCTATCATATTGTTGATTGATACTATATCATTGATTGCTAA
>JAOXJM010000001.1:25732561-25742694 GCA_026413425.1 Tringa solitaria | reverse complement strand
AACTAGGAGAACAGATTATAGATCATAAAACCAGAAAAGAACAAGACACAAATTAGTTATTTGACAAACATACTTGAACAATGTCATAAAATAAGGTAATTAACTGACTATATTGATTTCATTAAGCCGTATTAGGATTAGCCCATCTCCCACTCCCTGATTTTTTGATGGAGTACAAATAAGTAATTTATGAAAGATATAAAGACAGCTGTCATGCTGATTTTTGATTAATATTTTGTTCTGAAATCTGTATATTGCTAGCTACAAAGTTATCACAGAAAGAACATAGCAGGCTAATATTAATGTATATTAATATGACTAGATGATCAAACCTTGCTCAGTTTTATGCCACCATTCTGGACTTGAATCAAGATTGCCTTTTTTTTTTTTCCCCACAGTTACAGAATTGCTGACACCTATTCCTGTCTTTCCACCAGACAAGGAAGAGCCTTCGTCTCAGGTGACCTGTTTGCTAAATGGAGTAAAAATCACTTTGTCCTTTGAGTGGTTATGAGCTTTGCAAGGTATGTTTTAAGCAATATTTTACACGACACTTTTCCTTCAGTTGGTAATTAGTTTTTCCTCTCTTTTTCCATTATTTTTATTTCTTTAAGGTGTTTTGTTAAACAATTTTCTTGTATTTCTTTCTGATTACATTAAAAATGCAACCTCCAAGAATGATACCATCACAAAGTGAGATAAAAGGTATTTTTTTAAAAAACTCCTAATTTATCCAAGTTATTCTTCAAACTCATGGTAGTTAGAAAGTTCAAAGAAACAGAAAGATCAGTGAGGGAACTGACAATTCCTTGAAAAAAGTGTTTATAGGATACAACTGAAAGGAAGTTGCAAGATTCTGATGCTTAAATCAATGGAGGAAGAGTCAGTGGTGTTTCCTTTGGTCCATGGATATAATTTTGCTATCATTTACTTTGAGCTGTTGCTTTTCACTACAAAGTGTTATCAGATTTCAAAATGAGCCTTTCTTGCATATGCAGGGGTGAAACTGATCTACCTACAGAACAGAAAGCTGAATTCCTGTATTCTTCTTTTTTAGCAATACTCTTAAGACAGAATTTTCATTTAAATATAAAACGGAATTTACAGCAGTGGGCTCAATTCTGCAATCCTTATTCATAGAAAAAAAGCAATGCCTGGAATGCAAACTTTCTGTGAGAAGAACTGTGGTAAGTATTCACGTCTCCTAATTTTAGCTTTCAAAAAAAAAAAAAAGCATCTATTATAAGCTGGTCACCAAGGCTAACTAAAAACCAGTGGAAAAGGACAGGATTTGACACAAGTTCATTTTTGGCTCTTTAGTCCCTCTGAAGCCAATGGAAAGACAGGGGCTCCTCCAGAGCTTAACTTGGATGCTCTGAATCATTTTCTAGAGGAGTCTTTAGCTCTTCATTGAGTACTGAGATCTGCTGGTTATTAGTCTCATTACAGAATATCCCCTGGGGCACACCTATAGATCACACTGTCATTCCTCTCACCTTAGTCCTCTGTTTTAAGTCAGAATTAATTATCTGATGGTGTGCCTCTCTCTCTTCTGTGAGCATAGAACTATCTGAGGGCAGCTACCTTAGGCTAGACCCCTGCCTTTAGGTAAGCTAAACTTGGAAATATCAGTCCCACTCCACACTTTTAAACTATAATCTGTGCTACAGAGAATTTGAACTGGAACTGCATTTAAGTTGATAATTCAATTTCACTAACAGATCTAATTTGTGATTTTAAATCAGAAGAAAAGACCTCTGTATTAACTGTTCAGTTCATTGCAATATAATTCATACTTCAGAAGAATTTTTGCAATCATTATCTTAATCATTATCTTAGCTTTCTCTCCAAAACCTGTCAAACTACAGGGTAAAAAAAGAACTATTAAAGTTGTTTATTAATACTAAACATCTGAAACTGTATTTAAATAATGGTTTGTGAAGGACATAAGAAAAAAGCACACAGCAGTAAAACATACTCATTCTACTATAACAAGATTGGAGCAGTTGAGTACGTGGAGTGCATACTTTTCTGTATATTTTCTAGAACTCCCTGATCTTTGTTTTCTCATAAGTGAAGTTCCAAACAAATTGAATTCAAAAAGGCAACATGTTAGTCATTTTTAATGCAGGCTATACAGGTTATACTATATAAAGGAGTTGAAGTTGAAGAAATTGCAAAGAGCATGGCTTTCATGTACATTTATAGATAATTTTACTCTTAGTTATTTTCAAAGGGCAATATACCTGTTCACAAGTCTCACTCAGACCTTTTCGGTGTATAAAATTCCATAATTTGCCTGCTTTAATTGCAGAAAGCAAGTTGTTAGAACAACTGGTGCAAGTATTTCCAAGTGAGACCTCAATTTCCTTTTCTTTTATATATTCATCCATATCATTAATTTCTTTCTTATTGAGCTTATGGAACTATAAGAATGGTACCCTAAAACTGATGACAATGTGATGAATTTTATCTTTAGTACCTCCTGGTTCATTAACCACCTTATTTGTTAAGACTATTACATATTTTATGGTATTTTTGATCATTCGCCTTTGCAGATTCCTGTTATGTCCAAGTACATGTGAGCTGCAATTCTTTTATTGTAGACTCCGTTGACCCCTCTGCCTTAAGGTGGGCTTGGGAAAAGAAACCCTCTCCCAAGTAAGTAAAGTAAACAGTAGTTTATTTCATGCTCACCATCCTTTTTGGGTTTGGGTTTTTTGGGGTTTTTTTGGTTTTACATTTTACATACATTTGTTTACTTTGTATGTAAAATGAAAGTGATAAATATTCCTTAAATTCAGTATCTAGTATGGGTACTAGTGGTCCTCCAGTGACAAGAGTTATTCAGGGCCTATAATTATGAATATTTTAGGTTAGATTAGATGACAGCACATGAAATAATTACTACTTCTTTGATTCTTCAATCAATGTTCGCTGCTATAGTGGGCCATAGAGCTGTATTATATTAGATTTTATGGGGATTTTATCTTATTTTCTTTCAATATTAACGTAATCCCAAATTACTGTCATTATGATGAGAAGATGCAGTGATTTGTTAACATACTGCCAGCTTTTTAGAACATGTCATTTAGTGCATTCATCCACTGTCCTTCACCAAAACTGAAAGTGCTTCACAACTCAGAGAAATTAAAAGTATTACAAAATAAAAATATTTTCCCATTGGATATAGAAATTATGAGATTTATCTTTCCCAGCACAGATAAATTGTCTCAGTTACTGTGAGCTATAATAAATTGTCTTTTATATATGGCAGTGTAATAAATCTGTACAATCTGAGTGTTAAGTACAATGCCTACTGGGATATTCCTTTCTTCTTACTGATCCCAAAGAACTGCTCACTTCAGTGAGTAGCTGATATTGCACTAGGTGAGTTTATAGAAAAATTCATTACGTATCAATGCAAAATAATTCATATTTGACATTTGTTACAGCTCTGGACAATGATTCAGTTAAAGTCTGCTAGAAGAGTGAAGTTACACGGTCATGACCATTGCAGTATTGTAGGCTAAGGTTAGTTGAGATATCATGTCTTAAATTTTACTGTTGTTATAATTTTAAACTATATAACTGCAACAGTAGGAAATAAGAAAAAGGAGAAAAATAGGAAACAATAGGAAATATTATTTTCCCTAAATCTGGTAGCTCATTCAGCATACAAATTTTTTGGTTTAATAGTACACTTTTAATGTGACTCTCCTTATTATGCTCTCTTACAACACTTCACTCATTCCTGAACACGTGAACTGAGATGAGGAGGTGTATCCCAGGAAGGTTACAAATGCAATTTCAGATCAGTGTGAGATGTGTTGTACATCCTCAGGCCTTAGATATAGGAAAAAAAATTAGAAATTTTACTCCCTAATAATGTTCAGCCATTGAAATATTTGACCAGATATTATTTAATGCAGTGACACCCACATGTGTACACACAGGGACCAACAGATATCACAGAGACAAGGCACAAAGGGTGTTTAGTGAGATAATGACAATATGGGAACCATTCTTCTTTTTTGTCCTGTTCTCCAATTCCCCCAAATATCAATCCAAGGAAAACTCTCAGTGCAGAATTTATACTAGAAACTGTGGTAAGGTAGACCAGGATTTTCTGTATCATCAAGAGATGATGGGAATGGAATGATGTTCCTGGGCAGTTAAGCAGGCCAGTTATGTCAATCCCACTCTAGCTATTTTTATTCCATCTAACAAGAGTAGAAAACAAACATATTGTCTTTCCAAATGAAAACAAAAAAAAAAAAAGGATTAATTGTTTTAACCTACTCCTCATTTAAGAGTACAGATTACCATGAAAGTATATTGTGTAGATTGTCTTTTATGGCTTCTTAAATAAGAGACAATACCTTTCAAATGGTAGGATTTTGTAGTCAATCTTCCTGAGACAAAAATAGAGAAAGAAGTAGTTAAGGATTTTTTTCTCTATAAAGAAGAAGATTAAAGGACTACTCAGATAAAATCTTCCCTCATTTTCTGTGTTTTGCTTCTTTTTTCTTCCAGAAGAAAAAAATAAGATCATCTTATCTTGACTTTAAATGTAGAACAATCCTTTAAATCCTCATTATTCTTAAGATTACAGAGATTACAAATCCATAGAGTATTTCCTGAAAACAAATGCAGGGAAATGACAAGCAAGTATCTCAATAAAGGACCAAGAATTCTTTCTTTCAAATACTGAAAGAAAGAAGGGAAAAGAGACATAGCATAGTCTTTCGGCCATTCTTTCCTCAAAGCAGTATGGAAAAGATAAAGATGGATCAGAGAGAATGGCCTAAAAGTACTTTAAGTAGCCATCTCAGTACAAAGTATACTAATCTGCACATGACAGATTCAGCTGCATTTTCAAAGATGCCCTTTATTGAAAAGATATAAACTAAAGAGCAGATGGAACTTAAAATCCTGCTTAGAAAAACGTATGTGCAAGCTCTGTATTCCAAACACTCACTTTAAAATTCTGGCTTTTCCAGTTTTCCTTATTGCAATTTATGGTCATATGAGGTCAGATTCTGCTTTTGTTTCATATAACAGATCCTCATTATTCTTAAGATTACAGAGATTACAAATCCATAGAGTATTTCCTGAAAATAAAGGCAATGAATTAACAAGCAAGTATGTAAATAAGGGGCCAAGAATTCTTTCAAATAATGAAAGAAAGAAGGGAAAAAAGACATAGCATAGTCTTTCGGCCATTCTGTCCTCAAAGCAGTATGGAAAAGATAAAGATGAATCAGAGTGGAATCTTGATGCCCTATTTATTAAGACAATTAAGTATATTGTGTTACTCTGCCTATGTGTCTCCCCATGTAATTTAACTGGGCAATTCCTAAACAAATCAAGATGCAGAAATCTTAGAGACACAAAATTCTGATATATTTGTGAAAATTTGGAGGTGAGTAGAGGATGAAGATCAAAATATGGAAAAGGTATGAATTCGGCCCACTGAGTAATACTAAGATGAAAATCAACACATATATACCTCTAGAGTACTGATAATACATTCTGACACAGGAATATTATAAAATAAAAGACAAAACTAGCCCAATATCACAGCAAGGGACTTATTAAAGAGACGTAAACACAGTTGGTAGGAAACCAGCTGTTGCTCATTCGGCGGCTCATGGGAATACCTTGGCTTTAAATAATTCTTCACCTTGAAATTAAAAAAAAAAAAAACATTAATAATTCTTCCACTAGATTGGTTTGTACTTTTTCTGATAAGGTTTTTTGTTTTTATGATTGTGTATCTGTTACTATTCATGGATCTTTTATATGTTTACAAAACCACAATAATGCTTAAAGCTAAAATCATTTATTTAACATTTCAGAAATGCCATGTATATGATGCATGAAGTATGAAGTTAGTTTGTATTACCCTCTGTTAAGCAATACGATGGAGGTATTGACAGAGAAACCTAGAAGGTTCTTTTTCCACCGTGGTTTACCTTTGAGTCTTCTTAGAACAAGTGTTTTCCTGATTTAGAGGTGTGTAGGAAAATTGTTTCAAGTTAAAACTTCTATTCTAATACATTTTCTACTTATATTGCACATGACTGGTTCTAATATGCATATATTTCTATATTTAATTTTGTTTTGTGGGTGCTTTTTGTGTATAAAATGTTTTCATATGGGATATAGAATGATTTCAAATCATGTTGTTTAATTTTTTATTTTTAACTGAGGTTGGAAGGAATTACTAGAAGAGAGCTAATAACAGAACACTATTGTTGCCTTTGAAATGGCAGCCCCTTATCTCAGTGAATAAAGCTAGAAACTAAAGACAGAGTTGTCTGAGGGAAGTTTATAAGGAAGCAATAGAATACCTGCTGAAGGATTTGAAGTCTTTCAAGTTTTTCAAAATAATTAGTTGACTGAGGAATCCAGAACTTTACAAAAGGAAAGCCCTCACACTGATACTTACAAAGAGAAAAGAGAGCAGGAGTAGGAGGAAGGCTTCTACACAGACCCCAAGATTTTGAAAGGACTGAATAAAACTACTACATCAACATAGATGTTTTGAGTAGAAGATTTTATTGCTTTTCCAAAAGGCTATGTACTTCCTGGGCTTATCTGTGAGTTATCTGTGGTTATTTAGAAATCCTTTGACTACTCCGTTCTTATCTTGACTTCATTGTTGTCTTGTCCCTGAAAGTTTTTTAGAAAACTAAAGATCTTCAGTATCGCCTCTGGGAGTACGAAAGAACAACTTCCCACTTCGTGGGAGAGCTGGCGTGCGAGGAGATGGGGTCAGGATGTAGGTGGCTAAAGTAGAGAGTCCCATCTCATTGGGAAGGGATGCTTGACAGTGGCTCTGCAGCCCAGGATGGTGTCTATGTGCCAACAGGCGCCCTGCTCTAGCCGAAGTAAAAACACATGGGAGTCTGTGATTGAGTTTGTGCAGGCCAACTGGATGAAGTATATATTGAGATAGCTTATTTAGAATCATAGAATCAATTGTCTAGGTTGGAAGGGACGTTTAAGATCATCTAGTCCAACCATCAACCTAACTGACAAAAACAAAAAAACACATCACTAAACCATGTCACTAAGCACTCTGTCAACCCATCTTTTGAATACCTTCAGGGATGGTACCTCAACCACTTCCCTGGGCAGTCCATTCTAATGCTTAATAACCCTTTCAGTGTAAAATTTTTTCCTAATATCCAATCTGAACCGCCCCTGTCACAACTTGTGCCATTTCCTCTTGTCCTAAATTTAGCATTATAATACTCAAAATTTCACAGTAAATATGTACCATCAATTTTCTCTATAGGGTTTTTCAAAAATTTTTACTTTATATTTTGCATGAGTAAAATCCTTTGAATAAAATACCTGTCTTTACTGACTATCTGAATATACTGTAAATATCAAGTATCTTCCTACTCCTTCAAACAACATCAGCCCTCGATATAGTGTTACAGCTTTATGTAGAAATTCATTCCATCACATGCTGCTTTTTCTTGCAGTAACAGAGCCACTGTATGTGTGGACTCCTAAGTAATGATTTGGACAATTAGAACCTTATTTCTTTTTTAGATGCATCATAACTACATGCTCTGCTGTTTTGGTGTTTTGGATTTTCTAAATTTGTATTTAATTGTCTTTAATGGAAATTAAACTTTTATTTGGTTTTAGGGGAATATCCAGAACACATTCCTCTTAGACATATGTCAAAAATACTTATGGAAGCAACACACAGAAAGGTGCTGAGCAACAGAACTTAAATGATGAACATTACCAAATTAATATAAATTCCATGTACAGATGACTATCTCTAGTTTAACAGCATAACACTCATTAAAACATTTTTCCTTCTCAGAAAAGACCAAAAATCCACTACAAAATACCAAATTGACAGCAGTGGAAATGCTTCTGTCTGCCTAGTAGACAAAGCATAACAACCATGCAGGATTTCTCTAAATTTTTATTGCCTTTGTCAGGCTTGGCTTTTTCCTCTGCTGTATGAAAATTGGCGCTTTGTCCATTGAAATTAGTGATATAATTTTCATTTACTCCAAAACCTTTTAGTTAAATTCTCAAACACAGGAGCTAACCACATGCTAATTGCCATGACAGTAACATGTATATATGCTAAAATATATGTTTGTCAAAATAAAAAAAACTATGAGAACTACTGACTGCATTGTTTGAGATTACTGGTTAAGGCAAGCGGTATTCTTGGATATTCCACTTACTGCTAGTAATTCTAAGTACTGTATAGCACCTTATTTTTGAACAGTAACTCTACTAAGAATTAGGAAGCATAATCTGTTAAAAAGTAACTTGACTCTTGCAATACAATAATGACTAAGTATATTGACATTGAGAATGAAAAGTTTGTGTAAGGGCATCTCCAGTGTAACTGTGAATAGAAAAAGTTTGTAGGACGAGAGGATCCTATTTTTTCCATTTTTCAAGGAAGGCGTTCAACTATTTTAGATGTAGGAGTGACTCCCTGGAGAGCTACATACTAGTAAGGGTAATTGGTTAGAAGGTAAAAAAGGGAAAGGAGTTCACATTTTTCCCAAGTGAAAAAAAAGAATAAATACACCCTTCAATAATTTCAGAAAGTAAATGAAAAGAGTAATATTTTTTCTAATTTCAATAGTATTAAAATACAAATTTTAATGAAATAAAAATTCTAAAATATAACAAAACTAACCAATTCCAGATAACTCATATGCAAACACTGTGCCAGGATCCACATGTGCTTTACAAACAGCCAATTTCCCCTTTCCATTAAATCCTCACATAGGTGGTTCTGCTGTACATTTCTTATGTCTTATGACATAAATCATTATAATTCACATTTCCAAGGGAACAGAATTAAGGTTGCATGAACAACTTGTATTTTAGTTTTGCCTAATCTGAACATGCTTTATTAGGAAATATTAATGCACTTTTAGTACAAGGTGCGGGGGATATTTCTTACTATGTGTAATCTTTAATCAATAATTCTCTTCCCTTTTCGTTTGCTCTTACATAAGAGCAGTATGGTCTAAATCTTATCTGGCAAGATACAGATTGGATGGGTGGTCGGCAAGATACAGATTGGATGGGTGGTCTGCAAGATGGGTAGGAAAATGGCTAGCAGGTCACACTCAGAAGGTGGTGATCAATGGTTTTTACTCAGGTTGGCAGCCTGTTGCAAGTGTAGTCCCCCAGGGATTGATAATGACCCCACAGTGTTCAACATCTTTATAAATGACCTGGACTATGGGATTGAAAGCACCCTGACAATACCAAACTGGATGGTGAGGTGAATTTACCAGAAGGGAGAGACATCTTGTAGAGAGACCTGGACAGGTTGGAAAAGTGGGCTAGCAAGAGCAGTATGAAGTTTAAAAAAACACAAGTGCAAATTCCTGAAGCTGGGACAGAATAACCAGAGTTCAGTACAGGCTAGGATATAAGCGGCTGTGGAGGAACCTTGCTGAAAGGGACCTGAGAGGACATCAAACTGAACATGAGTCAGCCGTGCACCGCTGCCGCAACAAAAGCAAATTGGATCCTGGGCTAAGGGAACTGACTCTCTCCTGGCAAAAGGTTGAGAGAGGCTCTAATGGCAACTTACAATTACTTGAGGGGAAGTTGCAGAAGTGTTGGAACCAAACTCTTCTTGATAGTATCAGATATTGTAACAAAAAAAAATGGCTACCAAGGCCTAAGACCCTGATTGAGAGGGTCAGAATACACGTACAGGGGAAAAAATTTACTAGAAAAGTAATGGAAACTTAGTCACCTAGAAAGGCTGGGTAATCTCCATTTACAGTGGTTTTAAAAAGTCAACTAGTCAGAAAGCTGTAGACAACCTGATCTAATGTGATGGAAAATCTTCTTCAACAGGTAGGTTGAACTGGAAAATAATCATAATTCTAACTAACACTTCATCAATGTCTATGTCTGTGTATATTTTCCCATTAAATTTGTTTGTATCACCTATACCTGATTTTTGTATGAATTTCACTCTGCAAGGAAAAAGCAGGGAACCAATTATACTGGCAAAAAGGAGAAAAAAGTTAATGCAAAAAAGTTAACATCACCCTGTAATCTTAAACCAATAACTATTACAAGAAAATGCAGTCTCTTTGGGATTCAGT
>JAOXJM010000001.1:25708022-25720127 GCA_026413425.1 Tringa solitaria | reverse complement strand
GGGTTGTTTTTTTGTGGTTGGACTCGATGATCTCAGAGGTCCCTTCCAACCACCATAATTCTGTGATTCTGTGATTCTGTGATTCTGAGATGAGCCTTTAATCACATGAACTAACCATTACATGCCCACCTCTAATCTCTGATATATGCCCTTCAGTTTTAAACACAAACTATGTGAAGGATTCCTCAGTGACAAATATTTCTCTTAAGAAAATAAAATTTTGAAAGAAATTGAAAGCTAAGGAAGATAGTACTATGAAGGACAATAATGGATGAGAAAGATATATTGGAAAATGGTATTATATCAGAAGCTAGAAGCAAAATTCATTTCAGTAACCAAAAAGGAGAGGCACACAGCTTCTACCAAAATGTAGTACTCCTAAATAATCAGGTAAAGTGTATTTAAGGTAGTGAATCTGTGTGAATAATACAAACGTGTGTGGAGGAAAGAAGACAAGGGAGACTATAAAAACAAGCAAAAGAAGATGTAGAAAAAAGCTGTGAAGGAAAGTGTAGGAAAAGGACAAAAATCAGCACACTTGGAAGATATTTCAAATAAATAAGTTAAATATAAGGAATAAAAGAACACACAAGGCAAGTTAAAATTATTACAATGATGTATTCACATTGTACTAGAATCTGACAAGGAAATAAAAAAGAACTTTGTTGCGGAAAGTGCTAAAATAGATATATAGCCAAATATAGATACATCAAAGCTTACTGCTTGTTTACATTGAAGTACAACAAGATCAAAAAAGTAATGACAAAATGGCAGAGAGGAAGGATTACTAGAACCAAACTAACAATTATTGAGTAGCTACCATAAGTGAGATTTCTTCCTGAGTAGGTATGGTAACACAGAAAAAAGTAATTAGAAGTCAAGTCCTGTGGGGTAGATTCACTGGTTTGATGCCTCTAAGGAGTATGTACATGATACTGAATATGAGCAAACCTAATTTGAAGAACACTGAATTCCTCAACAGCTGTCTGCCAGCCAACCTTGAAGCTTTCATTGGGGTGGGACTTTATCAATGGAGAATAGAATTAAATCCCTTCTTCCCCCATTTTTGTCCTAAAAGATCAGTGTCACTGAGTACAAGTGTGACCCAAGGCAGTGCAGGGTGGTGTGAGCCACCTGCTGTGCCAAGCCTGGGTCATAGCAGACCGGAACAAAGACACCTGAGCCAAGATACAGGGAGGTGGCAATGGGATTGCCAACTTGTGGCAGACAGTTAGATACCCAGCTGTGAGCTGTTAGCTGGACCAAACCAAACCTCATACAAATCCTGCTGTAAAAATAATCTGTTTTGGAAATTAAGCATATTGTTTAGAAAGATGATACAACTCTGTGGGCATCCTGGTGCTTGTCTTCTTCTCTTTCTTTGTACAATCCACACTTTTCTCTCCAGGTGTTGTGTATGTTTCTAGATTTGTTCATCAAGGCTAAGATTAGTTCTCCTGCAGCTGACAATCAGCTGCTAGTACACTTGGTAACAGAGAGAGGCTTACTTCAACAAATAAAGTTGTAGGAATGGGTATGATCGATGAGAAGCTTTAGAAACCAGCCCAGTATAGTTCCATTACATTCACTATGAAAGCAGTCTAGTAAAAAGCTACAAAACAAATTGCTATGAAGAAAAATACTGAGCAGAAAATGATGGGGAAAAGGGTAAATAAGCTTACAGGATAAAATTAATCCAAAGCTATTCCACAACACTTTACAAATTATTTACACAGTGATGAGTGTGCTTTAGACTGTATCAGTAATATTTGCAACTATAATGGGGAGGAGATATTTTGTAGACTATAGAAAGGTAGTAAGCCTCCCAGAACAGATAGACCTGGCTGCTTAAATTCAACTGCATTGAAGGCAAACACATGAAATAATATGGCAGGGATTGATCATACAGCAGGGATTGCCTCTATTTTTAAGAAGAGTGAGTTGCTCTAGTCAGCTGTTCTACCACTACTCATAGCAAATATTCTCACAAGATGGAGACATCTTATGTCTGTTATTGTAATCATTTAACCATTTGTAGTCGTGGGTCTAAAATCCCAACTTTCTTGTCTTCTCTGTTTCTGAAAGATTAAACAGTTCCTTAATAATGAAGGAATGAAATCTGACTTTTGAACAAAAGGAAAATACAATCAAAGGTGCAAAACTGCTTAAAATCAATAAAGCACTGCACATGGACATGTCATGTGTAAAAATGAAATAGAAACAATGAACTGACTTGACACTTAATGCAGACTAATGAAGAAAACTTACCTAGAAATGTTTTTAAAGAAATCATAGATATTGAGGTATAGCTGTAAGGGAGTTTCTAGGGCTGAGTATACTTACTTAAATAATTTTAAAAGCAAATTTTAAACTAAATTAATTAGCATTAGACTAGTATTAATTCTGAAATGGCCACTCTAGAAAAACCTTGAAACATTTCTGCCACTGGCAGCCGTGCTCTGGTTCAAACTCCACTGACATTCTTTTTATTAATATTCTTTTGGATGATGTTAGTATTTCTGCAGCTTCAGACTTCATGAGACTGAAATTTAGCCTGTCAGTTGAGGAGATTTAAATAGCTCTATTTAGCTATTTGTCACTTTGATTTAGTAATTGGCAAAACATTAAATTTTTGAGATTTCAAGCACTTTTATGACATCTTAATTTTGAAAAGTAAAATTTAGTAGGCAGACTCTAAAGCTTCAGTTGCTCCTCTTAATTGTATTACTTTTCTAAACTATGCAGCTGTACACGAGACTTTCAAAAGAGTTCTTAAATATGCAGTTGAAACTGCTTAGCATAACATTTGTCCATTGTACCTTTGGAGCATCATCACTGTGCTTAAACACAGAATATATTTTTTCATAGCTCCTGAGGGGTTTTGGGTTTTTTTTACTAGTCTAAAAAGGTTACACAACACTTGAACACTTTCATAGGTTCCTGTGAGGTAAATGTTGTTGCAACTCTGTTCATATCTGCCCATATTAACTCGGTGCATGGCTGCAACGCTGCTGTGGTATTCTGTGCAGTGACCTGATTAGTTCAGCAGTGACAGAACAATAAGGGGAAATTGTAGTGAGAAGTAATAATTTCTATTAGGGTTTGTTGTTTTGGGTTTTTTTTTGTGCACAAGAGACATTACCAGCTCTAGATATGGTAAGGACAAAGAGAAGTATTTTTTCGCCATCCTGTCAACTTGATTCAAGAGCAAACACAAAACAGTTCAAGTGCTTTCCATGATATATGAATTTCCTTTTTGAGCAGCTTTGCACAACTCTGTGCTGAGGGTTATGTTTGAGAGGCTTTTATGAGCATCACATGGAATTGGTTGTTTTGTTGTGTAGCTTCTTATATGACACAGGGTCGATTTTTATTTAAGAGTTTACAACTGATTTTGTGGAGTTCACCTTCTAAAGAATTCAAACCTCTGTCAAAACCCATGATTCTGAGGCCACCCTGAACATTTCCTAGCAATAAATTAAAATAAGGGGGAAATAAGGGAGAGGCATAAGGCCTCATCAGTGTTGAAACATTCTTTAAGTAAAGGAGGTATGTGAAGAAGTTTTAAACAATTCATTTTTTTCTCTACAAGTGAAAGTTACCAACACAAGAGTTAATCGTCAGAAGGTACCTTTGTGTCTGACAATAACTGGTTCTGATGTATTTGATCTCAAATGCATTTATATTCACAGGAGTAGAACCCAGGACAGTTTCCTTAGCATCCTAATCTCTGGGCTATGAAGCATATCTTTTTTGCTCATATTTCAATGTGCTGGCATGCTGGGATACCCTTCTAAGGTACCCACTCTCCCTGTGCAGCGTGTCTTCTTTGCTGCAGAGTGACACAGATTCAGCAGGAGTGCTGAAAGAGCAGCCCTCTGATGGAGAGTGCATTTTCTCAACAAATGAGATAGAAGTCTGAATATCTATAAAGCAGGTAAGCTATAGGACCTGTGTCTCAGTAATATTGCAAAAGGTGAGACTACATATTCCTCACAGTAGGATCTATTTCATTTTTACAGGTTGTCAAACTTAGGAGGATTTATGGACACTGGATCTCAAGAGAATAGAGGCACCCAAGATTTTTTCAGATAACTCCCAATTCTGATCATTTCCTCTGGGGAATATCTAGGCAGCTCCTCACCATGATGCTCTGAGGCACTGTTCAGAGACACCCAAATCTGCATATGACAGAGGAAAGTTTTGTACATAACTTAGTATTTCATTCTGGGTACCTACCTCAGAAGCCCGTTGGCCATGATACACAAGTATTTAGGAACCTATGTATACAATTAGTTCCTCTTGAAAGGATTAGGAGTTAAGCTCAGCAATGTTTACAGATCTTAAAACTTGTATCATGAAGCCTCCCATATATTAATAGATATGAACCCTGGCCCTCCCAAGACTTCTTATTCTTACTACTTACAAAGAACCTGTTATGCTGGTGATACTTCATTCTGTGAATTCCATGTCACCTCATTATCCTGCACAAAACCTTATGCCATTGGCTACCATTTGTTGTCTCCATTCACATCTAACATTTGACTGCTTTATGCCACTCTTTATGCCAGCCAGAGATTTGTAACAAACCTATTCCTAAGCTTAATTCAACATATCCCAAAATTTCAGATATAAAGAATACACAGTATTTTGTTATTATTATGGGAAACTACTGTCTATGAATACGATCAGCTACTAAGTCTAACAGGAAGAGTAGAAGTGTATAACTGGTTTTATTTTCTTCACTGATATTTTGAAAATGTGTCCTGAACTACCAGGTTAAAGAGTAATTCAAAGTAATACTTAAGGATTTTGAAACATGTAGAGGCATTTATATCTTTGTTTTAGTTATGGTCACTAGGCAAAGTAAAAAATGTGAAAAGTCAGATAATCTGAAATGTCTTCTTCCGGTATTTCTAGCGAGTTATGGAAGCACGAGTCCAAAAACACAAAAGGAGCGATAATACAATTTGGAAGAATCCTCAGATTTAGAAAAATATCCCCAAATGTTTTGAGTTCTCAGTGATCTATTGTGATGATTGCCAATGACACCAAAGAAAAAAGTTTTATCTATGAGTAACGCACCAGCAGTTTTTAGAGGCCTCGATTATAAAAGTTCCACTTTAAGAGTAGATATCAAACATGCAAAGTTCAATATACATTTGAGCATCCTCCATCAATCCTGGCAATTACCTTCCTCTAACATTATGAGATTTGAATAGTGCTGGTACTGCTGCAAAATCGTATCAGCTCTTATTTCTCTATCAGGACTGTAATTTTCCGCCACTATGCACTGGTTCAATTAGATCCCCACTACATATAATGACAGCCTCTATACAACTGAGAGGCATCAGGGAAACTAAGTGTAGGGACCATATCCTTTGATGGTTGCATCGCAATTTACTGATTGTTGAGCAGGGCTTGGTTTAGCACTTAGCATTTGGAATTAGATTTAGCTAGTGAGGGAGTATTATGCTTGGTGAAATCTGAATGAAGAAGCAATCAACCATATTTTAAAATAAAAAGTCTCAAAGTTTAGTTTTGCAAGGAAAAAAATCCTGCATGCACTTTTGCATCGCTATTAAACCAAAATGAAGCAAACTCCACTGTGTTTCAGCCACACTTCTGAGCCAGACATTCTTTACATTTTTCCATGTTGAGGAAAAGACTTTAAAGCTGTTGTGATGCGGTAAATGAGAGAACTCTGAATTCCAAATGGAAGCCAGCAATGTGCCTGTGACTATGATACCTGTGGTCCCGTGTATCTCTGTTGACTCATAAGCCCTAAAATAGACACTGGACAAGAAAATTTTTCAGGTGTTAGTCCATGAACCATTGAAATGTTGATGATTTCAATGGCTCATGGACTACGGCATCTTGCTATGGAGTTACTTTAACACTACTCTAAAGCATTTCACTGAAGCAATGCAGGTCAGCTCCTTTGTAAAAAGACTCTTCACGTGTCAGATTTTGAATAAATGCAACACCTGCAGTTTGAAATTTTTATGAATTCATCATTTTTTTTATTTCATATCCTTCCTACTGCTTCTCTTCTCTTACTTATTTCATCTTGTTCTGTTCCCTCCCCTTTTGACTCTTAAAGTCTGAGGGTGTTACTGGATAATCAGTTACTGAGTAGGCATTTACTTTTACATCTCATTTTAAGACTATTAGAAGGGTTTTTATGTAATTGTGAAATAAATGCTTTACTACAAAAGATATGTATTTCATATGTATATTTAAATAAAATAAATTTATTTATATTACAGTAATGTATTGGGAATAAATGGTAAGGTGTTAGCAGTGAGGGGACTGCAGGGGTGGCCACTGTGAGAAGAAGCCAGGGGTTTCTCCATGCGAGACACAGCTGGTTCCAGCCACTTTCAGTGGACACACTAGAGGACACAGCTGAGCCCATCTGCCAAGGTGGTGGCATCTCTATGAAAACATATTTAGGAAAGGAGAGAAAACGCGAAGGAAAAAGAACAATACAGCCAGAGCAGTAGGAGGTGATCTGTAGTAGGACTGGAAACACCCCAAGAGGGGCTGTGGCCCATGGATAAACCCCAAAGTACCTACAGGATCTGGAGGACTCATGCCAGCACAGAGAAAACAAGTAAGAAGTAAGGAGTAGTGGAAGAACAAGATGAGAAATGATGAGCCACAGAAAGAAATCAACACACACTGGCCCAACCTCCTGCACTACCTTTCACCTTAACAAAGGGACTGAGTGTTACCTGCGGTGATAACATGGGGAGTGTTAACAGGAGGAATAGGAAGGGGGGAAAGAGAGGTGTCTGAGTGAAGTTTAGAAAACCAAGTTTTCCCTAAGTGTTTAAATTTATCCTCTTTGTTTCCATTACCTGAATCAAGGACTAAATTTTTATATTAACTGGCAGTAAATTAAGTCACATTCCCCACACTGAGTCTGTTTTGCCCGTAACAATAATATGTGAATGATTTCCCTGTCTTCATCTTGACCCATGAGCTTTCTTGCCCCTGTTCTTCCTACTTTGTCTCCATCATGTGGGGCTGGGGGTGGTCAGAGGGGAAAGAATGAGTGGCTGTGTGGGTTCTTGGCTGCCACAACCAAGGAACAACCCACCAAGTAAATCATGCATTTATGAATACTTATATGCTTTCTTCTCTTAAGTCATTGTCTGATTTAATTATGTTCATTATATTTATAAGAGTCAGTTTTAAGTGTCCCTCATTTTTGAAAAAAATCCATAACTACTACAAAAGAGGTTAAAAACAAACCCATTAAAAGCGCTCATGCCTTCCTCAGCCCTGTATTTTTCTTCACAGGTAACTTATGAATATAATTTTGAACTGATTAAACTTTCTATTCAGCTCTATCACTGTAACTGGGCAAGTAAATCCCATCCCACAAAACAAGAAAGGAAAAAAAAAGACATTGGGGAATTAAATTTATTTGAGGTTTTCTTAACTTAAATTTTTAATGGAATTGAAAACAAAAACCTTCAATATTTGAGTTTTGAGCACGTTCACTGAAATTATCCAACTGTCTACCAAATAAAGGCACAACACCATCACAATGCAGGACGAGGGGGATGGTTGTGATTGCAGAAGTATTGGGTTAATGGATGTATGTTTCACTGAAGATTTGTTTGGAAAAGGGTCAGATACAAAGAATAGGTCCAAGTGGCTCTTATCTATTTTTCTGCCCAACTAGAAATGCCTGGCTGTAATAGTAATGAAAAGCATATTTTTAAACAAAGGGAAAAAATTGCTATGTAAAAGGTAACCTATGACTTCTGGTCATATTCAGTGTATATCTTTTAAACCTAAGTATGTTTCTTACTTAACTAAATCAAGAATGTTCATATAATTTAAAATAGCAAGTGAATGCTATGGTATTCTGGAAGTGTTTCTGTCTTTTTCTCTTTTTGCAATGTCAATCATTCTGCTCTTGATATCATATATATAACAACCTGAGTCAGAGAGATTCAATTTCTAGAGAGAGCTACTCTCCCTGTGTTACTCTTTCCTCTCAATCAGGCTCTCTGCCCTTCTCTGTTCCTGTGAAGTTCAATCTTTATTAGAAAACTGGAGGAATGAAAAAGGCCAAATGTCCTGTAAAAATGTATTTATGCAGATGAAAGAACATCGGACTAATATTTCTGAACTTAAACCCTGGCAGCTTGGTGCTTAATGAGACAACTATGCTCAAAGATTTTCTCTCATTCACCATTCAGGCTTTGAAGAAAGTTTTCTGGGTTAGATCCAAAAAAAAGGACCTGAAGTGGGGCTTGGTGAAATTTAACAATGAATTCTAAAACAGCAATGGAAAAGTCCCTCTTTGGTTGCTGTATAACCTCCATGGATTTGTATGTTTTCTTAGGGGTCCCTCTGGCCACAAAAGCAAGTGACTCCTTCCAGAAGGGAGTCAGAATTCTTACAGCAAATTTTGCACCCTGAATTTTCTCTGAAGAAAGTTCTCTTTCCATTAACTGTGTCAGAAACCTACACAGGTCAAGTCCAGCAAATAGACGCTAACTTATATGTATAGAAGATGTAGCTTTGTGTGTGCCCTGAAATCTTTGCATCACCTCAGTTCAGCTTTAGTTCGAACATAAATTTACTCTATCCACCACTATAGGCTGGTTCCTATAGCTGGAATCACAGAATCATAGAATCATTTAGGTTGGAAAGCACCTTTTGAGATCACCTAGTCCAACTCCCTGAGCAAGAGGGGTCATCTGAAGCAGGCTGACCAATACTGTGTTCAGTCAGATTTTGAATATACCCCTGAATGGAGCCTCCTCAAACTCCAGTGAATGCCCAATTTGTTTAAGTACTCCCTAATCTTGTCCTTTTCTTCTTAGGGTAAGTCTTTCTTGCTCCAAACTTTCCGCCTGATCTCAGGTGCCTGGGACGATACTTCCTGAATGCAAGTCTTACTGGTAAAGGCTAAGGTAAAAAAAGGCATTGAGCCTCAGCATTTCCCACGTCATTTGTCACCAAATCCCCTGTCCCATTCAGCAGGTGGGCCATGTTTTACCTAGTCTCTCTGTTCCTCTTTGCATATCTGTAGAATCCTTTCTTGTTGATTTTCATATTCCTTGCCAGATTCAACCCCAGGTCACTCCTGGCTTTTCTAACCCTGTTCCTACAAGATTGGACAGCAACTATATATTACTGGGTCATCTGCCCCTGTGTCCACCTCTGATACTCTTCCTTTTTTATGTCTAAGTTCAATTAAAACTCCTTGCTCATCCATGCAGTTCACATGCTGTCTTTGCTTGATATCCTGCTTATCAGTATGACTCTTTCTTGAGCTTGGAGGAAGTGATCCTTGAATATCAACCACCTCTCCTGCACTTCTCCCAAGCAGGTCCCTGAAGAGGCCAAAGTCTGCTCTCCTGAAAGCCAGGATTGCAGTCCTGCTTTTCGCCCTGCTCCTTCCTTTTAGGATCTTGAACATCTTCGCTGCAGCCAAGGCTGTCTCTGACTTTAACATTTCAACCAGTTCTTCCTTGTTTGTAAGTATCAGGTCCAGGAGAGAGCCTTTCCTTGTTGGCTCCTCAATCACATGTGGATTGAAGAAATCACATGAATCACATGAATAAGAACAGGCTAATGTACACAAAACAGCTCAGCCTGTTTGTTGCTGTTCTTTTCTAGGAAGAATTGACACCCATCTGTTACAGAATAACATAATACTCTGAGCACCTGGATTCAACTTTCTTTTTAATCTGAGGATTTTCAAAGAACTCATCCAAAGTAGCCAGTTACGCACTAAACTGCTAGACTCTTTTTTAAAGAGATGATGTCATCATGATGTAATTTCCTTCTCTCTCTTTTCAAAGAGCAAAATTCATTCCAGTCTTTGAAAAGATAGCTGGAAGCTGCTATCCCACAGAAATGAGTCGTCTCAGGAGAGGGCCAGTCAAAGAACATTTATAAATTCACACCGTAATTTATTCCCATTTATGTCTTTAATTAGGCTATGAAATTGCCTACTGAAACTCTTTCTTCCTCTGTATCAACTCTGGAGCTAATACCAGTCTTAAACAGTCAGTCAATAAATTAAATATAATTAACTACCACTATTGTGGAAACTATAGCTAAGATAAAAGTTATTAAAAAATAATGTTGAAGTTACAAAAAGAAGATCCATAGGATTTTTTTCTTGAAAAGAATGAGGGAAACAAGCTTTGGCAGGTTTGGAAAGAGAGGAATGCTTATCATTTATCTATATCTGAACCAGTCACCTGACATGCTTAACAGACAGTGGAGACGTATAGCAGTATTTAAGGTGTGATTCATCTGACCTAATTGGAAATTTGCATTAAGAGGCTGTGAGATGCATTCTAGAAATGCTTGTTTCTCTCCATTGGCTATAAAGGGAATATATACTGCTGGCTCAGGCGTAGACATCTGTATTGCAGATGCCTACATCAGATCACAGGAATCCCATGCTGGATGTATGAGTGAGGTACTTTCAGCAAGTCAAACAACTCTTAAAATAACTGGAGAATGTAACTTACATCATTGTGCTGTTATGATCTAATGAAGGTTGGTAGGCTTTGATGATACTCAGAGCTTCTACTGTATAATGGTAGAATAAACAGCTGAAGGAAATATAATAATAGGCGTTATGATAAAAGATATTGCTTAGGTCTCCATGGAAGGTGGAGATAAACAATGGCACCTATTTTCTCAGAGTCTGTGCAGGAAGGACAGACGTGGTACAGCAAAACACACAAATCATGTGGTGAATTTGGTTTCCTGGAAGAGTCTAAGTAGGATGAAATGTAAAACGACCACTTCTAAGTAGCCATAATAGTTAAATGAATGTGATAAAAACAGCACTAGGGCACCCCTTTTAATAATTGTAGAAAAAATCCAGGATCCTGCAAAATAATTTCATTAATCTGAAGATTGTTCATGCCATTCCTTTCCATACCAAACACATAGTCTATGGGAATTTGCAAACTGTGTAAAAGATAGAGAAGAAAAGAGAAAAAAACTGCTTTTAGTTATATTAGGATTACTGAACTCAAAACACGGTCTCAAAATTGCCTTACTTTCAGTTAATCTCTTTACTGTTATTCTCCTTTTTCAGGCATTTTAATATCCAAGCACTTCATTATTTAAGTATTTGTTATTCTTCCCTGTCATTCCCACAGCACTTGACTGTCTGTAAACCTGCATGACTTCATAGACAAGGCAGCTTTATGATGTTAGTAAGAGCTCGCTCCAGTTTTTCTCTGTGTCTAAAACATTTTTCCAAGTTTTCCTAGAAGAAACAGTAAAAAGGTAAGAAGACTTGTATTCCAATGAAATATTTTCCAATGAAAGGAGGTTTTTTTAGTGTTCACTGGGTTTTTGGTGTGTTTTTTGTTTTGTTTTGTTTTTTTCTGAGTAATAATCACTCCCATTTCCAGTGACATGTAATTTACTGTTACAGAGGAACCCAGTCTGGAACACTAAGTACCACAAATGGAGTGTAAGAAATATTTATAGTGACCGCTGAGTGCTTGCAAAGTAATCTCAAATGACAGTGCAGAATCACTACTACTACAAACTGTAGCAAGCCATAGCAAATCTTCAGTTAAATAATCAATCTCTTCCTTATTATGCTATCTGCACTTCTGTTTCTAAACCGTATTTTTCAGATATGTAGAGAAAGAATCTAAAATCACAGCTGGCATAACGCCACCAAGCTGGCTGATTTGCAACAAGAATAACATTTTTCATGGGGTCTATGAAAAATATCGTGGAAAATGTGTATCAGCGACAAAAATAAAAAATAGTTTTCAGCATCTGAATTTTAAACCAAACATCATAGCTGCTTTCCATTGCATTGTTAATCCAAACCTTTTCTTTTTTTCTCTTTGTTTTCAACAGCATGCAAAGCGGCTGACCTATAACCTTAACAAACGAATCATGAACAGTACATAAGTACATGAAAAAAAAGAAAGTCTGTACCTTCAGTCATCTAAATGCTTAGAGAAACATGTTGCATTTTTTCAGACTAATATTACTTACTGCTTAATTACAACATGTTATTTATATTTCTTTTATGATCTTTTTGCTTATAGTTAATTAAAGTTGTTAATCATGCCGTCCCGTAGT
>JAOXJM010000001.1:25677596-25699023 GCA_026413425.1 Tringa solitaria | reverse complement strand
CCGCCGCCGGCTCCGAAAGTCACCGCTGTCTGCTTTCACGATCTCGGCTATTCATTTTCTTAGCCTGTTCTTTCACTTCCAATATCTATAAATTTGTCATTCAAGCTACATAAACTGCATGCTGTGCTCTGTCTTTACTCAGGACAGATTTTTCAGGGTCAAATTTGTTACATTACACTTTTTTTTCTGTTTCTTTGGTTTTGGAGACAAAATCAGTTTTTATCTTAATAGTAAAGAAACTATTTTCTGCCTCCCCTCCCCCCATCAACCCTGTTGATATATGTATTTAAAAAAGTGCAAGAAGGTTTTTTATTAGATAACTGGTACTATCATACTGAGAGCAGCTTGTTACAGCACTAGAAGCAAATCAATGTAACTGTTGCTTTGTACGTACTCTAGAAATGGGCTTCTAGTATTAGAGGAAGAGGGAAAACAAAATCCCAAAGAGAAACTGGCTTTTTCTACAGAGTATATAGGCAGAGATTGTGTTTAATTTCTTACAGTCTCAGCGTTGTATTAGAGCTAGCATTGGTCATGGTCTCACCAATTCAAATCTTGAAACATCTATTTTCATTCTATGCCAGGCATGTAAACGATACAAAGTCAATATTATAGTATCTAACATTTTAGATGATGTCATTTACAATTGAAAAATGAAGCTAGCCCTCTTAACTGATGACTTTACAACTGTCACTTTATGTTTTAAATATTAAACTGATGTCTGGACTACATTCACATTAGAACTACCTTAGAATACCACCAGAGATTTCTTGTAATGCAGAATAAAGCTGCTAATCTTCTGAAAGATGTGGGTTGCTTTGAGCTCACAAATCCAGATCTGTGCTTACTTTAGGCATTCATATTGCAGTCATAGAACTGGATGGGTAAGTACGAACAGTCACTTATACTCCAAAATCTGAATGACTGGAGTAATCATTAACATTTTAGTAAATTCTGCAAATTTTCAGAGTTCAGGTATCCAGGGTATTTCCATGCCAGCTGCCTCTGCAATCTGCAAGACCTCAGAACGTAACATCAGGACCATTTATTTTCTGTTGATTATGAATATCTGTTTATGCCTGCTACTTGATTTAATCACTGACCTGAATCACATGATTGCTTTCAGAAAGATGCCATGGAAATGAGTCAATTAATATAAATGACCATGGACTTTGTAGGTGTTCTAGACTATTAAATGAGCAAGCTGGTATAAAATACTAACTGGCAGCTTTCTTAAAGCTTCTCTAAGGCTATTTTGAACTCTCCTTGGTGTTTATTTTTCAAGTTGATAGATTATGTCATTGCCCATTGCAGTGAGTAATGATGGATACAGGGATAATTACTTGAATGTGGTGCCTGGCAGTTTGTCAACAGTATTACACATTTTGGGGTTCTATTGCTTTCAAAATTCCCTCATCTCATTTGAGCAGGAAAATAAGTGAATTCTAGGATAAAATTTTTGAGACAATCTAGCTCTCTTTAGTTGGCTGATTTTCAACAGCTTAAGCTCTATCCACACAAGTGAAGATGCTGTCACATTTACTCTGTTTAGGGCCTGTGAAATGTGTGTGGTTTTGTCATACTTTGCATAAAATCTGTGTTTTAGGGATTTGATTGTTCAACCTCTGCATGAGACAGGAAAAAGGAGGGTCTATAGGCTCTTTATGAAACTCTAATTCTATATCAGTATAGATATCAACATTAATAGCTATCTAGAAACTCTATCTTATATTCTCTGAGTCAAAGTATAACTTTGCCTTTATAATACAAAAAAAAAAAGACTAGGTCAGTCTCTGGTGAGAGACCTCTCTTACCATTGTATCAGCAGGGGGTGATCCTGGCTCTGTGTCATTAGGGAGCTTCTCTGTGTTCTGTAAAAGATACAGATTTATGTGGGATAGCGGAAAATAAATCGGCTTTCATTAGCAAGGCTCTGGAAGAACAATCTGCTCAAAACTCAGCTCAGAGCACAGTAATCAAGAAGCAATACATCCAACTCATTTTCTGTCCCTCTGCTGTAGTTACAAGGCTCTGCTCTTTGCAAGTAATTAAAGACCTATGCCATAACAGGATTTTAACCTGTGCTCTCTCTCTTGGAATTCTGGCACTTTAGGTAGATCAGTTTTCACCAGAGAAAGTAACCCACCTTGTCATAGTTAATAGGCTCATGGAAGGGGGGCTCCTCAGCCACACAGTAACACAGTGATAAGAACTGATAAGATTCAAATAGCAAAACAGAGATTGGGTGTGTTTTAGTATCAATTCCATCTTTTATTCAGATTTATTTTGCATCAGGGGAAGATATTTACAATGTTTATGAAGTGTGTTTTAAGTGGGATAGATGGGTCAGACAACTGTCTGGATTGTCAGAATTTCTTGAGGAAAAAAAACAGAAGCAAGCAAGCAAACTATCCCAAAACTTCATTGCAAATCTCTGAAATCCATTTCCTATATCCTAAAATGAATTTTTCTCATTTTCTTTGGAATTAAATTGTAACGATTAATCCCTTTTCGGCTTGTAAAATTCTATATGTAGGATTATTCCACTACAATTTCAAGCTCTTTTGTAAGCAGATAATTTTTAATTTGCATAGCAAAGATCATATTAAATATTTTGCAGATTATGATTTTTTACCCCAGAAAAAGAATTCATATCCAAAGTGGTTTTATGTACTGAAAAGAATGCTGTCACTACTGTTATTATTTCTGTGTGTTTCAGAACATTTCTACTTATCAAAGTATTATATTATTAAATCACTGTGGTAAAGTCTAGGAAAAGAAAGAAAGTTTCATTTAATGTGGAAAACTGGTTCTTAGCTGTGTTCAAACAACCATCACAAAACAGTCTGCTCTAATACTGAAGCTCACATAAAGTCACCTCTCTTTTTTTTTTTTTCTCTTACATGATTTATTCTTCCCTATAAAAGGCAGAAGACCATGGACAAAAACTAATATTCCTTCCTGCACTTCTTTCAGAGCTATCATCCTGAATACAACCTATCTCTGAAGCAAGCATGAATATCTAGGAAATAAAACCTTGTAAAAAGGCTAATATTCAAATAAATGATCCATGAAATAATTCTTCTAGCAAACAACAAATACTCTGAACTTAAGACAAATAGGGTTCTCTAGTCTCTCATTCTTCCTGTTAGGCTAGAATTCTCGTATTTTCACTGAAATCTTGCAGTAAACTCAGATTGTCTCTCAGCGAGGTACAAAGGACTAATAGGGATTTATGTCTAGCATAGAAAAAAAATATTTTTGATTAATAGATTTTTCAGTGACTGCTATGATTGATTTGTCTATTATCCTTATTATATTTCCTGATTCTGTTCTTTAAAGCCAGTAGCTTCCAGATTTCAAAAATTGCTTGAGCTACCTGCTAAAGTTACTTTCTTCATGATTTCCTCAAATACGCAGTTCTACCCTACAGAAACTGGTCATCATACTTTTTGAAACACTGGTAGGAAAATCACAGACTACCATCAGCAGAGATGAATACCCATAGTCTTTGCAGGGCAAAGCAAAGTAGCCAGAAGGTAGAAGACTTAACAGAACATACCATTTTCAGTAGAGATGAATCCAAGTAGACCAAAGGACACAGAAGAGCAAATGAATGCAAATGTATAGAAAGAAAAGCAAAAGGGAAGACAAGACATGTCCTAAGAAAAAGATAGATTAAAACGATAGATTATGAAGTTGGTAGGATTTCCAAAATTTGAGCAGCTGGGTGGCAAATACAAGATGATGAGATAGTTAGAAGGAGACAGATGAATATAGGAGGAATGAGGCACTCTTGGAAAGAATTTCTCAAGGGAAATAGGAAAACAGTAGAACTGCTTGTGAAGTAATGCATTCATGAGCATGAAAAAAGAACAGATTTAGATCTCTGTGGCATTCACAAAAGTGGAATTTATCAAAAGTATAAATGGACTTTCACAGTCGTGGAATTTCAGCAGGTTCTGAGGACGTCACTGCTCTGGGTTGCCTTTAAAAAACTCTCCACATTTTTATACAATTTAATGCACTTTTCTACAACTTAGTATAGCATTTATATTTATATTTGATCATTCTGTTTACATAGCTGCATACTATCCAAACTCTACTGAATTAAGTAGATTTATTTTTATTCTAATGTCATTGAGGAAACAACTATGAGCAGTGTTTTTATCTAATGGTTTGTCAGTAGTGTACTCAGTCATCTTTAATATCAGCCCTCTTTTTAACTATTAGATTTGAGGGCTAGTATGTGGGAATTTTAATGAACTGCTGGAAACAATTTTGAAATTATGAGTTTGCTAATGACAGTTACACAGTAAAGGGAAAACATAAATCACAATAGATTCCCGTGGTATGCACATGCTAATAGAAGCATCGTGTGCTCCTAAAAAGACCAAACATGTATAAATATGAGCAAAATGCAAGGAAATGATGGAAGATTCACAATAAATGCTTGAAAGTAAAATTTCCAGGCTGTGCATAAGAAGACAGACCAAAGTCACTGCTATTACAATACATAAATAAATACAATCACATCTAAATATCACCCATGCTGTTGTGAAAATTTTATCTCTGAGGCACATTAATAATTAGGATACAAATGATATTTATTGCCATCATAAACATCAGAAATAGTAGAAAATGTGGTGAAATGGATGTTTTATTATGTACATTTATTATGTTTTATTAACCTTGAATATTTGTTCTTTAACTTCTGGTTTTGACTTGCCATTTTAAGACCTTTACACTTTGAATTTTATGGTTGTTTTGCATTTACTTGCGTCTCATTTTCTTTTGAACACATATTTATGAGCGATTACATTCTATGTATTTAACAGGCAAAGAACAGATATGTATGTCAAAACCAGGAATTTCCAGACTAAGACTTTCTATTCTGTTTTTGTGTTGTACTTCTTGTCTTCTAAATTTTGGAAATTGATTTATTGAAGTACTTCACTTGTCAAATTAAAAGCCCCTTGGAAGGTCTTGTACTTTTTCAGGAAAATGGAGATTTTCAGCTTCATTTTTCTGCTCCAGGGGGACTGGCAGCACTTCGGGAGCTTTTGGCTCCAGAGCTCTCAGTGTTTTGGTGCTCACTTGCCAATCCCGCATGTCTCTGACTCACAGCCTGAACTCCTTCCGCCCTTCCCAGGACCAGCACGCTAATCAACAAACATAGGTTGTGTTTCCAGGAGTTTCAGGCATGTCTGGACCCATCCATACTGATACCACACAATGCTGAGATCCTCACTAAGCTGGCTACAGAACCAGAAGTAGTGTTTGCATTACCAGAGCAGGCAGTTCTACTCAAGATATCCCTGATGTTTCCCAGACCGAGGTGGATGCCCTGCATGGTACTGCTGTGTGCCAAACTGACATGCAGGTGATTTTGCATCCTACCCCACTGGGGAGCGTAGGTGTGCAACATGCCTCTGATCTCATTTTATGGGCACTTGAAAGTGCAAAAATTCACTTGCAACAGTGACAGAACTTTGCCAAATGCACAAAAATAATTACAATATTGTTACCAAGCCAATGCTGGGCTGGGGAAAGCTCTTTGGTTGAAATTCAGTGAATGCACTAAAAGACACTGGGAAGGGGGTTGGAAGAGTTCTCTTTTTCTGAAACAATTTATTTATAATTGGGGTAATGCTATGTTATATTGCCAAAGCAGAACTTCATAGTTGGTGATACAGCTGGCTACTGCAACCAAAAATCCTATGGCTTTAACCTTCCAAGGGCTCTTCTTTCTAATTCTGTTATCTCACTGGACATTCCAATGCAGAGTTAGTACCCAGAGTAAGGTTTTCAATGTTTTGTGAAGCTGATTCTATTTATCTGCTGATTATAATAGACATGAGGAAAAAAACCAAGCAGTCCACTTAGATGACTATGGGTAATGGGGATACATTATTAATGACATTTCTATTTTTTCACATGTTGTTTAACTGAAACACATAAACTAATGAGATCACAGCTAGAGTGGAAGATAAATGTGGGTAGAACACTAAATATTGTGAAATGTATGGTCTAAAATAAAGATGTGTTTATAGTTATTGCACATAATTTACCTGTAATGCAGCTTGAATGTTAGTTTTGAACAAACTATTCTCTCCTACTGTGGGACTGAAATACTATGAGGGTTACTCTGCCTTATACTACTGCAAATTGTCATTTCATATGAAATATTAAATCTGCTATTTTTGTTGAGCTAAGTTTGCCAAGTGTCTGTTATAGATAGTAACAGTTGTACTTTTAACTTGAGCCAATATCTCAGAAACTTTAAAATATCTAAATTGGGAGTCTGCCCAATTATAGAACTTTCCTATAAACCAGGAGACAATGCCAGGGTGATATTCATAGATATATGATCATTTCCCTCTGGAAATTCTGAGTCAGATACCTAGGATGTGTTGATTTAAGCAGAACTACAATGATATAGGCCAGCTGCTGATCAGTGCCAGTAACTTTAAATAGTATTCTGTGTTCTCTAGAACTTGTTATTCAATATTTGCTTACAGGCTAGTACATAACCAGTACAGCTTTTTAAGCATGAAGTGAGGTAATGCTCATGGCTGATGATTTGGGGATGTAAAATGAAAAGTATGATTAAGGTGTTTTTCTTTCACTTTCAGAGCTTTCTTTCCCCTCAAAATAGTCTTGAGTATAATAATTTTCACCTGTGTCATTTTTTGTATGTAATGGACAGCTATCATTTTAACAATCTGTTCATTCCCTTTGAACTTTTTATTTTTTAACCTTATTTTGGTCATTTAGTTCTGAAATTATTCCTCATGATGTTGTTAAACAGTTCCTAAATTGTTAACTGGATTCAAGCTGCTCTTTGATCCATCCACATATTACGATAACTTATAATGAATATCCTTATGCATTGCGACTTTTTTCTTATTTCATTTGGGAGCTATTTAGTGCTTTTTGAATATATACATCAAAAATTATTGCCAAACAAAACACATTAAGAGATAGCTCATCATTAAGAAAGCAACTGAAATAGAAAATCTGCACTGTAATTAAGCATTTTCAGTAGGGAGGAGAGTTTGACCTGATAAGAGTTAAGATGGTATCTGCCTTACAACTAAGTGATGCAGTTTTTCTGATCAAAAATTTCTGGGCCAAATTCTCACAAATTACTGTAAAAGGACTGATTCTCATGCGAAATAAAATTTCATCTCTCATCCACTACCTCATTTTGCTGAGTGTTCCCTAGTCGTGCTTCACATTGCTTTATAATGTGACTAACACGGTATGCCCCAGCTATTGAATCATACTCAAACTTCGTGGCTGTTTTGCTCAGTCACATGAGGATACTTATATATATTGTCTACACTTCCTAGCTATTTGATTTAGCTTATTTTTGTGTGCCAAGATTTTCTGTTTTCCTACCCTGGTTTTGGTTATAATGCAGGGACTAGGCTTGCCATCAGCCCCTTCCATTTCATTATGTTTAACTGTGCCTGCATTTTTCACCCAGTTTCTTTCTTGTATCTTTCCAGTTTGCCTTTGCTCTTTACAAAATACTCCCAGTGCATTAAAAGGTTGCTGTACTTATAAGGTTTCACTGGGGCATTCAAATGTTTCTTACTGTCAAGTATTCTGTTACTGCAGTATCAAGCAATTTAGATGAGCATGATAAATGACAGCAGGTTGGCTTTATTAAGGTTAATGGCTTGATGATTTACAAGTGAAGGCATATTAGAGTCAAAATTATTGCATTAATTGTTCCATTAAACAATGTGAACTTTGAATATACTGTTTTGGAATGCCCTGGAGAGGTGTCATTATTGTTATATTAATTGTGACATGGCATCTATTTCAGATGTGCTAACAATTTAGAAAAAATAAGTTCTGCTGCTTATAGCTGTCCAATAACTTAGAGGTTATTGTCTCCTGCTGGCCGTTAATGGCCAATAACAAACTGGAAATTACCTTAGACAGAAAACAGAGCAGGCCAATAGCGACTTAGACCATTGGACCTCCTGTGGCTTTAAGCGTTGTTAAAGCCTGGGGCGACTGGGATTTGGAGGCAGTTGCATGCACCTGTAAGCTACAATATTAGTGGTGATGCACTGCTGCTATCTTGTCCCTCTCTTCATATCAGGCCAGTCAGAACTGCTCCATACAGAAGCCTCCACTGTCATCTGTTGGGTTACAACCAGATAAAAGAAGAATCAATAAAGCCGTGGAAAGATCATCTGCATTTTATGGGATCAGAGATGTTTTTGAAGCAGAGCAGATTCCCAAGTGGTACAGTTAATTAAAGAAAAGCCTTACTTCTGGAATTAATTCTGAGACAACAGAATGAGCACCAGGAAGTTCTTTCTGGTATGAAGAACACCATTTTTAACTTTTGTTGATGGCACCTTAGAATTTAGTAATCACATATCAATAATTAAAAAGGGACAATAATACTGAGTCATTATTTTACTTACTCAAGAATCATGTTTTCTTTGCCATTATTGTTTTTTTTTAATAGCAAAATACTGCAGTGAAGCCAGCTAATGAGTACTCTCATCTGAATTTTTGATTCACCAGAGATATATCAAACTGCTATCTTACAATGTTGTTTTCAGAAGGAGCTTTTTCATAGTAATATTTTGAGTTTCAAGGGAAAAGATCAGTAAAATTCAGGGGAGATTTGAAATGGTAAATGATCCTTGAATATTCCTATACTCAGAAATCCAGCAGCTATTGTTTTTTCATTAAGAAGATCAGAGGTGCCCAACCCAGCCATATTAGCTGTAAGCAGGTCTATCTTCAGAGACCTCGGTAAAGCTACACCTTTTTTCCATTCTGATTAAGTTGATCAAATCTTCCCCCGTTCTAGACTCCTTTCCTTTTTGTATGTGGCTATAAAATGTCAGATGATTCTGCTGACTGTTTTCAGAACTTGGTTTTAGATTACTAGTAACAAGTAAAGTAAAGTAAGTAATAACAAGCAAATTAGTCTATTTGATTAATGAACCATTTACTTTACTAAGTGATGAGTGACATCAGGATTCTAGGGGGATGGAAGAGAGAGGGTTCAGCTAGAAAGCAAGCATAATATCATTAGTAGCAATTTTACCTGCAATTCTTTTTTTTCCCTTTCTTTCCTTTTTCCTTTGCTTTCAGCAGTGAAGAACTGCTGCTTCTCTGTTCCCTCTGTCTTTCTACCCTCTTCTCTGTGTTTTGGGTGATTTGGGAAGGAACAGCAACAAAGCCAAGCTGGAAGCTGGTGCTGCTGCTGCTACTGATAGCCAGAAAGGACCCGATAATTAGATTCTGCTTAGAAGCAGCACATGGGCAAGGCTTTCACATTGTGCTCTGAGTGGCAACTAACAAAAATTCCTCGGTAAGACATAATCCTAAATTGTTTACTTGGATCTTGGAGTGGGGAAGGAGGGCTGGAGGAAGGGAGCAGGGATGGGTAAGCATGGCTAAGCTTAGTTCTTCAAACAATGTGTTGCCAAATTGGTAAAATACATTGCGGGGGTTTATATTTTCCATCTTGAGTAAAGAACGATTTGTACTGGAATTTTAAGATTAGATTCAGGAAATGGTAGCGTGTCTTGTTGGGTAAACTTGGTCTAGCTGTGGTTTCTGTAATCTGTTACTATTTGGGCATTAGTCATGGGCATGACACTGCATGATAAATGAGGTGTCACTCTTTGAAGATCCCTTCACAACCTTGGACTTGCATATAAACACTCCCTGCACCCAAGCATCAGCTTGTCCACTAGGTGAGGACTGGAGTTTCAATCTTTCTTAATGACAACTTGATGGAGTAATGACATTCAGCACCCCTTTAAATTGTTTATGGCTCTTATGAACTGAAAATTGGTTATTCTACCTTACGTTGAGCATTTCTAAAATTTCCTTGCTGAGAAGTAAGGACTCATGCAATGGATGTAGTCCCTGGTTCTACTATACAATTTCCTTCTTATTACAGGATGCAAGTTCAAGCAGCGTATACCTAGAAAAAGGACTAAATATTCAGATTAAGTGTATTTAGGATTTAAGCAATGGAATCATAGGGTTCAAGGTATTGGAATATCCAGATACACCCTATTTTATTGCAATGGCCAATTCACAAATGAACCGTGTTGCTGTTTATTATTAGGGATAGCGTCTGAACTTAATAACTACCTGACACAACAGGTAAAACAATGTCTCTTCTTTAAGATATATATTATTTGGATTTCAATATCAGAAATTGAAAATCTGGTGAAAAATTACTAGGAAGGATTCCATCCTGTCAGGAACATATGGTAATTTTACATTAACTGATATTTTTTGTAAATGTGACAGCAGAAGCATATGTGGAAATGTTTGCATGTGGAGGGGAGCAAAATGTGTTTTCCTGAAAATAAGACTTCAGCAATTGTCACAGTGTATGTGATGGTTAACAGTGTTGATGTGCAAAGGATTTGCTGAAAATTGCAGACAACACAAGTCCTATAATACTCTGAGAAGAAAGACAAAAGGGATGCAAAGGGAACATAGGGGGTTTGTTTTACTATGATAACACCTAGCTTTGTCTGCAGCACCCAACTCCAGCATTGCTGCAGACTGGGAATCTAAAAATTAGTAATACATGCAAAGTCTCACTCCTCCCTCCTTATTCTTTTATTTTAACAAAATAAATATGTCACTGTGTCATATTTAACATCTGCTGAGGAAAACACTATTTGAAAATAAAGTGCAAAATTCCTATGTAGAAAGGGCTGTTTTATAAGAAGATAGTACAGATGATGATGCTTTACTAATAAAAATGGACTGCTTCTTTCTATTTTCTGGGAGGCATCATAAGCTTTATACATCTGTTCATGGGGAAAATATTCTTCAGAAAAAGGAGGCAGATTGCTAAATTAATGGATGATAATAGTTGCATGCAGCAGATAGGATACCTGTCAGAGAATAAAAAGAAGAGGAAAAAAAAGATATTAAAATATTAACCATTCTTGCAGTGCTGTAAAAAGAATAGTGATGAAAGTGAGTTTATGTATAAATGCATATGGCAAAGGATGGCATAAGGTTGAAAACTACAGATGGTTAAATTTGAGAAAATGTCCAGGTAGGGGAAAAAAGTATTTGCCCTTCTATTCTTGGGATGTCTTGTACTTTCTGTTGTTTTTCATCACTTACTGAAGAGCCAGCTTAAAAAGGCTGAAGAGCTTGGTTACAATTTTCATATTCAGCCAAATAGTAAAAGACATTTCCAAAACTTCAAAGTTTCCTGCTTTGACATTTTAGAACTGATATAAAAATGACAGAAGAATCTTATCAAAGTTTTCCAGAATTTAGACAGTCAAACTAGTCCAAAAATATTACATATTCAGCATTTTTTTGTTTCACCATTTATTGATCCAAACAGAAAATAATATTTAAGGTTAAAACCTACTTTAATTTAACTTTTTGAAACTACATAAAAGTTGCATTCACATTCATTATGAAAATTTTATTTTATGCAACTTCATCTATCGATATCTTTTGGAAGCAATCATTTGATGTCACAGTAGGACAACTCTGCTCTGAAAACATCTCTTGCTGCTGAGTTCTGATATGACAGCACCAGTTCCATGTGCCCGCAATTTTAGGTTAATGGTTGGACTTGATGATCTTCAAGGTCGCTTCCAACCTAGACAATTCTATGATTCTATTCTATGAAAATCCTGGATAATACCAGGGCAAAAAAAAGTTTGTTTCTGCTTTTGCCACACAGTTCCTTATAATTCTATCTCAGTTTTCTCTCAGTCCAGCATTCTTACATGTATTGTACTTGAGAAGACCTCAGATACTTTAAACACTTTAAAACACTAAAATTTAAAGACAGCATATTGATAGATGACTCTGTGAAGTCTTTTTCTTGTAATGGAACTAGCAAACGAGTTCAAATGCAAATTTCCAAGTTTTCTTATCACAACATGTAAGTATATAATCAAGTTGGAATTGGTGTGTTCAGTTACCAGCTAATTGTTTTCTATTGGAAATGGAAAGGCATACCTGGTCAAAACACAGATTCTAGACTGAATTTGTAGCTTTCACTCTGAGTGTTTGCTTACAGCACGGTTTTTCAATTTGCCTGAGGGCCTGTGTGAGTGCATGAAAGAAGTGAGGCTGGCTGTGAGTAATATATAGGTTTAAACATTGGAAGACATGACTGCTACATATGAAAGGAGGTAGCAGAACAAGCAGACTACCTTAATAGAGCAGAGACAAGGAAGATAAACTTAGTAGGGTTGTGTTTTACAAGACTAAAACACTTCTGCAAATGCACCACTTGTGACTGTTCCTCTCCTGATCTAAAATGGGCTGTTGCCTTTCATTTCTATCAAAATGTCATCCATGGTGGGGGTAGTGCATGAGCATCTGATACCTCACTTCTGCTATTACGTAAAAGAGCAGCGCACATTAAATGAAGTTCTAAAGAACTATAGTGCGCTCTTAGGCTAAGTAAAGTTAATGGCATTGTCTTTAATGGTGTAAAGTTTCCACCAACAAAAGTTTATGAAGAAACTAATATCCTGATATGTACTTTGATCATTTGGGAGGGGCATGGATGGGGTGAAAGCAGGGAATAGCAGAACTGGTTTCTGCAAATGCTATACTGAAACCTTTTCCATAATGTTATAATGACCAGTAAATATTTGTCAGAGAAGCATCTCACTTCCACAGATTTAGTGACATGCCAAATCACCTCCCATATTTCTTGAAATGCTGAAAATATCTCTGTCATCTTTTTTGGCTGGCAGCTTAATCAAAACAGTTCAAAAATTCTGCCTATCCCTGTTACCTGTTTGTTGATTCCAACCATATTCTCTGGGGTAAATTTAGGCATCATGAATAACACTCAAATGAGACACAAAATCAGCAGCTTGTAGTTTCCAGTAGAATCTCTCATTTTTCTTCTCAAAAGATATGTTTGACTTCTTTGAGATTTTTCAGTTAGTTAAGGAACTGAGGCTGCTTGCCTCCTATGCATTCACTTAATATCAATAAGAGCTTTAATAGTGTAGGGATTCATTTTGAAAGAGAAATAGTTTTGCAGTGCACCTTGATGAGGGAGGGGGATTAGATATGTTAGCTCATCTATTGTTTTCATGAGCATTTAGGGAGGTAATAAATGAAAATTGGGCAGAATTTTTTACTTGTATTTAGATTTCACGTCATGTGCTTTTGACATTATGAGTAGGGGAATAGATTGTAGTGGTTTAACTTTAATTCTGTGATTACCATGCTTAATTTTAAAAAGGACTACCAAGTCTAGAGGCATGGTCCTGTAATCTGTACAGGTAAATAAATCCTTCTGTTCATGACATCAGCTTTATATCAACTTGCTCATATACTATGGTAAAATTATACTTTTGAACTAAGTCTGAGTTGTTGATGTTTACAGTCTAGCTGTAGAGAAACAAGATAAAAAGCAGAATTATGAATAATATACTTAAAATCCTCACAGATAGGGATCCTAACTTCAAAAGTTGGAACCTAAGTTCTCCTATCACTCTGGCTTATTTCTACATTTTTACTTGTGAATTTAAATTGGCTACATTCACTTTGCCAGTTGAAGAGGGATGAGCATATATACATAAAGACATAAAAACTTACTGATGATCAATTATCTGATGACAGCATTCTCAATAAATAAGAAAGTTGCGTGCATTTAGTTGTATGCTTAGTTATGTCCAGGAGTAATCGTTGGTTGTATAGTCCTGTGAAAATAGAAATATTGCAGGAACAGAGCATTATATCCTTGAAGTGAATTTAAAACTGTAGTATAGTCAATGTGTTTTCAAAAGTACTGAGAGCCAGGGACTTTGACTGGATAAAGCCTAGACGTGCAAAGGAATTTGTAATACTGAAACCTGCCTGAGCTGTGACTTAAGTGCCCTTATACAAGGCATAGCAAGAGAAATATCCAAGATGGGAATTCAGAGGGATGGTCAAAATGGACAAGGAGCCTCATAAATTCATAAGGAGGAGATGTCAAGGAGAAACATTACCATTCATACCCCTTTTCAAAATTTGTTAACTATATTAATCCTTCCAAGAGGGTATGCGTAGAATTTTCATGCTGAATCTGATCCATCTTGTACAAATACCTTTTTTTTTTAAAAAAAAGACTTAGATTAAAATCCATATATCCACATAAATCCCCTCCCCATTAGAATCTGGAAGCACTGTTTTATTAATACAAATAACTATAATTTCTGCACAATCAAGCTTTTTCAGCAGTGAAAATGCAAAGACACAACAGAGCAACCAGTGACATTGTAGTGAGAATCTATATGTCATTACCTGGGTTACCTGCACATTGCAGACTGAACTGGTCGCTGACAAGTATCGAATAATGTAGAAATTTGAACTGGAGTCTTCCATAGTCTGGGATAATGACATAACCATTGACTGATGAAGACACACACATAAGTCTAAAATTTTGTTCTTTATAGTCCTTTATGCAGGTTGAGGTCTTTTGAGCACGTACCTAAGGCAATGCAATCCAAGGAACACTTATCCAGAAAATTCTCTAACACCTAAATAGCATTACTGTTTCCCAACAAAATCTCTCATATGTCCACGGAAAATTTTGGATGTTTTAAGGTATAGAGTCTTTTCACATGCAGAAGCAAAACCAGACTTTGAATAATACGGGTGCCTGAAGATGATATTTGAAGCCAGCTCTTAGTCATATGGTTCTCCAGAATTCTCTCAGTTTCCCAAAAAAAGAACTGTCTTTGTCCTGCTGATAAATGATCATGCAGTCTATTAAATTTTTGGTTAATTTAAGTTATATTTACAAGCTTGCTTAAGCAAAATAAGAACCATTAAGAGAACCACAAGAGCATGCTGAGATGGCCTTTGACCTGAAGACTTCTCAGTTGTGTCCCAGATCAGCATGCACTGATCAGCACAAGATATAGGCATGCACTGTTCTCTTAACCTTCCTTTCTGTTCTTCCTGCTCCCACTGCTTCTTTTCTGTGCAGAGGAAACCCAGGCACACAGGTCCAGAACAAGTAGCAATTTGGCTCGATAGCCTTCTTGGTACAGACATTAGGAGCCTGATTAGCCCAAGTTACATACACCTTGAAATACTCAGTCTTGCAGAAAAAAACTCTACTTTTGTTAATGCAACCTGATTTATCCCGTAGGTAGCAGTTCTGTAAGCACTTAGTACTACCATAAAGCTTTGTTATGGAAGCCATTCCCACTTGACATCAATAAGCCTGTGGAAAGCAGTTTTGTCAATATATACTCATAGCTTAATCCAGAAATTAATTTCTGCAATAATTATCTTAAATACTATTTCCCAGTCTGACTTCCTTCAAAAGATTTCCTTAAGAAATGACTACAGAATTGGGTACATTCTCTTACTTGTGAGTACTGATTCCCATTTTAACTTGTATGCGAATCACAGTGTCTGTTCAGTGTGGTAAAAAGTTCTTCATTTTCTTCATTCACACTTGCATCTCTAAAGAAATTTTTATGAATCTTTACTATTTCAGTCACATTCTTCTAGCTTGTTCAAAATTCAATGACATGCATGCCATAGTACACAACATATTGTGTGAAAGTTGTCTGCAATACAGTCTGTTCCTTTTAAAGTGTCTGCCATCATTTTTCATTATAGATGCTGTCAAAACTAAGTTAGACAATATACTGTTTGGTAAAACATCTTATTTCAAAATATACCAAGAATATGCAGTTAAAGCCAATGTAAATGGTTCTTGAGGAAGTAGCATTTCCTCCTCATGATAAGAAGGAGTCAATGTTTTGATATATTTTTGGCAATGAATTCTAAAATCCAGACCATGAGTGCTAAAGAGCTTGTCAGTTTGGGAGCTAATCCATATGCCAAGAAAGCATTAAACAAATATGTAGCAACTTACTTCAGGGAATGACCAGATATGTATAAAACTTTCACAAGGAAATCAAGCCCAACTACTGGTAAGTGTAAGGTGAAAATTTAAATCACTTTTGACAAGGTGGAAAAGCAGGCAGGGTCATAGTGTAACTGCAGTATAATGTGCATGATTAACTTACTGTGGACCAGTTCCCCGGCAGCAGTGTTTTACAGAGCCTGTATTGTAGAAATAAATAATCGTTGAGAGAAAACATGTAACTCAAAGTGCAGAGGCATGCAGAAATTTAAAAAAAAAAAAGGAAGTTTGGAAGAAGTGGACAAGCAAGGATTTCACTTTCTAATCACAGGCCTTGGCAGTGAGCTCTACAACATAGTGTTATGTTTCCACTTAAAGCCATAGGTCTGTCTTCTCCACTGGAAAATAGGCAGAGGAATTCAACTATTTTCAAATATACTGTTTAACAACAAAAATTTTCTCCTCTGCATGGATGATGTATTTATTCATACCCTTAACAGGATGATAGGTACAGCTCTCCTTTTTAAGTTCTTACATCCAACTGAATTTTTCACTTCTACCAGAGGATGGTAGAGTCTCTTAGCATATCTGAAGCTCAAATGATCAAAGAGGGGAAAAAAAACACCTTCTCCTGCAGTTGCTTTCAGTTTTCTCATGCATAGTTAAATAAGCACATTGAGAAGTGATATTCTACAGGGACGGATGCAGAATTGGCCCCTGTGGTCTCACCAGGGTTTAATGGGTGGTCTGATGCTAACAGCATCAGTTTCTGCCATCTGTTCATAAAGGGACCACTGGCTGTTCAGTGAGCCCCTTTGTTAGTCATGACTAAAACTGAATTGTGTGAATACCCTCACCTAGCAAAACCAACAGTGCAGTAAATAACTGAAGATAGGAAAAAAACAAAAATTAGAGCAATGAAATTATTTAAATACTCAGAGGATGAGTTCCATTTTCACAGGTCTTTGATTTAAAGAGCTACATGTCAAGTACTGTAGTAGAGAAGCTGTATTTACTCACTCAAATGAACTGTCCAATAAATTTAGATGTTCCTAAAAAACCAATCCTGGTTTCAAAATATGTTGGTTTATTTCATAAGCAGTCTAAATACATCTGTGTAGTTTGAAGAAGCGTATTACTGCTTATAGTCTATTTTGAGTCAATGCTCTTGCACACATATTCTTCTAATTTCTAATATATATATATTTGTATTATTACTCATACCTAATAAAATCGGAAAAAATTATAATACCAGATTATATGGAAGAACCAGTGATAAAACTAAGAATAGTACATATTTACGCTTGTATAAGAGAATACTTACTTGTATAAAAAGCTATTCAGGAAAAAGATCTATACATATGAAAAAACAGTTGTTTAAATATTTATTTTAAAATCATAATGTGGTTGAAGA
Source organism: Tringa solitaria (assembly GCA_026413425.1). Classification (NCBI taxonomy): domain Eukaryota; kingdom Metazoa; phylum Chordata; class Aves; order Charadriiformes; family Scolopacidae; genus Tringa; species Tringa solitaria. Next base: position 25,681,729 of record JAOXJM010000001.1, on the reverse strand, counting down.
AAACAGTTCTTTTAAATTCAAAGAAATATTCGTACTTACTAAGTTGCAATATTTGCCCAGATACAGTTTTGTAGAAATACATTTCAGGAGAGTTCTGCAAGGTATTAAAGACAGACATGAAGCAAAGAGAAGGATTAAAGCTAATCAAAAGCTAAGCATAAAAAAAATCAGGGATATTTAGACATATTATTAATTATCTAACTGTTTAAACATGAATTCCCTGAAGAACAGTCAGCGTTAAAGACATCCCTGAGAAATGCATCTACAGGAAGGAAAGGCTTTTTACTCTAAAAGTGTTTATTTGGATGTTCTAATTAGCCATTTAAGCATACTTTAGCTTGAAAGCAACTACAAATTATATTGTTATCAATAAGAACATGCCTTTTCAAAAATGACCTTCACTGCTTCCATTTTTTTTTTCTAATTAGAGTCTGGGGAAGCATCTATTCCAGACTACTTTCCACATCAGTGCTGAAGCAAAGTTAAATTGTTTTCACCTCTCTTTACGAGAGCTGAGCAAGCTCTAGGCTACAGTCTTGCTCCCCCCTCCTGCTTTTATTTATGTCATACTTAATTCCAGCTTATCTGGTCTTCCAGCAATTAAGAATTATATTAAGAAAGTTTGCACAGAAAACTGCGAGTTATAAGTTGAGTAGAAAGATACGTTCAGCTATTATTTATTATGGGCAAAGCTCTCAGTGCACTGAGTTTAAAAGACGATTTCTTGGTGATCTTGTATCAGTAATGTATCTGAGCTCAAATTGGCCAGCATCAGTGATTTGGACAGGCTGGAACAATGGGATGAGGACAATGGGATGAGGTTCAACAAGGCCAAGTGCCAGGTCCTGCACTTGGGTCACAACAACCCCATGCAGTGCTTCAGGCTTGGGGAAGAGTGGCTGGAAATCTGCATGGTGGAAAATGACCCAGGGGTGTTGGTCGACAGCTGGATGAATATGAGCCAGCAGTGTGCCCAGGTGACCAAGAAGGCCAATAGCATCCTGGCTTGTACCAGAAATAATGAGGACTATGGAGGTGATCGTCCCATTATACTCAGCACTGGTGAGACTGCACGTCAAATATTCTGTTCGGTTTCGGGCCTCTCAGTACAGGAAAGACACTGAGGTGCCAGAGCATATCCAGAGAAGGGCAATGAAGCTGGTGAGGGGTCTAGAGCACAAGTCTTATGAGGAACAGCTGAAGGAACTGGCATTGTTTAGCCTGGAGAGGCTGAGGGGAGACTTTATCGCCCTCTGCAACTACCTGAAATGAAGTTGTAATGAGGTTGGTGGGGGTTGGTCACTTCTCCCAAGTAACAGGCGATAGGACAAGAGGAAAGAGCCTCAAGTTGCACCGGTGGACATTTAGGATGGATATTAGGAACAATTTCTTCATAGAAAGTGTTATCAAACATTGGCTTATCAGAACAGGTTGCCCAGGGAAGAGGCTGAATCACCATCCCTGAAGTTATTGAAAAGATGTGTAGATGTCGTGCTTAGGGACATGGTTTAGTGGTGGTTTTGGCAGTGCTACATTAACAGTGGGACTCGGTGGTCTTAAAGGTCTTTTCCAACATAGATGATTCTATGTTTCTGTGATCTACTCTACAAGTATCTACAAGCATGCAAGTATTCCTACCTATTGAGTGCACTGAGTAGAGAGGTGAAATGCAGAGGAAAAACTGCTCATAGGAATAAAGATAGAGAGAATTGTACCTTTCAGCTGTAAAATTATGCTTTTGAAATAGACATCATTCATCAAGGGTTAGAATGAGAGTTTGCTCCTTGCTTCTATTACATAAAGGATCTGTGATGCCACAAATCTGTTCAGAAATAATTCCTTAGTTCACAGTATGATGTAGTTAGGGGATGTATTGGTTTTATGTGGCAAGGTTTTGGCAGTGGAGGGGCCTCAAAAGTGACATCTTTAAGAAGACACCAGAAGCAGCCCCCATGTCAGACAGCCAGTTCCAGATGGCTCCAAAACAGACCCGCTACTGGCCAAAGCTGAGCCTGTCAGCAATGCTGGCAGCACCTCAGGGACAATGTATTTGAGAAAGGATAAAAAACCACTGTGGTGGCTGTGAGAGAGAGGAGTGAGAAAAATGTGAGAAACAGCCTTGCAGACACTAAAGTCAGTGAAGAAAGAAGGGAGGAGGTACTCAGGCAGCAGAGCAGAGATTCCTCTCCAGCCAGTGGAGAGACCATGGTTGTCCCCCTGCAGCTCATGGACAATCCCACACCAGAGCAGGTGGACATGTCCTGATGGTAGCTGCAGTTTACAAAGAGACCATGTAGGACCACACTCCTGGGGAGAGTTGTGGTCTGTGGAGAGGAGCCCACGCGGAGCAGGTTTCTGGTAGGAACTGTGACCCATGAACCCACACTGGAGCAGCCTGTTCCTGAGGGATTGTACCCCATGGTTAGGACCTAGGCTGAAGCAGTTCTTGAACTGTAGCCTGTAGGAAGAACCCACAATGGAGCAGTTCATGAAGGACTGTATCCCATGGGACAGACCCCAGGCTGGAGCAGAGGAAGAGTGCGAGGAAGAAGGAGCAGCAGAAACAAAGGATTGTGAACTAACCAAAACATTTCACATCTCCCCTGCACTGATAGCAGAATGGGGACGAGGTAGAAGAGCTGGGAACAAAGGAGTGAAGTTGAGCCTGGGAAGAAAGAATGGGGTGGAGGGAAAGCACTGTTAGTTTTGTCCTTGTTTCTGTCTATCCTACTCTAAATTTTTTTTTTAATTGGGAATAAACTAAATTAATCTTCTGCAAGTCAAGTCTGTTTTGCCCGTCACAGTGATCAGTGAGCGATCTCCCTGTCCTTATCTCAACCCACAGGCTTTTCTGTCTAATTTTCTCTCCCTGTCCTGATGAGCAGGGAGAGTGCTGATCCCAGTGGGTACCTGGGATCCAGCCTGGGTCAACCCACCAAAGAAGTTTATAATTTTGTCACATCATGTGAGTCCCTTCTCCCTCTTCCCACTTCTGCTATATTATCTGGCATTCGATGGGGGCAGGTGGTATCGATTTCCTTAATGTGCTAATCCAGTCTCTGTCAGTATCCTTTAAAGCTGATGTCTCTTTCGTGCTATGATCCTAAGCCACAGGCGCCCCATGCTTCAACGTGGGGAAGGCATTCACATAAACTGTTCCGAAACAGCAAGCTTATTTCTCATCAGTGAGCAAGAATTTTTTTTTTTTTTTTAGATTGAGCTCCATGTTTAGTATTTGCACCCAGCTTATGCTGATTTATCTGGAAGTAACCACCAAAGCCTTTGCACATTCATTTTCAGAGGGGTATGAATGAATTGCTTGTGTAGACATTCTGCATCTAGAGTTGCAGATTTTGCAGCTACCAGAGTTCACATTTTAAAATGTGGCCCTATTAGTGCAAATTATACAGTGTTAGCATCTGCTGAAATTTCAAGGCAAAACAATATATGTAGTAGCTAAGATTCTAGAAAACGACACAAACCATGACGGCATTTATAGCGTATGAGAAAGTAATGTTGATAACATAAAAGGTAACAAATGCTTTAGAGAAAGATCTTGATACATCTTGTAAGTGCATATGATGACAAACTGGAATTTGCATGTAAAGGGCAAAAAATATAAAATGATAGATTCCAGTGGTATGAAGTGCACCTAATATAGCACTTGGCAGAAGTAGTAGTAACATCTGTAAATTTGACCATCAGTGATAAACAACAGACTAGACTACCTATTATGAAGACATTGCAAATAGGATCTTTTTTATTTTTTTCACACAGCATTTGATATAGGAGTGGTTTCAAGATAAGGGAAGGTATGATTTTTAAGCTATAAAACTTTGCATAATAATTAAAAATGTACGCAGAATACCTAAAGCACAAGATACAAACCTGAAAAGGCTGTTATATGTACAAAAAAGTGCAAGGAAAGACAATGTGACTACACTAATGAAGAAAAAGGAACTGCAGATGGTAATAATAGCATGAACGTTTGCAACAAGCACACTGCCAGGGAGCAGTTTATGGAAACTATTAGGGTGGTGCTCTCTACTCTTACTCTCTGTTTCACTATACTACTGGGTGTGCTGGTTTTGGCTGGGATTGAGTTAATTTTCTTCATGGTAGCTTGCATGAAG
>JAOXJM010000001.1:25657659-25667707 GCA_026413425.1 Tringa solitaria | reverse complement strand
ACTGGGGAGCCCAGAACTGGACACAGTATTCCAGATGAGGCCTCACCAGGGCAGAATAGAGGGGGAGGATAACCACCCTCGTGTTGCTGGTCACGCTCTTTCTGATGCACACGTGCACCCACGTGTACCCCATGTACTAGGGTACACGTAACCTTAGTATCATAAAATACTAAAATTTTTGAAGCTGTGATATGCACAACAGCTTTGTTAAACAGTTTTCTCAGCAATTCTTTTGACCTGAACACAATGAAAACCTTCAATACTTCATGCAGTGGCAGCCTTGGTGTTTCTGACTTCTGTGTCTTCAGCCTCAACAATTGTAGACTTTACTTATTTATTCCATTGAAAATTAACTTAGAAGTGTTTACTGGTGATATACAACAAGGTCTTGGAATCTGACTCCTGAAAGAATATTATTGTGTGATTTCAGGGCATCATAACCACTCAAGAGAGGCCAATAGTCACAAGCAACCGTTAAATGTTGTTATATGTCAGAACTTCCTTATACTGTTTTTTGCCAGACTTATAAAATTTGTTTGGTTCTTGCATTCAGACAGCTTATAGAGAAAACCACATCTACATACTATAAAATATCATTTTCATACCCCTCCCTCACACTGTGCACCATTAGCTCAATGTCTTGAAGCTATTGCATTTGGTGGCTTTCACATTTCACTAAAACGTACTATTTCTGATTCCCTGTCTTCCTAAAAATTGGCTCCAGTGTCATCTGAGCACCAGTCAATATGATGCCTATGCTTAAGGATTTTACTTTCAATTCTCTCGTGAGGAAATCCAGGAACATCACTGCTTGTTACTCCGGTAGATCAGTAAACTCCTGTAACTTTAAATGCCACTGACAGCATTCGAGAACTTGAGCCATTATGACAGGTTAGTTGTCAAATGTGCCTATAGCAACACCCATCAGTGTCATCTGTTTCAACTCTTACTTTCTCAATTGACACAAAAGAGTCGATACACCAGTCACAACGGTTCTAATCTTAGTATGAGTTGAAGAATGGTAATGTTCATATATTACCTGCTCCAACTTGTGGTGGACTTCATCCCCCTGAAATTTCAGGAATAAAGAATATGGTGGTACGTCTGTGTACTCTCTTCTACTGCTAAACAAGTTTGCTGTCTATTACTTGTTTCTTTTCTTCCTTATACTTTTTTAAGACTGTTAACAAAAGACGAGAGGTTAAGCAAGCAGTTAAGAAAACTCTGTTAAAGAAAAGTTAGAGCTCTGTGCTATTGGACTTTTTGATGTTTATCTGTTTTGCTGTGAGTCTAGATGTCTGTATTTTGTCTGCAGACAGCAGAAAACTGAGAAATAGTGCTAACAGAGTATATCTGTGTCTGATATAAACCATAACACATTAGACCAGATCCAGTATGTGGATCAGCATTGCCACTGCTTTTGGCACCCAAGCATGTTTTTCTTATTAAATTTGTTTCTAATGCTTCAGCGCTTGAGGCCAAGAAACTTTAGTCTTCCCAGACCTGAATGCCTTGGAATGAGCATAGGCTCCTCCATGTTTACGAGTGTTACAAAAACCAGAAAAGAAGAGACACTTGTTAACATTCTTCCAAATCATAGCTTTGTTGTCTGCTCTTTTTCAGTCCTTTTTGGTTGTCATTGTCTGTGTATGACGCATATTAAAAAGGGAATGATATTTGTCTTGCACAACAGTTACCTTTCTGTCACATTGACGATGTATAAGCATACTTTTGGTGTGGAGAATAACCTTGCAGTGGCAGACATTGCTTGGCACTTGCGGCTGGGACATCATGTGGCACACAAACCATAAATTATCCTCTGAATATAGGAAAGCACTCAACGAATGTTCTTTTTAATAGAGACTGGAGGATGACTCTCACTTAGGAATCAGTACAATTAAAGCAATGTCTAATTCTCAAAGCAGTATATTGACCTGAAACTCAAATGAAACATATAAATTCTATAGAACTTTTTAATCTATATTTATCTAAATATTTAGCTAGCATGATATGTCCGTTGTAGGTCCAAGGCTGCATTAAAAGAAAAAGACTCTTCTCACTCTTTCCAAGCTCTTTCTTCCTTTTTTGCTTACAATCATCAAAAGGCAGCTACGGGAAACTGCAACTATACATTTTACTCAGAGAAGTTTTCAGGCAGATAATGGACAAGATGTTACCTTTGATTCTAGTTGATCATGCTGAAAAGCAAATCTCTGTCTCTCATAATAGCCTTCACCTAAGAATTAAACTTTGGTCTTGAAGATTTTTTGCAGAGCACATCCATCACTCAATATTCTAGACATGTACCACAAGCTGGACTTAAAATGCACATGAAGCATGCATCAATAAACCTTAAGTTTCCCAGAGGTGTATTTAATAGTCATTCTGTGACTGCTGAGTTAGAAAGTCAGGGAATTCTTGTGATGATTTAGATGGTCAGTCTGCTTTTTCATAAGTCAGGGAGGCAAAGGTTTGCTGAGTAGTGGGGAATTCTGCAAGTTTTAGTATCTGTCCTTTTTCCTTAACTGTTTGCCACCTCTTAAGGCAGAGGTCAGGAGCATTCTCTTAATGTGCATTCTGGTACAGTAAATGGTATTGATGCAATCCCTTCAAGCGCCATGGAAAAAAATTTCTCAGTGAGTTGTGGTTTATGAGAAGTGAAAAGGGTATGAGTGCACTCCCTAATGCACTTGTGGGATTCACTGTAGACCCAGGCAGTCAGAGAACCACAGGGAATTTTTAGGATTTGCAATACGCAGGCAAGTGCTTTTCGTAGCACAGTATACACACCATGGCTTTTAACTTGCTGTTCCACTATGCCTCAAAACCCCTTAAGAATCAGGTACCCCTTTCCTTTCCTCATTGCTCAACTTAATGCCTCGTGCCGTGAAAAAAATAAATAAATTATAAAACCACACATTGCATTGGGAATTGATGAGTGAAGATCCTTCAGGACAACTTTCCATGTTTCCTGCACCTGAATCAGTTTGGAATAATCTATTTTGAGTTTAAGAAGCCACTGCTCTTCTCTGAATAATGTGGCAATTCTTTTTTCTTTTCCTCTCCAGGTAAACAGGAAGAGCACAAAACAAAATCTTTAGCCCAACTTTTATCCCATTCTAAACTATAAAGCTTTTCCCATTTGTCTTTCACATGATATTTTTGCTGTTTTTCCTGGGCTTTGGCACTGTGACACCCAGGGCTGAAATGGTCTCATTTCTCTTTTGCTATCTCCAATGTCTTTGTATATATATCCAAGATGCTCATTCTAACATCCCCTTGTGGTCAATGGAGTAAAAGAGACACTTCTAGGGAACTGTTTATCAGGTTTACTTTAGACATCTACGTCTGGATGAGTTGAATTTGCACAAGAACCATTTGTCTACATAAGCTATGGAGTCTAAACAACAAACCAAAATGTAGTTTGCACAGTAAACTTCTGTATTTAGCCAGATAAATCTGACCCCAAATTTCTCCCCATCCTCTTCTTCAGATTAAACTGTATAATTTAATGAGTAATTTCCTGCCTTTAAGCTGTTTGCTACCAGAAGAAACATTTTGAACATGTATATATTATGATATGGAACAATAAAACAGTGCTTTTACATGAATCATAACTATTTTCTTTGCATGAAAGAAGAAAGACACCATTGATAGCACTTAAATTGAGTAACTACTTCTTTGTCCTTCACGCTTTATCTTATGCAGACTGCTCCTGGGCACTCTCACACTTACCTGTGTCTAACAATGGAATATAGACTGGAAGATGCTGAGTAGAGCAAAAAGATTATATATATGTATCTTTATATACTTCCTGGCCTTACTGCTGTTTTGCTTTCCAGTATAGAGCAGAGGGACATTGCTGATTGTGTAGCATGTCTCCCTCTGTCACACATTTCATATCCTTCTTAGAAGAACTGGCATCCCTCTGTTAAATGTAAGTACTAAGTTGCATTTCTCCAGCTGTCTGGAGACTTCCTCATCTCTAGAGAATGCCAGTAGTTCTGAGAGTGCTTTAAGCCTTTAAACAAGACCCATATCACTAGAAATATATAATACTTTCTGAGACCTTTTAAATGGTTATTTTCATTATTTAAGGTTGCATTTTTATAGCTTGGTTGCTAATACGTGACTAATATGAAAAATGTTGTTGGTATATGATGGCAGTAAATCTTTTTAGTGAGAACTGATACAAAAAGACCATTTAATACTACCATTGATTTGTAGTTTGGTATCAGACCAAGCCTTTCCTCAGTCCTTTGTTTGCATTGGACTACTATGATCTTTGTAGGATGATTGAAAGATGTTTTTTTTGCCCCTTAATAGTTGCCTTTTATCCTTGTTACATCCTAATTTTCCTTATAATTTTGTATCTACACATCTGTGCTATAGTTTTTAATTCCTTCTTAATGACCTGAATTCTGAGTTCTATGGAGGGTGTGTGATTTAATCAAACTGATCTCTTCGTAGTTTCCCTATTTTATAAGCAGACAACATTGAGAGAATGAAAAAGAATCTCAAATGCATTCATTATATAAATTTCAAGATTTCTGAGGGACATGAAACATGACATTTAAGAGCTTGAGTGCCCAGTATTGAGTAATCAGTAACAAATCTTAGAAAGATGAAGTTTTGTTAGTTCCAAAGCAGGGAGGTGATATTTTAAAAATGGAAAACATTTTTATTATACATTTGTTATCTTAAGAATAAAATCTTGGACAGCTTTTGTTTGTTCATGTTTAAAAGAGTTTAGCGGAGAGTTTAGCTATCCAGCACAGAACATGTTTCTCTGCCTTTTCGGGAAGGTTACGTAGCCTCATCTTAAACAGTATGAAAGCAGAAGTTAAGCACTTGTCTTGACATTTATTAGTATTTTATCTTTGCCAATGTACAAACAGATACAGAAGCTCAATGGCTTCCCAAGAACCAGTTCATCAACAAGGCATGTACTGTCAAATATTTCTTAAAATGTAATGAAGCAAACTGTGAAACTGTAATCTTTTTATTGCTAATAAAATCTACGTAAGAAAATTCATTAAAAGATGTGTTGTTCATCATGTGAATGTCTCTGACAACCTCCTGCACCTGAGCAGAGTGAGCGGAAACCGATTTCCTCTTGCTGGAGCAAGGACACTTCTCACTGAGCTGAGCCACCTCCATGCACCATCATTCCCCTCCCCTTTGCTCTCTGTGACTCACACCACACTCTCCAGCCTGCGGACTTATAAAAACCTGCAAATACTCTTGGTTTAGTAAATTGTCTTCCTCCGTTTTTTCTAATACCTCCTGAGAGCATTATCAAAAATATGTTAGAATTGACATTACGTTTTTAAGGTTTAATAAGATTAATAATAAGTTTATTACCTTACCAACATACCTTTCTATGCACAGAAATCTGAAAGAAAGAAATCCAGAAGAGGTCTAGGCGGGAAAAGTTTCATAGAAATATGGAGTCAGGAAACCAACAGGGTGTGGGAGACTGAAGTTGAGGCAAATAAAGTTGAGGTAACAGGAGTATCCTAGACAGATGGCTCTGACTTCTCTCACAACAACCTTCCACTATAAGAGGAACAGCTTTTTCCAAGTGGAAGGTTATAAAGAAGCTCTTTGGCAGAAATATCAAAATATTTTCCTTTCCTTTTCCTGTACAAGCTGCTTTTTATTTCGGAATTTCAAAGTACTGGAGAAAGTTATTTAACTGATGTTATCTGCCATTTGAAGATAAGAAACTAAGATTGAGGGTTCTGAAGTAGGTTGTCATTACATAAAAAGTTAGGGAACAAACAAGGAATGAAAGTTTGTTAAAAATGTTACCTCCATTTCTCTTTCCCTCCCTCTTTTCATTTCTCCTATTTCTGCTTTTCTTTCCCCTATTCCTTCCTCTCATCCTCTCTCTCTTTTGCCTGTGCTCGCTTTATGTTAAAGTCTGCATCTTCCTGTCAGCAAGAATCTACCATAATTTAAAAGTGATAACAGTAATGCAAGTGAACAAATACTCAACCATCTCATATGGCATAAATGTCAGGAGTGAAATGCTCAGAAAATTGCATGCAACATATAAAATGCAAATGTAATATATAATGTCCCATGTGGAAAATGAAAATGCTGAGCTCAATTCTTGCCCTTTACCTGCTTTTTACTTTGACTACTACTGCTGAAAAACTAAGTCATAAACTCTCCTGAATCTCATCTCGCCTTCACTACACAGATAATGGTGAAGTACTGAGGTAGCTGGTTTCTCTAAGAACCAAGGGAAAATGAAGCTTGATAATAACGTTTTTTATCAGCCCCACCTATTCTGCAAATCCTTAGCTTCTATTGACTGGCAAAGAATATACTTCTTTCAGTTGTCTACTGTCATTAATCTCTCTTGACCTTATCAACAGCTTCTCCTGCAACTTACCATTAACAATATAAACTTGCAATAAGAATTAGAAGTTTTTTACTTTTCTTGTGAAAGAAATTTATTTTTCCTTCATTCACTGTTATTAGCTGGTGTTTCTCCCCACTGTCCCATCTGGTATTATAATGTCCCAAAGTTCCTAGCAAATTTCTGCGACTTTTTTTTCATTTGTTTTCTGAGTAAAAGAAGGAGCTGATTGTGCAATATACTTTTATAACTTCTGGAGAATTCCCATTGGACTGTCACATTTTCGGTTACATTATAACTTTATAAAACTTGTATGTTTTAGACTGATTTCTTTTTAATGTCCCAAGCGCCTGCCTCAGAACAAACTTATTATTTTATTTTATTTTTTTTTAGCTTAGCCAGAACAGTTCAGCCATTTCAAAAAGTAATGCATGTTAAAAAATTCTGGACATCTTAGTCTTTAACAGCTTTAATACTCTGTGGTTTGGCAGAAGGCTTGGAATTGGTGGAGTGGCTGCTGTGTGTTAGAAGAGTGCTTTTTATACTCATCATGAAAATTTGCTTTGCTGTGTCTTCTGAAAAATTTCCAGTGCAGGAATCATTGGTGGTAATTAAAAGCAACCTTTAAAAATTCTGTTCTCCTGGATGGAGCCTGACACAACCATAAAGCAACATCTTCAATGGTGTGTTCTTGCCATCACAGAGTTATGGCTAAAGCCATGGAAAGATGATCCTGAAAAACAATGTGTAAATACATATCTGAACAAAAGAAATGGGACTGAACTAGGGCACCATGAACTGCCAGGCAGCTTATGTGGCTCCCCACACACTGGAGCATCAGGCTCAGACTCCTTTCCTCAGGAATCTCATCATCCCTGTATATTGTGTAGAGACTCCAGAGACTTACCTCTAAGCAGTGGATTGCATTTGGCATTAAGATGTTGAACCATTAGCCTTTGCAATTCCTCCAGCCTTCCCACCAGAGCAACTGCCTATTTTCCTTTTGCCTGTATTCACATCCCCCACATCAGTGTAACCATCTGGCGAGTTGGAAAGTCAGTGTATTGCAATGGACAAATCTGGATTTATCACAAATGCAGAACAGAGGGCTTGTTCTGGAGGTAATAGGTTTACGTTCACCCTGCTTGGTATGGCAGGAAGGAAAGGCAGAGTTAGTTTAAACAATCTATAGATTTTTAGTTGAGGCAACCTATACATAGCCTTTATACAAGCTCTTTGTAAACATTTTTGTGTGCATAAAAAAAGTCTCCCTGTTTGATCAGAATTCATCATCTGAGTGAAAATAATTACAGCATCATAAGTTATAACATTTCATTGGTCTTCAAGCCTAGAAAATATTGGTCAAATATAAACAGAAGCTCATAATTCAGTGTCCTTTTCTGAAGATATAGCTTTCAGTGACTTAGCACTTAAGAGCAGGATTTGCAGTATACATTAGATTGAAGAGAAAGATGCCTATGCAGATCAGTTGGAACTGAAAAAAAATGAAAATTTGCTTAAGAGTCAGGCTTTCTTCTTGATATAACCCAGCTACAACCCTGAAGTACACAGTTTTTTAAAAGGATGAACACCTCTAAATCCCAGCTGCCTTCCATCATAGCAACTGGCTGTCTCTATGACTTTTTAAAATCTCCTTAAGAAAGGTAGTAGCCCTAATGAAAATGTCCTACTGGATGGAGTAAATCCCAAGGCTGCCAGTTGACCTGCCTAATTATGTTGCCAGGATAAATTCAACACCCTCCTGGACTTAGCTTTAAATTCTTTATTTCATATTTCAGTTGTTTCTAGGGAGGGCTTTAAAACAAGTACAATTAATATTTTTGGAATGACAAATATGTATTTTTCCTTGACTTGAAGATAGCTGGCTGGAGTATCATTAAACCTAAAAAAACCCAACAAACAAAAATAAAGTAATTTGGACAGAGAAAAATATGGAAAGTTTCCCCTGAAAGGGACAATTTAAAATATTATGCAGGTGTGAAAATTAGAGGTTATATCTGAAACCCTTTTGGATTCTTAACTATTATGTTTGTTACCTTGGAACAAATGTGTTAAGATAATGTATTCTAATTCAGTACATTTTATTGAACTATTAAGTAGTTCAACTAATCCCAGCAGTTTTCATGTGAAGAATTTCCACATAAGAAAGCAGAAAAAGGTCCTTATATTTTCATATTCTTTTCACTGTTAGGTTTGTGTTTTGTTGTTTTTTTTTCCCTCACACAACAATTTCCTGTTCACGTCTAATACAACTTAGTGGAAACATTTGATAAGACAATAATAAAATGCTTATTTTTTAAGGAAAGAATTTCAATATTGAACAGAACCTCTGTTCACATAATTAGTCTAACAAGGGAAAGTGATTGTTCTCTTATCTTGTACACCATGAAATCCTGAACTCTTTAAAACAAATCACTAATAAAAATTCAGCTACATATAGAAAAATAATTCTAGCAATGCTACAAGTGAAAAAGCTGTTTTAACAAAACCAAAATGTCATCTTTAATTTTCTACTCTTTCTGATTTATTACAGCATTCCAGGTAAAGTGTGGTGATCACAACTCAACAGTTATTTTAAAACCTCTACTGTGTCTATACCCAGCAAAATTATTTTGTTTTTCTTTAAAGTGATGTCACTAGAAAAACGAAATTCTTTTTACAAATACAACTGTGTATATCTCATCAGCAGTTCTTCCTTCTTTGGTACCATAAGACTCTTCTTAAATAACGTCATTGTTTAGTAGCACAGTTTTAAACAATATATTTTGAAACCTAGAAAGTTATAGTTATTACCCTGCCCAGGAGAGCTTCCCCATACCAATGTGACACAGACTGTAGCCCGAACAACTTGTTTCTGCAGTGTTGTTGTTGCTATGGGAACAGATGTGAAATGCTTACTGCTGTACTATAACACAATTAAGCATATTATGGCCTCTTTAATTGCATTCTTTAGGAGTCACCACAAACGAAGAGAGTATATCAGTCTGAATGGGCCCTCACTTATGTTCAAATTAACATTTTGAATTATTACTGCAGGATATTCTTTCACCTATTTTAACTGTTTCTTTCTTCTACAGTTCTCACACCAAAAGAAAAAAAAAGTCTTCTAAAGATATCCAACAAATTACTACATTTAAAAGACTGAAAGACAAAAAATTGAGTTTAGGGGCTTTCTGAGCCAGCAGATCATATTATTTGGTCTTGAGAATTCCAAGCTACAGTGGAAAATTCTTGACTAAGAACATGCCAGTTTCTCCTACATCATGGATTTACATATTTTTTTATCTCTTTCTAAATAGCTGGGATATACTGAAAATAAATCTAGATATAAATATTTTTCATAATGGTGATTCAATCTCCTTTATTTGTAGTTTGTACTATAAAACGGCCAGTTTCTTTTTTTTTAACTTTTCCCCTGCTAACATTGATTCACATTTCTAGTTTATACACTACTTAATGAGTTACTGAGCGGTTGTCTTCAAAGGAAAGCCCCATTGTTTCTGAGAAGAGAAAAAAATAAAAAACAAAACAAAACAAAAAACCACAATGTTTTATAAAGAGAGACAGAGCTTGTGAAGAGACAGAGGAATGAGGGGAATTTCCAAGGCTCCAATAAGTCTAAATTCAGTATACTGAATATACTATATATATATTCTG
>JAOXJM010000001.1:25625274-25646184 GCA_026413425.1 Tringa solitaria | reverse complement strand
TAATTAAAAAAATAAAATTAAATTGATTTTTCATGCTGAGAAGGGGAAATTCACAAATAGAACCCAAGTTCTGGACAAGTTCTGAAAGGAAAGAATTAATGCAAATATTCACAGGAAACCAAGACAAGAAGTTTTGGCGGTTTTGCCTGCCCCATCACACTAACACACATCACATACTGAGCGTGAAGACAGGTCATGCAAAGCAGCTCAATGCAGTAAAGCTCAGGTCCCAGAGCTGAGCACAGATTCAGATATCCTGCAGACACAGACCACCTATATACCAGGAAACTAAATATGCCTTAGAATAAGCAGAGGTACTGAGGTCATTCACAGAACGGCTGGCATCTACACCAAGAAATTGCCAGGACTGGGGCAGCTGAAGACAAACTGCCCATCGGGTATTCTTCTGAGCTGGTCTGACTGACCAACCATGTCAGGGAGTTGATGGGAAACATCAAGGGTTGAAACAGACCAAGATTTGCCTAGGGAGTGTGCTGACGGTAGCCTAGCAAGTACAATCACATTCCCGTGCCCAAAGCATTCCAAAGCATACTAGAATTCACTAGTATTAGATGCATCGAGGCAAACTGACATAGACAATGTTACACAGACATGGGAGCTTCAAGTCCTTAACTGCAAGACTCGAGCTGGGAGACAGCCATGAACTTCTAAAACTGCTTCTTAGATCTAATTTAGAGCAGGGTGTCATCACCCAAAATATTTAATTACAATGAGTTTAGAATGTTTTACTGTGAGGGTGACTGAGCACTGGAACTGGTTGCCCAGAGAGAGACTGTGGAGTCTCCATCGTTGGAGATACTGAAAATCCACATGGACGTGGTCCCGGGAAACTGGCTCTAGATGGCCCTGCTTAAGCAGAAGGATGGACCAGATGATCTCCACATGCCCCTCCCAACCTCAGCTATTCTGTGATTCTGTAAAACATTCCCTCTTCTATGTGAAAGCATTCTACGCCTTCTATGGTGTCAGTTCAACTGCTTGTGAAGTTTTGCTCTGAGCTTATCATAAACCAGACCCAGATTGAAAACAAAAGAACAGTTTTTATTTTACTTGTACTGCAGGGTTGCTTGTAATCCAGATCTCTATAGCAGTGTGAACTAGAGCATGGACATGATCTGGGTTACAAACAATCCTCCAATACAAATGAGCAACAAGCTATAGGGCAGGACTTGCATTGAATGGCAGGGGGTGGTGAGGCAGAAAAGCTGTAAACTTCAGTTATTGCCAGAATTTCTGAAACTGTGGCTCTTCTGAGCGTTTGAGTCCATCTCACATAAGACAAAGATATTAGCTTAAAATACTTCCTTCTTTTCACCCTCGCCTGGTCGAGTTTCTTTGAAACAGACTAGGAGCACTTGCACAACTATGTACAGCTGTTGAAAAGCACTTCAGGAATCTGTGTTGTCTGAGCAATTACTACCTCATTTGAAGCACAGTACCTTACTGTAACAATGTGGATACCTGAAACACATGCTTGTGCATTAAAAGTGAGTGTAAATTCATTTCATAAAAATTCCTGTATTGAGGAGGGGGACCGACGTTTCTGACCAAAAGGAAATGATGAACAATACTTGTCTTCCCTAAGGATATCCTGTATAAATTCTACACAGGGACCTCTGGTCAAAAGAGTTATGGTGTCCAATGCCAAGGATCAGAATGAGATGCACTCTAATGGGGTACTTGGGTGGAAAGGTGAAGATGGAGTTATCATTCCTCTCAGGAGGTTTCCATTTGGTTATTTCAGCTTGCTGCTTGATTATATAAAAATGACGTTTCTTCCATGTAACAGAAAGGTTGTTGCTTTTTTTTATTATGCATGTAGTCCCGTGCATTTTAAGTTGTTAAATTTGAAAACATTTTTATTATGGCCATTCACTCTTTTGTTTTTATTCTGGATATGACATTCCATGGCCAATATCAGAAACTTCCACTGGCAGTCTGCCTCTAGCTTGCTCTCTTTGTGTCTACTCTTTGTCTGGTATCTGATCGCTTTACCATTCTTCCACTAATATTTACATTCTGCAGCTAAACTAATGGTTTTCAAAATTATATCATTTCATGTGACTTACTGAAGCGTAAGCATAGACATTTCAGTAGAATTGCTATGTAATAGACTTGCAATACAGTAAGTATATGTATACTTACACTAAACTTATTATATTTCCTTTATCTTGAAAATTATCTATTTAAATATTAAAATATATGAGCTTAATCTGGCACCATTTCTTTTTTGGCAAACCCATATTCCATTTATAATTTGGATTTTTGTATATAGGCCAAATCAATAGTTAATCTTACTATCTGTGCAAAGGAAAGATGTGATGGCATCACAGTTGTCTAGACAGCAACTCAGTTCTAGCTAGAAAATTGGAACAGAAAAAACAGGCATAGAAAACAAGGGGGAGAAAGAGACTAATGTCTTTATGTTATCAATAATTCTATACTTAATAAATAACCTTCCTTACTGAGTAGATAATTGCAATCTTATAAGTAACTCGTGCTTCACATGCCAATTGAAGGCAAGAGATGAAGAAAAATTAACAAGACGAATGTTTGTTTCATAAGAATACATGTAAAAGAAAATATAAACACATAAGTTTATGAATTACTAAATGTATTCATATTTTAATGCTAGATTGAAATACTTTAAAATGGAATTTGGGTGAAAAATGTATGAATGATATTTATTTTTTTTTCAAGTGGAAATGGTTGCCTGCATGAAATGAAATAGTGCTATTGAAGTCAATAGGTAATTTTTCTACAGAGTGAACAAATAGATATGCCAATGACGGTCAAAGAAAGTCTCTATACAAAAAAAAAATCTTTTTTTGTTGGCAAAAATCTCTGTTAACATTTTTACATTTTTCTAATTTCTAATTTGTTAATACCCATTTTCTTGTTTGTTTTATTTCTTTGCCTTTTTCATCTTCACCAAGTAATCTTTGCTCATGATTCAGTTTTATGAAGTAATCTTGAATTTATAGTAATTTTCAATGGACTGAGAATGTACTTGCAGATTTACTGAATTCCATTAGATTCACTCCACAGTTGAAGTTTTTTTAACAAACTAAAAAAGGCATCCTAAGTGTGTGGATTTTTATCCCTTTTGTGAGAACTATTTTTCCACGAAATTTCACAAAATAACTCTAAATTTATGTATATATTTGCTAATTTGAAAAGTTATGAAATGATAAATAAAATCCTTATGTATATAAAGGCAGCTTTGGACATATGCCAATGAGCAGGTTCTCAGAGTCTCAAACGAAATCCTCAGTCACATGAATATTAACTAATAAATCAAGTGGCATTTAGAATACACAAGTCAAGGAACTGAAACATGAATAGGACATGCTTTGGGACTTGCTTTTGCATCTTTAGATTATATTCAAAATAGAATATTTAATTAAGATGCGAATTATGAGACCTTTAAATTCTTCCCTGTTTTTCTGTAGGGTACATTCAAGAGCATATTTGTTTATTGGTATGTATATACATCCATTTTCTGTGAATGTTTAGGGGGAGCTTGAGTCATAAGAGTGCATGTAGATGTCGATGGCTGGTGGGGACGGTAGTGCATCCACAGAAGTCACTCAGAGAAAGACTGTGCAGTACAAACCTCCCACAGCACAGGTGTGAACCAGCTTGTACTCCTTCCACATTTCTGTGCCAGTGCTCCTGACAGTCACATAACCCTGACTGCATACTCCTACTTCTCCATCAACCCTCATGAATAGCAAAGATATTGGTCAACAGCTGTTACTTCTTCCCTTCTCCCTTCTTCATCACATGCACATGCAGAACCTGACAAAATGAAGAATTTGAACAATATGTAAAGGATATCCTTAAATTTATGATTTTCATCCATAGATGTGCAGGAGAATTCATAACTGAACCCAAAGAAAAAAAAAACTTTAAAAATTTATTTTTAGGAATGTGAACTGAATTTAAGTGGGGGTTTATTTGGATAACGAATAGCAAAACTTTCTTTTTACAGAGATTCAAACTGAAAACTCTTTCACAACTGAAGATGCAGGAAACCATCCCAAACTGTTATTCTTTCCTGGTAGTAAGCCATATTTTGAATCCCAAGATGTATGTATAAAGCATGCTTAGACATACAGACTATCACACACGTCTAGCTCCTGTATAAAGTCTTCCAGGAGAAGCTGTATTCTGTAAAAACTAACCTAACATTGAAGTCCTACTTTGAGAATGATTGTGACTACATGACCATCAGAGACCCTTTCCACCTTAAATTATTATATGACTCTATGAGTCATATGCTGCCTTTGAATTCAGAGGGTTGGACTGGTGGTTCTTAAAAAAGATGACATTTATTTAAAATTTTGACTGCTACGTCCATTCAAAAATATCATTCTGGGAAAACTAATTTCTGAAAAATCTCATTATGGGTTTGATTCTACTTTTTAATTCAGAATTATTTGTTAAAATACATGCCATTCACCAAAATCTTTAAAAAATACAGACATTTTAATTTTTCCTTTTCCGTTTTTTATAAAAAAGCTGGCAATAACATTGAATTTTTTTTTCTTAGAAATAAATTTTAGATTAAAAACTTTTTTTGGTATGGGTAAAACAGTTAAAAATAATAAAATAGTGTCGTTGTTTTCAGAAGCTACAATATTGGATATTAATCAGCTTTGGCATTTCACAGGAGAGCAATTTTCCTCTGGAGAAAACATTCTATACCAGCATAAGCTGGTTATCTTCTGAAGCTGATAAAAATGCAAAGAATGTTAATGATCCAGATTTAAATAAGATAATATGATTACATACCATTAGAGCTATATAGCTTGCTTTTCTCATGTGTGCTGGTGTCAGAACAAGTTAGCTTCCCTCCTGGATTTTAATATATTTCATTCAGAGAAAATGGTTTTATACAATAAATGTTACAATTTCCTGTCTTAGTTTATGTATATTCTATTGTATTCTATTCTGTTCTATTATTACACTAATTACAAAAAGGTAATAACCTAGACAAACTTTCTAGCGGACAGATTCTCATTATTCGGTCAGGGAAAAGAATTCAAGCAGAACAACTGGCGATGGCAAGCTGCTGACTGAGATATTCTAATTTAATTAAGAAACAAACTGTTATCAAACTATTTTCTAAGTGCAACTGTGGGCTCCTTCCTAATTCTTGTGTCTAAGTTTACAGTGTCAGGAAAGCATGTCTCAAAAGCTGGAGTAGTCTATTATTCCTAGTGACTTCTTTCAAGAAAGAGTTTCAGACAGGATCACTTGTTATAACAAAACACTAGGAATAAAGGTAAAGAATGAAGCATTTGTGACAGCAGTTGATAGGTTTGCTGAGTGCTGCAGATACGTGGGCTTCAAAAGAGAACTAATAAGAGGAAGAATAGTCTCACACATAAAGGGAGCCCACTTCTGGGAAGAAACACTGTCACCCAGATTCGAGCGCAGGCAATGTTACTTACCATTCCCACAGCAGAAGCCCTGTATCAGGTGGCCTCAATACACGGAAGATGAGCCACATAGAACAGAAATAGCAACAGGAGCATTCTCATAATACAAAAATAGTGCACCAGTAGGGACGGGGAGAATAATATGTCTTCACAAGAGAGAACAGTAGAGCTGTAAAGGACGGAGCACGATAACAAGCAACAGCTGGAAACTATGAACAGCAGAGAGGAGCACTGATGGAAGTATCATAAAATAGGTACTTTCCAAACAACACAGAGGCTGCACAGAGAATCTGGAGATAACATTGCTGTCATTAGTGTACATCACATGATGATTTTGCATTCCAAGGGACAAAATAGGCAGGAAAAAACATACAGTAGTATTCAATGTTGAACTGAACAGACTATATCTTACATTTAAAACTACATGAGGCAAGTGCTGCAGTACTGCCAAGCAAAAAAAAACAAAAAACAAACAACAAAACAAACAAAAAACCAGAAAAAACCCAAACCAAACAAAACCCAAAGCCAATTCAGGACAATACAGCAAGACAGCTGTGAAGATCAGGTAAAATAATTTATGGGCTCAGAGAAACCATGCTGGACTTTTGAGTTTAATTCCAAATGCAAGGAGATTTTTTTTTCAAATAATTTTTTTAAGAAACAAGGATTGAAAATGTGCCCTTCGATTCCAAATATATTGAAGAAACCTGGTTCACCTCTGTGATAAAAGATGACTTGGCACGGGCTGTTTAAACAATTCACATGAGAAGGAGGGCTGCTCAGGCTAAGTACAAAAAAGACTTAATCAGCAACTCCAGGTGCACTCTGATATCTGCATCTGGGAAATTAAAACAATCAAAGAGGCCGATAATATGGAATTAGATATCACTTAGTGGAGTGGGAACAGATTTAGCAAGAGTGCTAAGAAAGCACTCTTCACCCTCTCCTATCCAAGTCCCATCCCATGGGACAAGGGCTGACATGCAGCTACACAGCTCCTGCATCCACGTGCAGGCTGAATTGTGCCACCAAAACACAACAATGGTTTGTGACAATGGCAAAATGCCTCCTATTTTATATTTATGGAAGAATATTTATGCATGGGCAAAGACATATGCTTTCTACAGCTAATTAAACAGTTATTCTGGTACCAGACATCAAAGTATTCCCAAGACAAGAAGTCCCAGCAGGTCTTAGAAAACTCCTTCTTGTAAGAGTCCTAACCAAGTTTGGAAGATACTGCTCCAATGAAAAATTACTGACAAAGGTTAAATAGGTCTCATCATTACATTATTGACCTTTTTTCTAATGCAGTGTAAGGTGCAGAGACTGTAATGGATTACTGGATGCAACTTCTCAATTTTTCCAAAAGGCTACACTTACCATATGAGTAGGCAAGGAGTGGGTAACCTAAAAAGTATGCATGTAATCAAAGATTTAGCAAGAGACAAGCAAAAGTACAATAATATCTGTCTTATATTAGTGTTAATACATTTCTGATATCCAAAAATCCATTAAAATATCCATTTATTTGGGAAAGTCTTATTTATATAATGCCTACATAATAAAAACATGAAGCGATTCCACAATGATTGTAATATAGGGGTTCTGAGGAATTCACAAGAAAATAAATGGGAGAACAGGTATCCCTGCCTGTTTTGACAGCGCTAAATGCGCTCTCCATCTACATTAGCAACAGATACACCTCTTAATGCTTTTAGAGTAATGCTCACCCACACCAGCTATCAGTAAGCTAAGAAACTCTTTCTGTTTCATTCATGGTGTTTCATGGGTGATCTTATTGCATTATTAAGGACTGAAGAGAGGCACTATTCAGGATTGACATCCTAGCAAGAACAAAATGCTAAAAACACATCTAAGCCAGTAATTTCTCAGAGCTCCTCTGCAGCATTGCATTCTCGTCCCTTTATCCAATAACTGAGTAATTCAATAGTTCCTTTTCACCTGAGATGCATTAAAATCCCTTGTTGGTCAGATAAATCTGAGTTTGTATCTCTACCCCCCAAAAAGAAAACAGTATGGATATATGCCTGCCTTGCCCTGTGGAAAATGTTTCTCCTTGAATGAATTCTTAAAACAGAGTCAGACGAGATTGACTCTAGGTTTTAGAGCTTAGACAGGTGAAAAAACTATTCCTGTCTCAGATAAAAGTTTTGTTGTACAAGTGAAACAAAATTAAGACATTTGAGAGGCAGACCCAAAGAGACTATCACTCTCTTGGAAAAGATGCACTCAAATTCTCTGAAAGTGAAGGGTGAAGGGTGAAAAAGAACTGGACTTATATCATCTGTGTCCATAGTGAGTGCTCTAACCAGCCTCTTTTGGCTATGCTGTATGCAGAATATACTTTTCTCAGCATGCAGTAAATAATTGCCATGTCAGAGTGAGCAGAAAAGCTAAATGAGGTCCTTACATTATGACTCCTGGTGGGTACTGGTATAAGAGAAACATCAATCTACTCCCCACTATGAAGAATTGATCAGGTTTGGAAATTTTACTGCAGAAATAGAAGACTTTTAGCACCTCAGGAAATGTTATGATAGCATTAATGTATAGGGTAGTTATGTGCTCATGTGGTCTAAATTTGAGACTACTCTGGCAGAGAAGTTAGAAGAGGCCATATTATTTGTAGCTGTAGTTCAGGCCATACTCAACTGGATGTTCTACTACATACATACATAAAAGACTACAAGCCCGCAGGTGTTACCATTTCACTCCTAACTAGTTGGTGACCGTCTGCTACAGATGTAAATGGCTCAAATGCAACAGCTGGAATTTTCTTTCAAAAACTGAGCACAACCCAGTCAGAGTAATAGACACTATACGAAGAGGTTCAATTAAATAGTTGCTAATGGGAGTTGAAAGAACAGTGGGAGTCAAGCTCCATACTGACTTAATGAAAGCAACAATATCAGTATTAGCCAGCTAATAAAGATGTATTCAGTTAAAGGAAAACAACAATAACAAGATAAAAACAGCAAACATAAAAAACCAAAATTACACTCATCTTTGCCGTAAAGGTTTGCATCAAAGGGACTAAATTTCTGACAGACCACATAGCTGGATTGCAGTTACCTGTACACAGTTGAATGCATGCCTGTGGAAGGACAGCACATTTTATTACAGCACCACATCCTAAAAGCAATTCTTTCAGAAAAATAGAATCTAGCAACTTGTTTAGTAGTCTGCCCTGAGCAGGTAAATGCAGGCTCTTGTACAGAACTGTGAAATATTTAACATGAAGAACAACTACTACACAGCATAACCTGACAATGTTTTTTTTCTGTTTGTTTGTTTGCTTTCTGGATTGAAATACATACATTCATTGTGGCTGATCATTTCATTTGCAAAGCATACTATTTTTCCTGATTTGATTTCTCATGCTGGTTTTCAGTGTACACATCAAGGCCCACCATTTTTGCACAGAACTTTGACAATAACTATTGCATTAACTGAAAAGCTGCATTATTTACATAATGGTGGGGATACACAGCGAGCAACAAAGACTTTATAAGAAGACTTATAAACTCAGTTTGTTTAAGGCCTGTAGGATCTTCTTGATTTTCAAAAAAAACCCAAACTTTTATCAGAGGGCAATACAGAACTTATTTATCAGATTCATTAATTTAATATACTTTTAACTAGCTCAACCTTCAAAGCAGTTCAGTTCGAGACAGACACCAGGCTTCTGGAATGAATCAACAGGACCCAGTCTGCACAAGTATCAATTTTAAGGCTAAAAATCACTTCCCCAATTAAACTGAATTCCTATATAGCAATGAAAGGCGCCAGATCCAAAAGCAACTTCTAAACAGGTCACAGATAAAAGCTCTTGTATGCAGACACTATTGAATTCTTAGCATGGTCCCTAAAACAGTTTATACCTGTACCAACCAGGACAGTCCTACACTATGCCCAAGCGGCATTTGTGGAACAGTCTGGGGAAGGGACTATTCCCTACAGGTTGGATGCATGAAGCCGCTGAGCGAAGGGAGAAAACTATGTACGACTTGCCACCACAGATTGGTTCTTGGCCCATTTTACTTGCTTACTAATACACCTGCTACTAAGAAGCATTGTGTTGGGAAGATCACTACCTTTATCAGGAAACACTGGAGAGAAACTCTTCAAAACTTAAACATGCACAGGAAGACCATCAATTCACCACAGAAGGCCTTGGGTCAGACCCCCGTTTAACACCGATGAGGAGATTTCTACTGATTTTTAATTAAGTCAGTAGTACTATGCTGATTTCCATCTGGTGGGGATTTGGCCCTCTGCTTCACAGTACAAAATCATCTTCCTTTAAGGTCTCAGTTTAAAAAGTTCTGAGAGATTTCATTTGCCTGGAAAAATCTCTTCTGAACTGTGGATGGTTTGTTGGTCTGCGTCCCTAGATAAAAAGGGATTAGAGCTTTAAAGGCAGAGAGAAGTGGAGCTAAGTTAAAACTATAAAGCACTTCATCCATTTGTTCCTACAGAGGATCACAAAATGCAGTAAATCAGATGCTATTAAAATCTTGGAGGAACTGGTTCAGAGAATTTCACTGACAGAAGCGTGATGCCTGCTTCTTCCACAGAGTAATATAATAAGAAACAAAGGCAATGATGCAGGCCAGAGCTTTAAATGGAAGAACACAATTTTAATTTGGTTATAAGGGCAAAATATATGAAATTAATTACTTTTCTCTATATTTTTAGATATCTGTGATTCGATATAGAGTTTTAATCTCTTTTTGGCAGCTAATGACAGAAGAGGTAAAATGACAAGCCCTTATATGGAGTTTCATATCCAATGTCCAGTCATTACCTACTAGTAAATACATGACTTCAAAATTACTTTATCACTTGGTTAGTATCTTAAAACTTTCTGACACCATAAACACATTAGAAAACTAGTGCATCTGAGCCCTCTATATACTGACTATTGCCACTCTAATACTATTACATAGCCTGTAGCTGCTCTATAGTTTCTCCTTCTGTATTGTCTCCTTTTTTTTTTCCTTTTTCAAAATGAAAATTACCTCATCTGTAAAATTTCAGTTACAGTCTGTCACTTTCTATCCAAATTGATGTTATGCCAAATGCAGATTGATGCCTCTGTGAAAGAAGACTTTGGAAGGAAAACGAACTTCCGAAGCTGACACTCAGGAGAGAAGAACCTAGGCTACGAAGGGGGAGTATTTTCTCATGTATTGGTAATACATAAATTCCCTGTGCATCTCTGTACATATAAGTGGTATAGAAGAATCCATGAGTGTTAAAAAGAACATGAACAAAGCTTAGCAGTTTTGCACTGAAACATATCTCAAGTGAGAAATTCACCCGAGCTTCATGTGGGATCTACTTAAGATGAGGTGGGACTTCAATAGCTGGGCTATCATGACTTGACAAGTCTTTCTGCTGGAGCATCACACTTTTGGTAACTCTCATTTTGCCGGAATGACTGGAGACTCACTTTAGAGATTTCTGGTTACAGTGCTTAGTGAAAAGGAGGATTCAAAAACCCATCTAATCAAAAAGTTAGAATTTGCAATTAACAATTCCAGCAGCCAAAAGTTGTCAAAACATTCCAATTCAAATTCCTGACTTAAGACAGAAGAAACAAGGGCCAGAGTTCCACATGCAAACAAATTACTTGATCATGGGTATATAACATGGATAGAATAAGGAAGGAGGACAAGGCTTGCAAATCTCTAAAGTATTGCCTTACAAGTTGCTGCAAGAACACTATTTTATTTTATTGCTTCATTTAAAAAAAACCAATGCAACTATACTTTGGGGGTAGAAAAATTGATTCTCACTCAGACTTCTTTGGGAAAGAGACTGCTGACATTTACTGGCATTCCCTAAATGCAAATAACAGAGCTACATCTCCTAGGAAGCCCATTTGCAGCAGCTTCTATAGATCAGCTTCACTGCATGCAGGGGTACTATTTTCCCAATTTCATCAAGTATTCATCTACACACTTCCTAGGCTGTTGGTCAGGTCGTGTTTGAATTTGGTTTTGCTGGCTACATTAGGAAAATATACCCTAACACTAACCCATAGTTAATAACCAATGAGTCCTCTTCCATCATTAGTCAAAGGACTTATCTGAACTGTACTAAAGCACCATCAAAAAGTCCTGCAAATTCACATACTCACCAACAGGAATATTTTCAAACTGGAGAATAAGAGCCAATTCTTGTCTCAGTTATTGATCTCAATTTGATTCCTCTAAGGTCAGATTATACCGGAACGTCTGGGAAGAGAATTGGTTCCCAAATGATTTTTTTACAAATAAGAAAACTGGCATAAAAATCTTAACAAATAAGTCTTCTGGATTATGCAGCTGTACTCTTCAGGTTATTTCAGAACCTTAATCTGAACCTTTGGATAGTATTTAACCCACAGATAGTAAAGAGGCCTTTGATAACCTCCCGATGATGCCACACATTTCCAGTGAACCACTTGGGGAGCTTAGTTCCCAGAAAGGATATAGAAACAACCCAGAAAAGCATTGACTACCTGGGAACTAATTGAGACAACAAAGCCCATTTAGGCCCTTCACTTATAAAGGATATTAAACCCACCAAGAAGAGAAACAAAGAGGATTTTTCTGGCCAAAAAGTGAGTCACAGAGCAGAGCTCTCAGAAAACATAGCAGCAACCTTGAATACCTCAGAGTTTTTATTTTGGGGGAGGATTTCTGTTTGCCACACTACAAGGAAGATATAGGGCTAGAGACATTTATGTGTTTAGTGTCAAGCTGGATAAACCCAAAATACTTGCAATAAATCCCTAACTGCAAAATGAGTTCAAGCCTGAGCCTTAAGTGAATTTTCTTCTTGTTCTGCTTCTGGCTTGCTTGAAATGACAAAAAAAAAATCATTGAAATCCAGATAAAGAGAAATAGGATAATACCAGAAGAATGAATACACAAAAAGCTTAAAAAAGGATCTTCAAAAAGCATAGTGATACTTGGCTATGCAGTGGGATTTTTCGTGAGAATTTAATAATACCAAGACACAAGTTCAAACCTTCTTTGCATCTTGTGTAATAGAGAGCATTTAAATTGAGTTTCCAAATAGGCTGTGGGATGACCATATGAGCCAGAGGAAGGACATAAGGGGATCAATATGAAGGTTAAATTTGGATATGTACTGACTTTTAGTAGCTTACGTATCTATGGCATCTTATTTAAATTTGTTGTTCTCTATACTGATTCACTAAGGAAGTTCCAGATGATGGGAAATTTCTGCTTCTCTGTCGCTTTCTGTCTCCTGGCCTCCAGAAGAACAGCATCTGATGAGATTTGCACAGACTGCACCAAGGGAACAGGCTTGCTCCTCAGCACGTGATGTAGCTGGTACCTCCATCTGCTTTGCCACGGGAGTGGAAGACATCAGTATGGGGAATGAAGATTTGGAACCGTTTCCCCTTCCTTCTGAATTGCTCAGGAAGCATTCAGAGCCAAGGCCATCTGACAGATGACTGTCGCTCAGGTCTAATACCAATGATCAATATGGTGTAATATGTGTCTCTGCACAGAGCATCCATTGACCAGCTGATTTAAGATGCTCTTGCAGGTAGATCAACACCTATATACTCCTAGTCAAATAGAACCATGATTATAATCAACTATCAGCATCAGCATATTGTAGACTTTCAAAACCTATCTTATAAATGTAAAATAAAAGTTTATATTTACATTAAACTATTTTATTACATTACATCAAATGTTTATGTTACTATTTAAATTTATAGAGAAGAGAAATAACCACTGGAAGTTAATCGCAATTCTAGACTAAGCTTTTATGCTCATAGAAACATGAAAGAAATTCCCAAAGTAAAATGTTCTTTTCCTTTTAGTAATTACTGAACACTAAGTCTTACACAAGAAAACATCCAGTCAAAACATATTACTCCATAGCTGACTTAAAAATAGTACTCTGTGACTTATTCCTTCACAGTTTCTTAATATTCTTGTGTTCCTCAGAATTAATAAATTTCAGTAAATTTCTACATAGGATGGATTTCTAACTACCCTAATAGACTGGTATTTTCACTAGACTTTCAGCCAACCCTTCTTCTGATGAAGGAAGGTTTTCCTCTCTTACACTGAAAAAGTTCAGTACAAAATGCATTTATCCAGGCAGACATATATGTTTAGGTGTCTGCATAATCAAACAGCTTTTCCTCCAAAATATTTTAGACAACTACTTTGGTCTCTGTGCTCCTAATCACTAACAGTGTTAATACTGTTCTCAATAATAGAGTATTACTGAATCTACATACCACCTCAGATCTGGTAATGTTAATTTAGAAAAACGTCTGTTTTACTTTTAGAAAGCGTTATAAGGAGAGGTAGCTATACAGGGATGTATCTATACAGATACAGATACACAAGCAGATTCTCTGGAAACACATACTGTCTAAGAGAGGGAAACTGATTTGGGACTCAGAAGATACAGAGTCAAATCTAACTTCTGACCCTGCTTTACTGTCCTATTTTCAGAAAATAATGTTCTTTTCTTATTTCATTCTCTATATTTGCAAGCCAGAGATAATGAGCTCTATTGCTGAACAGATATATAATAAAAGAACAAAGAACTTTGTGCCCTGACAAATTTCTACTATGAATGAGCTGGGACAAGTGATATGAGTCCAGCCAGTATGAAGTTTAATTTATCCTAAAAACATCTGGGTTACTTTGTAAAACTACCCTTAGTTCAATAAAAATACTCACTTACGTAAGTAAGGCTCAGCACTACAGGGCATTAGCCAGTAAAATCTCTGCATTGGTTGACGTTGGTGACTTACAGGTTTCTATTCAGCCCTTTGACTTCTGTGAAAAGTCACACTGCTGAATCATGTCAAACTACTGTAAGCAAGCAGCTAAAAGGGCTAAAAGTTTATGTTGAGATCACTGTACCAAGTATATACCAAGTGTGAGTGTTTTGCTGTTGATGTATGCATCTAAGTAGATCCTTCCATGTCAGAGAAACTGCAGGGCCATTCTTTTCCGCCTTCATGTCATTGGCCCTCTCAAGAGGAATAGAATAAGATCTTGAAAAAATAAAATTGCAAAATTATATATTCTTTGCCAAAAGATGCTACCTCATAAGGCCCAATTCTGACTTCAGCCATCTCACCAGTTTCTATCAGAAAAGGCTTTGAGGATGGGGATGATATTTTATGCTTCATATGCAAGAGAGAAAACTGGGGCAGCAATGACTGTGCCACAGAGCTGAGGGAATAATTCACAGTTAATAATTTATTTGCTGAATATAGCTTCCTTTCTTCCTTTTTGAACAGTTGTGAAAAAGCATCTTCCTTTCATCTGTGAGAGGGAATGGCACACTGGGTCACTCAAGGTTAGTGAGAGGCCATAATACATCTTGTACCTATGTAGCCTGCCTCCTTGCTGGAGTCCTTTGTGCACTTGATGACCCACCCCTTGGTGTACAGCCACCTGTATCTGCTGATTTGTGACCCAGCCAGGCTGACATGCAGGCTACGGAGCACCTCCACAGGCCTGGGTCTGGGCATTCGCAAGGCAAGCATCAGCTGGGTGAGTCTCATACACACTACATGGTACAGCTCAGAACAGGAGGCTGAGATTAGTTTACAGCTTCGCAATAGAGTAATACTATTCATTTATTCATTAACATCAGCCAAATTCTGTCTGCAAATATACTTGGTGATAGAGTAGTAAGTATTTTACTACATGTATGGAATAACGGAAGACAGTGAAAATTAATTTTATTTTTATCTTTTATTATTTATCTGCAGTAACAAACAGACATAGGTATTTTGTTTGATACACTTTATCATCTATGTCAATACAAGTCTTGCCCCAAAAGTCTGGCTTCATAAATTTCCCATTCTACAAATATTTTTGCCAATGTTTGGTCATATTATAAGACCATTAGGTATGCATCAAGTTACAAATACATAAAATGTTTGTAGGAAGAATATATTTGATGATGATGATGATGATGTGTGACTATAACTGGAAAAGAAGAGCAGGAGATTACAGGGTAAGTATTGCAGCTAGCATATAAACAGCAGTCACTTTTTTTTTTTTGTTCTCTGCAGGGCAGAGCAGAGCTTAGAACTAATAGCTTATTGTTCATTTTCAATAATTGCATATTAGAACTCTGAGTATGACTTTCACTGGTATCAACCACTATTCGGTAACAATACATATTTTAAGCAGCCTCTGAGTAAATTAATTTCCTAGAATATTCTTGCAAAGTGAGCACAAAACGAGTTAGAATATTGCCATGGAAAATTCAATGTTTCATTTAAATAAATATTTGCAGATTTCACCCCTCATTATCTGCTTAGCTATGCTCATCTACAAAAAGGGAGCTTATAAGTATTGCTTTTTTTGTGCATCAAGAGCTGAAAATCTGGTTTAGCGTTTTTTAAGGGCTGAAATTCTTCCTGGAAAAGGAATAGGAAGAAGAGAGATATAAAAACTTGACCTTTTTGAAACTCTTCCATGCATACAACTTTAAATGTGTATTTAAATCACATATATACGTATATAAATTACATATATGTGTGTGTGTGTGTAGGTACACTGTGTAAAAAAATGTACACCAACTGAAGCAATAATAGAATTTTCTTTAAAGACTTATATTAACTGCCCTGGTCTAAACAATACATTTGGAATTTTTTTTGAGAGACATAGCTATGGAATGCCTGCAGTGAACACAAAATTATTGTTCAAGTCTTTAAAGACACAATAAGGTCACAACCAACTCCCTACCAGAGCATTACAAAACCAAGACAATGTCAAATGTGTTATGGTAATAATATGCATACTGTTGTTTAGGCAATGAAGCAACACCAAAAGGTTCAAATGAGAGTTTCATGTTTCATTTCATCACTGAGATTATTGGTTTCATCCTCAGACTATATCTGCATACTGATTTGCATGACAACTCAGAAGCCCGAATAGAATGAACAATGTCTCTGATTGCCACTTCCTCCTTAGGGCAACTAGTGTGAACACCATTAGATGACAATTCTTGTTACTGATAAAATGGAGTTTGCATACCCAATTAGATAAACTAGGTGAGCATTTTTATTTCATGAAGGTAGCCCTTTTTCAATGACTTCATTTGGATTGTCAGAAGATAAGCATCTTTCACATAGTATGACAGTTTTTCACAAAGTGGGTGCATGGTGTTGTTTCCTCCTGATATATAAAAAAAAAAAAAAAGGAGGAGACAACTGTATTTACTCAAGGCCCGCAGAATCTAAAATGAGAAGGGGGAGATACACTTCCCCACTAGTTATATTGCCATAAATGCAAGATCAGAGGGGCACGTTTTTAATCCAAGTAAGACAGATTGGGTTCAGGAAAAGCTATGAAATAAATTTTACCAAAGCAAGGAGGAGTGTAGGCTTTATCAATTCTGTGATAACAACAAAAAGTTTCCACACAATTTCTTCATTTTTTCTTCTGAAAGCTGTCAGATATACTTTACAATAAAAGAGAGTCTAGGTGACCTCATTAAGCTAGACTTCTGAATGGTCTGTCTTTCTTTATACTCATATCTGGACATTTACCTACCCCACCAGGGAACCTTTCTCTCTCCCTCCCCATTCTCCCTTATGGGCTTATTTGCCTTGAAGTCCATTTTGCTCTCCTTTTCGTTTTCCTCAGGACTCCCTCTCTATTCACTCCCAATTATCCATGAAAAAATGATCTGGTCAGGAACTTTACTGACAAGATTTCCAGCATCTTTTCTCCAAGTGTTGAGTACAAAGTAAAAAGACAAGCATTAATCTTGAAAATTGGAGTGCCTTCTGCCCTTTTTTCCTTTTCAGGTCCTTCAGATGGTGAAGATGTCTTCACATCACCAGCTGCAGCCTTCACCAGAGAAATGAACTACAAATCTGTGTGGACTGCCTGCCTGAAAACAAGGAAAAGTGATCCCAACGGGGCAAAAGACTATCTTATCAGGATCTACTACAAACATCTGCCAGGTGAATACATCAGAGGCCTCTAGGAAGCCCTTAGCTGCTTTAGAGTTGTTGCTCTATTATGAATGTGGCAAATTGCTGTACAGACATAGGATCTGAAATCTGATCATAAAATAAATCACAGCCACATTGCACAAATTTTGGCCAAAAGTTGGGGGCGGAGGGGCATGCACTGTCAGCTTTAGAATATTTTTTATCTCTGCTGTAGTAAAATAGAAATTATTTTTGATCTCTTGATGCAATAAATTTAGCCTGCCTGTGATCCTGTGATGCACAAACACTTGAAGTATGATTATCTAAAATTTTGATGACTTTTAAAATTCTACTAATCACAAATTGTTCCTATTTGAAATTTTCTGTTTTGTCTTTTATTTTCAATGAAGTTTAAAGTAAAAAACTTTTTTTCTTTCTGTCATTGTTTTTGTACCAGTATCATTGTTGGTTTCATTAACGTCAGCACAACTCAGAAATGAGTTTTAGATGAGCTGCTTTTGCTGACTAAATTTGCAGCAGCAAAGCATAAAGCATTTCAGGCTCTTCAAAAGCACAGTCTTTTTAGTATTTTTTATTGAGAGACTGGTGGTTTAAAAAGCAAATAGATACATAGATCTCAACATGTTCTTTCTTTTTTTTTTTTTTTGTAATCTCCATGCAATGAGGGATTTCTGTGCCCTGGAAAATCAGCAGACTTTATATAGATTTTTGTCATTTGGCACCTGCAAAACATGCACAGTACCATATACCTAAATTGTACAGCTGTTACAGTCAGACAAGATTGGCTATATAATGAAGAAATGCCATACATCCAAATAAGCAATATATATGTATATATGAATCATATATATGTATGCATATATACATATAGATATATAGCCACTCACCCAAAACAGTTATTTTGCAGTAGGAGTTTACGTGTTTTGTGGCATGTGACAATTCTCTTGGTGAAATTAAATGCCCATTGCACTTTGTCTTCTCAGCTGTTGCACACTCTCTAGTTTTCAATTTGGCACTGCCTAGGTATGCAGCCACAGATGGAAAGTCAGTATGTGTGACATGCTTTTCACCTGCCATGAAATGCTGAACTCCCTCCGTCATTTTGTATAAACAATTTGAAATCCATTTAGTTCTCACACAGTGTGTTCCAAAATAACTCAGTAAAATGTTTACACTAACAGTACTGGATTTAAAAGCAATGAGAAAGAAATCCACTTTTAGAAGTTCTACATGCTATAATTTCCAGATCTGCAACCTACAGCACAGGATGAGGGATTAAAATTATGTATGAGGTTCTGCATTTGAGTTCAATATGACTTTTATGTATTGACATCTGGAACAAAAAAGATTAGATGTATAATTTAATCCTATCAAAGTCAATTGTAGTTTCCTTCTCTAAGCTGTATTTAATGCACAGAATGTTCGTGAAATAGCATATGACTATCTAACAGTGATTACATGACATGGAAGGGATGTTGATTTAGGACACGTGACATAAACAGCTTTGCGGAACATCAGTAGATTATTTCAATTGTGAGGTCATGTTTCACTTTTCAGTCCACGACCTTTTGTACGACTTAAAGAGCAAGGAGCATTTTAAGAATGTCTCCTTGCTTTCATACAATGACCTTTGGTCTCAAAAAGCTATACAGATATCTCATAAAAATCTCCTGGAATCTGTTTTCCTATTATTCTTTTATGCACAAGTATTACAAATATTAAGAGTAAAGAAGAATATACTGAGAGATACTGTAAGTAAAGATGAGATGCAATTGCTTGCCTTTATCAACAACGAAAGAAGCTTAGAATACTACTTTAGAATAAATTCTTAATTTTTAGATGGGTGAACTCAGGTGAGATCCATCCCTCCTTGCAATGGGTGAGCCTCTGCAGCTCTCTCCAGGTTCCTCCTTAGGGCTGATTCTTTACTAACACTTCATGTTCCTTACAGTTTTCATTGTAACCTTGCAATGCTATCAAATAAGCCTATGTCATCCCAAGAATTACCTTTTGCTTAATTACCTCTTGCTTAATTACCTCATGGAATTGTTAATATTTGTACATGTCAAATTCCCAAAGATTCATTGGACAACAATTCAGTAGTTCATGCACAATACACAGTACTAAATATTATTAGGATTTCCTATTACTACCAGAAATAAAAGCTGCTCTTTATAGCTGACATTAGTAAAACCCTGTTGGGTTGTGGTTTTATTTGTCATATGTGTTTTCTTGAACAATAAATAAGGCAATCTTTCAATCGTTTCTGTTAGATACGGGCATATTATAAATGGGAGGAAGTAGCATATGGACAAGAGTGTTTAATTTTTTATAATTTAGGCCAAAATTTTATTCAAGACTCTACATATTTAGCCTACTTTGATCACTGTGGGAGATGTAACTAAGCACATAAGATTACAAATTAATCTTACTTACACAGTAGGAGAAAGATTTTATGTCAAGGAGTAAGAGTTACAGAAGTATAATCAAAACCCTTATTAGCTTATTACATATATTAGTTGTACTGTAAAACATGAAATATCCAGTTAGTACAAAAATAGAGGTAAACAGTGTCCAAGATACAAGTAAGTTTTCACATAACCATTCTGAAACCAATGTAGATGTTCTGGATGCCTCTTCAGGGTCAAAATACTTGTTCAAGAGTGTAACATTAATCATGCTGGAGACATGGACAGTGGGATAGAGTGCACCCTCAACAAGTTTGCCAACGACACCAAGCTGTGTGGTGCGGTCGACGCACTGGAAGGAAGGGATGCCATCCAGAGGGACCTGGACAGGATTGAGAGGTGGGCTCGTGCAAATCTCATGAAGTTCAACCAGGCCAGGTGCAAGGTTCTGCACCTGGGATGTGGCAATCCCAGACACAAATACAGGTTGGGTGGAGAATGGCTAGAAAGCAGCCCTGAGAAGGACTTCTGGACGAGAAACTCAACATGAGCTGGCAGTGTGCACTGACATCCCAGAAAGCCAACCGCATCATGGGCTGCATCAAGAGAAGCGTGGCCAGCAGGTCATAGGAGGTGATTCTGCCCCTCTACTCTGCGCTCGTGAGACCCCACCTGGAATACTGTGTCCAACTCTTGAGTCCTCAAGACAGGAAGGACATGGACGTGTTGGAACGGGTCCAGTGTAGGGCCACGAAAATGATCAGAGGGATGGAGCATCTCTGCTCTGAAGACAGGCTGAGAGAGCTGGGGTTGTTCAGCCTGGAGAAGAAAAGGCTCCGGGACAACCTTATAGCGGCCTTCCAGTGTCTGAAGTGGGCCTACAGGAGATAGGGAGGGACTCTTTATCAGGCAGTGTAGTGACAGGACAAGGGATAATAATTTTAAACTGAAAGAGGGGAGATTTAGATTAGATACTAGGAAGAAATTCTTCACTGTGAGGGTGGTGAGGCACTGGAACAGGTTGCCCAGGGAA
>JAOXJM010000001.1:25581860-25603073 GCA_026413425.1 Tringa solitaria | reverse complement strand
TAAGAAGAAAAATTTGCAATATAAAAGCCATATAAATCTATGAATACAGTGTTAGAAATAGTGCTACTGTGCAAAAAAAAAATCTGTAAATGGAAACTGTATTTCTGAACATTTTATTTCTGCAGAAATAAAATCATTATCCAAAATAAGTTGATGACATCTTACAACTTCAGGGTGTCAATTAACTTCTCAGACATTTGAAAAAAAAGTCTAAAGAACTACACCTATTACTTGATTTTTATGCCACTGTAGTCCACTGACAGCAGTTCATAATTTGCATCATGGTAAGCTGATGAGAGAAGAATTTGGTTCAGCAGGAGTTAAGTGGATAGATTGTTCAAAAGAGGGGATATAAATTAGAAATACTGAAGCAAAGTTTAGATTCAGTTTTATCAGATTTCATCGGTTACCTGACAACAGCGCTGACAGTGTGATGGAAAAGATTCTGTATATTTCTGTACCTATCATTTATTGGGCAATAGATGGGAGCACAGATTTTTTACAAGACATAGTCTTTAAAACATCTTTTTTTCTGCATTGCTTATGCGGTGGAGGAGAGGTTTTTAAATTCATAGGCAGTGCTTTGAAATGATAGCTTTATGCTACGTTTCCCGGAACAAAAGTAGATACAATGCTTGTACTTCGACCCCTGTCACAATTAGTAGCCTAAATTTTACCATTATTTCTTATGTATTCTTTGCTGAAGCATATGATTTTAATCTTCCCATGCCTCTGGCAATATTTTATAATCCCCCTGTTAAGTAAAAATATTGTGGGTTTTGTTTTGACAAAATAAATCCATTTTCACTAAAGTACACAAAGAAATTTGAATTTTTTCCACAGCATAAACTTAAATAAATGTGAATTCAGATGAAATATAAAATACTGCTTTTGATGTGCAACAGGTGTAAGCGTTCCCTAGAAAAATACTGGATACAAATATTTGCTCAGGTATCTCATGTATGAAGGCTCCGATTTAAACAGGAGCACATATGAAGATCATGTGACCAATATATCAGTCACCAATCTATCAGAATATTTTAGCTTCATTAAAAAAGAATCCAAAAAGATTCAGCTCTATTAAAATTCAAATGAGACTGAATTCTTTTTTTTCCATACCGTCATAGACACACTTTATGCATTATTAGAAGGCATATCTTCATGTACTCAGTCATCAGTAGAGTCCCTACTACCGTCAGTTCACATTCTAGCATTTAAGTGAATTTACAAAAGCTAACAAAACATTAAAAGACTACTGTGTAAATATTAAAGATAAAAAGATATAAAAATATTAAAGAAAAACTTATTCATATAAGCAATTGTGTTCTTTGTGTATTTAGAAAAAGCAGTTTCCTTTCCTATATTCCACTGCATGGTATTGTTCCCTACTTGTCTGCAGGTCTCAATCCTGAAGGTGAAAGCCTTTGGAGCCACTGTGTAAATGTACTTAATTAGAGCTTGATCCCACACTGTAACAGAAAATGAGAGGTTGCCTAAAAACGTACAAAAACATTGCCAATATGAACAAAGTTAAATTTTGCATATTTATTTAGGAGTGGTATTTTGCACTTCATCCCCGTTTTTTCAGTTTCATCCACGTTACTGGTTCTTTGATCCAGTTGACTTAACAGTAGTCAAGTCTTACAGACACAGAGATCTCCTGAGTTTATTAGTTTATAGGAGCCAAACACTGCAAGGAAGATTTTTAAAGGCATTTAGGTACTTAGAAATGCAGACAGGCACCCAGCTTGAATTTTCAAGACAGGTTTAGATGCTGAGAAACACGAAGGAGAACAGTTGAAAGCGAGGAAGCTGGGAAACTAGGTACCCAGTCACCTTAGAAAACGTGGTCCTATGGACACAAGAAAAACTGCTAGGATAAGGAGAGTAGTGTACTGAGACTCTGGGGATGTCCTACCCCTGCCAGAATCAAATAGATCTTACAGGGTTTAAGGTCCTGTTAAAATATGATATACCCTATATTCATGTAACACTGTAGCAGGAGGTAGAGTGCTGTGTATGGTATTCTTAGGAAAGAGGAATAAGTCATTTGAGAAAAAAAAAAAAGGTAATATGATTGAAAGAGTAATGTAAAGCATCCACGGGAAAACAGATTTTTTTGATCCTAATTTTCTGTCCATTGTGTAGGGTTTTTTGTGTCTGTGTTTTTAAAACCAGCAGTTCAGCATGAAAAGATATGCAAGAAACATGAGTTATGACATGCAGATGTTATTAAATTAATGAAAATATTTTTAGAAACTGGGTAAAAAATTACAAAACAGTACGAGGGAGGAGATTCAATTTTTTGAAAGAAACATCCAGCCTGAGGATTGACTGGTTTCAATAGGTCTCATATTTAGCTTATATATAGTAAATTTGTTAAGATGCTGATGTGTGGTAAGAAAAGGTAATGCCGAAGTCTCAATTTTGACCACTGCAAATTCATACCCTTCTCTAGAGTGCTGGCAAATACTTTTATTTTGTTTCTATTTCATTTTTTATGTGTAGTGTTTGTGGACATAAGTGGGAGGTTTGAGAAGTACTTTGCCTGTATTTGCTTTTTCTTTTTTGCAATAGTGTGAGCTTTTTAAGTATGGTCTATAGCTCTGGTAGTTGATTTTTACCTAAGTTTGTGTTCTTTAAAACAGTTTCCCTCATGTTTCCTCATTCTTTGTACAAAAAATTATTTTCTTGAGGTAAGCATCTTGTATCACAGTTCTTCCTTTTTGAGGAGACATTGTGATTTGTGAGTTGACTCTTATCCAGATGGCATCTATCTCAGCTTTGTATTAACTACCACTTGCACTAAAGCTTCATATCAAAAATTAGCATGTGAGCAGAACTCCCAGTATTAGGAACAATTGTACAATTTTACTTCTAGGAATTTATTTAATTAGTCTGAGTACTTTGGTAAATTAAAATAAAGTATATTCCTCTACAGTTTTAAATCACCTTGGATAAAAAAATAGCTGTGAAACTTCATAAAAGTACTTATAATGATCTAATTTTCTGCTAATACATCACCATGCTTTGATTCATTATTATTTGGGAAAAAATTATTTTGAGGCCAAACCCCAATTTTCTTCAAATGTGTATCCAGAGACGTGGGGGTTTTTGTGTTGTACTGGCAGATTCTCAAAGTATTTTGGCTGATACACAGGGAACGGTCTTTCAAGTTATCGCTTGCAAGCTTGGCCATCCAGGCATTCCTTGTAAATGGCTGAGAGTCAGACTGTGAGGATGTAAAGGATGTAATGTGACGTTGTGTAATGGCTCAGTCTCGAAGTGTCTGCAGCATCCTAACTCATCACTTCTCTCAGTAAATCAGTCAAGAGAGTTTTCTGTGTGAGAGCGTATGCAATGTGAGTGGGATCCTTAACTTTTCACTGTTGTTGCTGTTCATCTCCTCCTTTCTTTATAACCCCAAAGAGAAATTTTGTTACTGTGTTAGTGGCCTCACTTTCAGTTTCTGCAACTTTCATCTCTCCCACTTGCAGGCAGTTAACAATTCCCTGAGCATCCTTATCAGCTATGGACAGCTACTACTGCACTGTGCAGGGTTGCTTAGGAACAAAATTGATGCTCTTTGACACGGTGGATTACAGCTGCAACATGCTGGTCCCCAAACTCTTCTGCTTTCCACAGAGGAACAAAAAGCAGAGAGCTTGAAGATGCTTTCCAAATCTGACTGTAAAGAGGGTATATACTTTTTTTTTTGTTTTAGGATATCTAATCACTTCATTGTTGGTAAATAGCAGGTTAAGAATTGTGGCCTTTCTGTTGAAAGCACAGCAGTGCCAAAAATTCTTTAGCAACAACTCTTTTTAACAGCAACTTTGTAATTTGAATACCATGGCATCTGGTATGAGTTACAGAATTGAGAATTTTTAGATATTCCAGGCTTTTTGGTTGGCTTTGGTTATTGATGCATTTGTTCACATCAGTTGATCAAATCCATGCTGTGACATAGATAGATAGCAAGGACCAGGGACAGGCAGAACTAGAGTAAATACACCTGTTGTCGTACACTTAGGGAGAGCTAAATAAGCTATAGGTCCAGCTACTTCTTGTATTTATTTCATATATATTTATATAAAATGAAACTTCAAATATTTGCATTATAAACTCTACTGTAACTGAGAATTTAGTTAGTATTTACCTTTTTGGGACATGGATGGAAAACTTCAAAGAGTACAAATTGAAGCTTCCCCATGGACAGATAGTTTGGAGCAAGTCTATCCATAAACTGGCTTAATGATTTGACAAGCTCAGTATTAGTTAATTTTCCAAGTGAAAGGGAAGCTCAAGTTTTATCTGATTTGCTTGTGAACACAGTAATTAACCTAGAGGATCTTAATCTGTCAAAAGATGCTGTGTTTTAGAGGTAAATGCTATAAAGGAAGATTCTTACCAAAAATAAAAGGTGTAATAAGTGAAACATATGATGTCCTTTTTGGACGATGTGCTACTTCTGGCACCTCTCTGCCTTCACCCCACGTCAGTCAGGTCATTGCAGAATTGGTAGCTGCTGAAAGACTGCAACCATTACCATTCATTTTCCTTCCAAGGCTCAAACTTTTGAAGTGTAACGCATTAATTTACTCATGGGAGAAGCAAAGTTGCTAGTCATGCTGGTGAGCTCCTCGGCACAGTTCAGCCTCTTGCTGTATTGGCAGAGCTGTGACAGCCTGTCTTCTCCTCTGGGGAAAGGCACAGCTGCAGACCACAGATGATGCTGACTAGTTGTGTCTGGCACACACGACCAGTGATTTTAAAATACAGACACCTTTGTGCAGCAGTGCAAATGTAGGATAAAAACCTAGTTGTAGGAGGGGGAGATAGGAACCAGTTTTGTTTCAGGTCTCGAGGAGGAGACAGAAAAGAGTGCCTGGAGTGAACTGCACAAACCCTCTTGGATGCAACTGCCTTCTGGCCACTCTCTGCCCCGAGCCCTCTTCAGACCATGAGTACACCACAATGTCTGTTAGGCAGTGATCCATGGAGTGGATTTACAGTGGGTTTGGGCACGCAGTAGGAAAGAGGTTGTGGTTTTTGTAACGCTTCCCCGGAAGATACGCACGCTTTCCCTATCTCTCTATGTAGCCACCGCATTTAGCGTGCACTGTTTGCAACATTTTGCAAACAAATTAAATAAATACAGAGAAAAGTGCTAGATGATGTGGAATACTGGGCAGGACAATAATTTGAACTATGGATTGGGATCCACATAAGTGAGTTTAAAAGATACTCAACCAGAAAACAGGCTGGTTCATCTCTTTAGTGTTTGTGGTGTATCTTCTGCCTTAATATACTTTCTGATACCTATTTTCCGGCTCACTGGTTATACTGAGAAATTCCTTCATTTTCAAAGCAAAAAAATCCAAATGCAGCAGAAAGGTTTCCTTAAATAAGCCTTTCATGTTGTCTGTATACAGTTCTTTTCCCAGTCCCTATGTTTGTGTGCAAGGATATTGCTAAACAATTTATAGATTGTATCTTAGGTGTGTGGGTTTTTAAAAGAGACAATCAGGACATACAACTCTTAAAGGAGACAAGTAGGACATCCTTTTTTTTAAAGGAGACAATCAGGACATACTGTACAATAGAATTATTATAGAAGAATCTGGAGGTGGAATTCAAACTTATTTCTCTGCCAGTTGCTTACCATCTCTGGGAGGTATTTATAAGCCCTAACTTACTCCTCCTTCTGAACTAGGCATCCTTGTCTCACTTAGGAAGTAATGAAGAGAAGCAGGCATCTGGAGGTGCTTGTTCCTCTGCACTGAGTGTAAATGAAATTTATTATGATTAGCAGAGACTTAAATATTTAAATACCAAGTGAAATGAATGAGAGAAATCCCAGCCTTCATGTCTAACTAGTTTGGTCTGGTCTCCTTGTTCCCAGTTATATAACTCCAGAAGGCCCATAACATATTCTTTTCAGAGATCATAGCAGAGTTCGTGCTTGGGATTTGATGACAATTCCCACTTTATTAAAAAGGCAATGTGTCTGCTACATTTACACTCAAATTTTTCTTGTTTTGTGTAACCTTCAAGGCCACTTCAGTGCTTTTGCCAATTTTTTTGACTTTTCCAAACACCACCAAAAAAGAATTAAATGAAAAAAATATAATAAAGAGTTCTAATGTTTCTGCTGGTTTAGAAAAAAACCTCTAGAAAACTGAAAGAAGAAGCATCCATTGTAATTTTCTGCAGGAAAGAAGTCATTCTCCAAGTAACAATGCTTTTGCATTAAGATATGGAGAGCTTGAAAACCTTACCTTCAAATGATTGTAAATTATTCCTGTTATTCTTCCTGTTTAACTGATTCACATTAGTTTTGCTAATTTTTTCACCACTGTCCATTTTTAAAGTGCCACCAGGTTAATATATTTATTCCCCAATGGGGTGGTGTCAGGCATGTTCCCCCATGCCATTATTCTAGTGTCTTCCAGGAGGTGTCGGAGCTCTAGACTGCAGTTAGGCATTGCCAATGTGTAACTCTGAAGTACACTGAAAATCGTAGAGATACACTAAACTAAATTTCAGTGGAGACACTCTCCTCATTGCAGTATTCATTTTCATATTTAATTCAATTTAAAAATTAGCATTGTCTTTAAAGCTGCCTCCAGACTGGAGCACTGCAGAAGCTTGAGAGCCATGCAAGAGGATTATGGACAAAACTGCTTCAGAGTTTATGACTTTCTCATTTGCCTTCTGAACTTTTTTCATTTCTCTGCAAATCATACCGATCTCTCTGGTGAGGAAATTCTGTAATTTGGTATGAAATCCTGTTATCAGCAATGATTTGGTTTAACTCATTTTAGTTAATCTTCATGTTCTGCTTTTCCAGAGCAGCAAATCTCAAATTTGCCAGCTAGTACATTTCTATACTAGTGTGAAATAACCCCATTTCCCTCAGTATGTTTCTCTTTTGTGTAAGATTTCATGAAATTATGTTCCTTTATGCATTAAATGGCATATTAAACTTTTTTTTTTTTTTCATGGAAAGAGATGGATAAACTGCAGAAGAAATAATAGTTCCTCTTTTTTTTTTCCCTCAACTGGGAAGCTTTATCATAAACTTCCAAACAAGTTCTAAAGCAAAAGTATCCTGCACCACTCCACCACTACAGAAAATTTGCTTCTCCTTTAAGGGGCAAGAGTGGTTATTTCATAATTTGGGGAAATTGATTTTGATTTATCATATTTAAAAAATTGTACTCCTCCCTTTTGTTGTTCAAGTAAATGCTTTTTACATTCTTGAAGACTGATGTTGATGGGTGAAAACGTAGCTTCTTTCTTAAGCTTCTTGCCTAGTTCTAAGTTGTCCTTGGATCAAGACCTTGTATTTATTTACATAATTCTGAGACTTGAAGTGATATTTTTAATAAGCCAACTGTTTTTCCCCAGCATTAAGAAATAGATTGAGAACAGCGACTCATGCAACACATCTGCAAAGAAATTATTTACCTAACTATTTTACTGGAAATTAAGAAATAGCTGAAGACAGTGTTAGAAATTTGAATTGCTAGCCCTTCAAAAGAGCACCCTGATAACGACTGGTGTTCTGCACCAGGCTGGAGTGGTGGGATGGAAGGTGAGAGAGATGATGCAGGATTCTTTCTGGATCTCAACAAGGAAGGCCTAACAACAAATGGCTTAATAAAATAGCTGGTTTAGTAAGCTAGAGTAAAAAGGGTAATATAGATAGCTAGTAAAGCATATGTCCCCTCTGATGCTGGGCACCAGGGCATTCATGTAGCATTTGATGGATTTTCCCATGGCATGCTGCACAAACCCTGTCCATGGGGAGAAGATCCTCCTTTGTGCTATTATATAATTTTAAAAATTTTGTTCTTTTTTTAACAATGAAACAGCTGTATTCAAAAAGGATGTTCTCATGAGAAACTCTTACTGCATTTTTAGATTGAGGCTGGGCCACACAGGTGGCATAGTTGCCATTACTGAGCTGCTTGCAGGTTTCCCTGTTACAAAGATCTTTAGTCCTGTGGACAAGTTATTTGCGCGGCACAGCCCAGCCTGAAGGCCGGGATGGACATGCAGCACAGGCCTAAGACACTTACTCAGTTTCACTGGTATGTGGATCACTAACTTTTCCGTGTA
This sequence comes from Tringa solitaria, assembly GCA_026413425.1. Taxonomy (NCBI): domain Eukaryota; kingdom Metazoa; phylum Chordata; class Aves; order Charadriiformes; family Scolopacidae; genus Tringa; species Tringa solitaria. The sequence goes on along the minus strand of JAOXJM010000001.1, from coordinate 25,594,946 downwards.
CTATGGTCTCCCAGTCAGGTTCACTACGACAGATTTGTGGTGCAAGGTAGAAAGGCAATATACCTGTTCACAAGTTTTTGTTACTATAGTATAAGAACCATTATTTACTAATTCTGTTACTGAATTTGATCAGAGAGTTATAAAAGGTGCAAAGAACTTTTGCAGTCAAATTAAGATAATATCAAGATAACATGAATATGTTCAACTAAATATCTAGAACTTTTCCCAAAAGAAACCTCATATTCCTTCTAGAAGTTTCACAATAAAACCTCAAGACCTCTTGCCACATAAGGAAATAGAAAATCTGTTCTGGAATCTATGAACTTTTTTTGGGGGTAAGACTTTGATAAAAGGAAAATGTAGTTGGAAAATATAATTTATGAATTTCCTGTTTCCAAAAATCTATGAATGAAAACCATTCATTTTTGTTTATAAATGTAGAACAAAAATTTGAAATGAAGTGACACATTTGGATTGTTCGATCTGAATTGCTTTAGGGATTTCAGTTCTAAGCATTTTTTACTTTTCATTCATACATGGAATGGAGAATATTTTTAAGAAACAATGCTGTGAGAGAACAATTTCATCTTATGATGAAAATCCACATTCCAGCCATTACTGTTCCATTCTTTTTTGACTGAGAAAACAATTAGAAAGATTAATGGCAAAATATCCACCAATGCATATCAAATATGAAAGATACATCATGTGCCTTGGGAAGTCCTTAAGCTCTATTCTTACCTTTGCTTATGTCCTACCCATGTCATCTGCTCTGACCACTGATAGGGCATTGGGCTAAATGGCTCCTTCACCTTGCCCTCTCATGTTCTTAGTTAATGGAAATGACTTAAATGTGGGTTGGGTCAGGCTTAGATTAGGTAAACAAACTGTTTTATACTTTTCTTCTAAATTTTTTTGAGGAATTGTGAGTAATTGATGAGATAGATATTCTTAAGTACCAAAGGTTCAGAGGGTTCACTAATATCACAGAGCTTGAAAACTGTGCAAATAGGAAAAGAGCTGCTTTAAAGTCACAGTTATTTCTTACATCTCTATTTTGATTAGCTATTTATATAATCAAAGATCGTAATCTAAAAGGTGATGAGAATTTATGTCAGCTTCAAAACACTGAAACTTAATAAGCATTTCAATGGAAGATGAATAAATGCTGCAGCACCTGGGAGTTCTGAATGCCTTGCAGGATTTAGTGCTATTTGACTTGATCCAAAGCCCATGGAAATCAGTTAGAAACTTGGATTTGACCTGAGAGGACTTTGTGTAAAGCATGTGTGTGAACACCTCTAGCAAGATATTGATGAGGACAACAATTATTCATTTGAATTATCTCAGACTCTATAGATTTAAACCAAACTCCATGGCAGAGCAATAGGGATTCCTGCAATACGTGTGTTGCTATCAATACCTTATACAGAAGTAGAGTGAAAAAACAAAAGATGGAGTTTAGTTACATTTCTTGAAGCATAGTCTCATCATCAGAAAAACAGTAAGATAATAGATTCCAACTTCTGATATAACAGGTTTATTCTGTGCACATTTTATCAAGAGAAAGTCTTTATGGAAAGCAAATAATTCTGTATCTCCTCTGGTAACATGGAGCTTGAGTCACACATGGGATCCCTCCACGAGTATTTCACAGAAATTGGTCGTAATCAACACTGGAGTAGGGAATTTGCTCATAGTTTCTTATAACTAAAAGGGGAACAACTTGGCATATTTTCTTCCTTAGCTTACCGAAGTGGTGTTAACTAACAGAAACTTTCAGGCAACCTTGAAAAGATATCACACATTAATAGCATCAGAGAACATGACAGCCAGAGCCTGATGAAACTAATTTTGGACTGGTATAACAGTGCTATTTAAAGCAATAAAGGTTTTATCTGTTGGTTGATCTGTTTACTAAAATAGTCAGTAAAAAATGTGCCATATATCAAATCCCCTTATTATCCTGTTGATATGAAGAATTTTTAAACTGATAGTTCTGCCTATACTTTGGGATTGTCCTGCTTAATTATATTAGGATAAGGTCATATATTAAATAGGCATAAAGAAAAAATACTCAGTTCCCTAACAATAATCTGTCAAATGATCAGTTAAGATGAATGGCTGGCTAAGACCCATGCATATCAACGGCACAATGATTATTATATGCACTTCTTGCTTGCTTGACTTTCCACACTAAAATCCATGACTCCACATGAGAAGGCCTAAACTCTCTTAGGTTCCTCCCATACATGATGACAATTAGTTATATAATTTGTTTGATGGAAAACAAATAAACTTGCTGTTAATTTATTTTTTTTTTCTGATGTGAGACATGAATGCCAGTACTCTGAAAATCCTGGAAGAAGGACTGAGAGAGAGGAGATTTTATTCTTGGGTTTTATTCCATCTGAGAGCACTTTGCAGCTTTGTTGGCATGGATGCACTGCATGAGTGACTTTATGCATATTCACAACTGGTTCTTGGAAGGAAATGGCTTATTAAACAGTAATCATATAGCATGTGTAAATGAGTTTTGTGGATAAACACATATCTTTATCTTCATTGCCTGAGATGGGTTGTTGACTAAAAAGTTTTTCTGATGGCATTTACTCTTCCAGGAATTTTACCAATCATCTTATGCCTGATTTTCTGCCTGAGAAATTTCTTTTTCTCATATATAAACAATGCTGAATTTTCTCTGTTCCTCTTGAATTGTATAGTTAAAATAAAAAAGAACAGAATTCAGGAGAGTCTAAATAAGAGCATAGGTGCAATGCTCAAATATATGTGTGTACTTTCAGGTGTACTCAATCACTCTCTAGACTTATTGACTGCAATGACTGCAATGGGAACTTCAATACTAACTCACGTCCAAAAACCTACATGCGTGCAGCAAAAGCGTCTTCACTTTCTATTTGAATTGCTGTCCTGTTCCAGGACAGACCATGATGTCAGAGCTATGAATTCCTATTCTTTTCTTTTTTTTTTTTTTTTTCCCTTCAGATTTGGGGTCCTGTTCTGTGTAATGATCTAATGCCATTTTCAGGCTTCTTTCTTAGACACGTTTTCCTAATGGCATTGTCCACTCAGAGTGACAGCATCTTTCTCAGGAGAAAGGACACAGAATATACTGAACAGGTCATCTCAGAAAAACTCGTGTATCCCATATTCTCTTGAGGCGTTATAGTTACATTACAATAGCCTCTGTCCACAGCTTTAAAGAGTCCTGGGTAAATATTTTTCTGATAATTGAACAGAAAGATGGAAAACATACAAAATTCAAAACATTTACATCTTCTGTCCTTGATAGCGTATTTAATAAACAGTGGAAAACATAGATGAAATTATATTCTCAGGTATAAAATATTGCTAGAAGAAAAAAGATGTAGGCAAATATTATGGAACTGTACTACGAACTAGTGAAATGAAATGAGAGAACCTACAGCAAATAAACCTAAAGAAATATACATAGTGAATACTGTGTCTTACGATAAAAAGGACATTAGATACTGTAGGGGAAAATACAGTATTTGAAAAATATTGGTAAATATTTTGTCTTTCTAAAAGTAGAAGTAATTTCATGCCAGTCTCTTTTAATTTCTGAAAGTCTTACTGATTTAATAGAAAAGAGAAACATTTTTCACCTGTGTGGGTTTTTTTTCTAAGCAGCAATATAGACAAATGGGTGGAAAAGTTAATTATTTCTACCAGAGTTTGGAGGCAAAGACCATAGGAGCTAATGGAAAGGCTTTCATTTTCTTCAGCGAGCTTTAGATCAGGATTCTAGTTATGTCTTACAGTTTATAATATAACATTTCTATGTCATTTATTCATAACGTTACAATAACTCATTCCAATCAGACTGGAGTGTTGGATTTTTCTCACATGAAAACCAAATTAAAAGTTTTGACCTACACTCCTTATCAGAAAGGAAGACAACTCTCTTATGATAGTCTGGTGGAAATGTTAATGAAAATGCTGAAAACACTGTTAGAATTTGGGGGGGTTTAAATGCTAAATGTGTCATGGAAAGGTTTATTTACTTTATGTAATCCACTCAAAAAATGTGTGTCTCAGCCGTCAGGTTGGAACATATCAATGTGTAAAAAATGCAATTATTCTTCAGGGCTGAGGCGAACTCTAATAGTTAGATGCTGTGCAAGCTTCTGAGACTAGACACCGTGACGATTTTGTAGGCATCTCATTAACGAATTGTAGCACTGCAGCATGCTCTGCTTTACTTATTTATTGAGGAGATAATGGGAAATAACTGGTTTCTTTGTGAAGTCATAAATAATATGACAGAAGGATATTAAATGCACTGAGATGTGACAGAAAAACGAAAAACTTGTGGGGTTTAGTATTTTATGGTGCCTGTTCTTTTTTACCAGTACATGTAAAACCAACAGATATGTTTTAGCTGGGTTTGTGAACAATTATCAATATAGTGTGCTAGCTACTGAAATGTGGGTGTCTTAAATCATAAACAGTTTCCCAATTTTGCTATTTTACAGTAACATTCAGAAGTTAGTAAAGAATAAATCTTGTTGCTTTTTTTAATTTCTTTAGGTCTTTTTCCATTTTTCTTTTATACAGAGATAGTCTTCCTCTATTTTTAAATTCCCAATATGAAATACTGGTTCTACAAAGTATGAACATTTCTGGCATTCATTCTGTACATCCTTTATTCTCAGTGGGAGTCCTGTCCTGAAACTGCAGGCAGACGTACACACAAGGTCCGCTATAGCTTCTCAGTACTTTGCACACTTGATTAAAATAAAAGCTAGGTTTTTTTCCCTCTCCATGTACATATGCATGCGTGTGTGGGGCAGACCTAAGGAGAGAAAAATGTGGTTTATTCTGGAGTTCAGACGTAGCACTGAGGTACAGATTGAGGTAGCACTGTCCTCTCTTTCTTGTTCCTATTCTTTTCACTAAAAGATTTATCGCGCAATGTATTGTCAATTCCCTCAGAAGCTGTGGTGATTAAAGAAGTAGCAATCACTTTGGATACATTGGTTAGTCTTGGGAATATTTCTGTGTATCATGACCCCATAATTCTTTACCCTCGGTTTGACTCACTACTTTGCATGAAGCTAGTATAGAAGACAGAGCTCCGCAGCGATGCAGCCAGTTCTGATTAGGTTTCTACACTGTCTATCTTCATGTTACCCAAGCATGTGTATGGTAAACATGGTTCTACAAGTTGAACACAGTATTTTCCCTTCAGCAATAGGAGCACCTTCAAACTTGGTAGTTTAGACATTGTTGCAGCAGACAAGCGTTGAGGTCACAAACATGTGGATCTCAGCCGCTACGCCAGTGTGGATTTTGTCTATGCAAAATGTCTATGGTTTTATTGCATCCATTACCTATCATCTAAAGATTAAGCTCATCTTTTGCGGCATGACCTTTTTATTGGAGGAGTTCCAAGCATTTTCATATGTGGTGCCCAGCCGTGTTGCCTGCTTATCCCACTTACATCAGTTTTACAGTGGTGCAAATCCATTGTTTCAGGAGTTACTCCTAGTTCACAGTAATGTGAGAACAGAGTGAGGCCTGATCGGTCATGCTTAGCACTGCCAGCACAGTACATTTTAAATTCTTTTGAAGTAGTGGGATGTAGGAAAGAGGCGAAGCAATTCTACTGTAATTCAAGTGATGCATATGTAAAATTCTAAGGTTAGAAACAGTTTTCATCAACCGTTCCAACTGTTATGTGGTGTTTATGATTGTAACTTAAAGTTTCTATTCAGGGACAACAGTGCCATATTGACTTAAGAAAGTAAGCAACAAGTGTTCGTTCTGGTAAAACAAATTATGGGCAATCTTTTTCATAAATTTTAGGAAACTACAGAATTAATGTTCCTGAAGTATCTGTTCATTTCTTCTAGCTGCTTCATAGAGTCTGTTGTTATATTTTCCTTGACAGCAAGGGAAAGAAAAACCCCAAAACGAATGGTTCACTTGAAATGTCAAAGCAAGTAAGCTGTGGACTTCTTGCTTTTTGAGAAGTTACCAGGAAGTTACATCTTGAATCTATTATTTATATAATAAATTAAGAGATCCAGGATGCAACCTGGGGGCCTAATTTTGGTACTATATGTCATTGTAACTCTCTTCTTTGGACCGATTGGGAGGTCTCTGAGACACAGAGCTTTTAACAGATTATTTCTATCAGCAATCCATTCAATTAAGCAGCCACACATGGATAACCAAGGATAATAAATGGAGACCCTTGCTTGGAGGTTCAAGTAAAAGAGGTAATAGATTGGTTCAACCTCATATTTTGCCACAAGTGGTTTGTGGTAGAAAAATTCTGCATTCATTACTTTCCATGTTTCATACTGTTAGAAGCTATTTCAACAACATTTCTAAATATTATGTTTCAGAAATAATGTGCCTAACATAGTGTGATAAATTCTATGTCATTTTTCTTTGAGAATAATACTGGATATACATTAAAATACTATATAACAGTTCTAATTATCAGAAGTTGTATATGTTCATTAATCATATCAAGTATTAGATGCATTTTTAATATAAATTTTGCCACTTTCTTCTGAGACAGTAGTTATAGACCCAGATATCCAATATTCACACTGTTGTGTAGTTTAATCTAATTTCCTCTGAGCAGTTACAGGTTTTGAATAAACTGATTAAAAAAATAGAATAAAACATTATTTTATATGGCAAATTTTACTATGGCCTAAAAGGGATGAAGTAAATAGCATTTCTTAAGCATTTTCTTGTTCAAATGCAGTAGAAGACTTTTTCTGTTTTCAATATTATGTTGTATTAAAAGTGCAATAGGTGCTTTTCAGCCATGAACCACTTTGTCAGGAGAGTTGTAAAATAATAAGGTTTAATTTTAATAGTCAGTTGAAAAAAAAAGTTACAGTAATAATTCCTTGGTTATGTTTGGAACACAACTTGAGCAAAAGGGATCTAAGGTTGTTATTAGGCTGGTCAGCTGAGCAGTGGGACCATTCTGTTCTGTTTCCAGTCCCAGAAAAAGGTCTGATTATCACGCAGTGTATCCTTGTGAGTCCCTCTTTTTTGCCAACTGAAACTTTTTCACATTGTATAAATAATTAATAGAAAAGGGCCCTAATTACAGAGGCTTCCTCCTTCCCTTTCTAGTGCAGAATTTTTCTGTCAGAGGAGCCTGACACCCTCTCTCCGATGGGAGGAGAACACAGCTGTACTGCTCACAGGATCTTAATCTAAAGGGTGTTCTCAATTTATGTTCCCAAATAGCGACGTATCTTCTTCCCCATAAAATATGGCTATGCCTTGCAAAGCAACTAAGACCTTTGCTATTTTTTTCCTGAAAAATTTGTAGTTTTGCGCACAATTATCTTCAGAAGACTACACTGTTACTTATCTGGCTCTTTCTGAAAAAAGAAACAAAAAAACAGAGGTATGATATGCCTCAAAGCTAATGTACTGCTTATTTGAATTTTTCTTGTTTACACACTTATTAGGGCCTATTAAAAATGTACAATATACAATTTATACCAAATAATTACATAGTGTGTGTATACACGTATTTGTGCACATGTAAACACCATATGAACATGCACGAACATAGAGTATATATGTAGCATATATAGTCATATAAATAAAAGTTAGATGTGATTATACTATGTATTTTAGTGGCACACCTTATGTATACTTCAATATGTTCGAGAGCATTCAAATATTGAATTTGAATTTTTTGTCTCTCTGCTATCTGCTATATCTCCTTTTTTTGAGTGCTTTGTTTTAGCCCCACTTAATTTCTGTAAGACTTCTTGCATATGTAAGGACTCAAAATGTAAGGGTCACTGCTTCCAGATTCTGACTCAGACACTAGCTAAACAGTAACGTTACCTTCAACCTCTCTCTTTTCTTTTAAAATTGGCAGGGAGCCCAGAAATTTTCTTCATCAAAAGCATGTTTGCAATTTTTAACCTACTTTCATGCTAATTTGTTCTTGTAATCATAAAATTAATCAAAATCTTTTCCATTGTTTGAAACTAGAGATAACATTTTTACAAAATCATTTTAGAACATTTTGAATATAAATTAAGTTGACTAATAATGACAGAAAAATAATTACAGTTAAAGTTGTGTCCTTTAGGCAAATGTTAAGTAAATTAGTGGCTGATTCAAAGCCCATTAAGGATCTTTTTGACTTCAGAGAGTTATGGATTATGTCTCAATAAAGAATCTTTACTAGAAAAAAATCTCAGAAGAGTGGAAAAAATAGGTATCTTTAGAAGTATAAATTGCATCACAATCGAATCTTCAGCCACAGTAATTATTAGATTGGAGCAAAATTTGTGAAAAAAATCCTTGAAAATGCTTGATAAAGGAGGATTTCTCTTTAAAATCATCTTGTCCTTGTGAATTTTGTAGCTTTCTTCTTTTATATCCAGATTATTGCTTCCTTGCATTCTGTGTAAAATCAAAATAGAGCTGATCATGGAAATTCAGTTCTGTAAAATTCAAAAGAAAAAACCCTTACCAGGCAGTATAATTCCCAAATGGGGAGAAAAAACAATGAAGTAATTTCAGAAAAAAAATTCAAGACCTGAAAGTGTAGTTGAAAGTTAAGTACCTGAAGAAGCATTTTTTATTAGAACATGGAAGATCCAAAGGAATTTTGAAAATTACTGATTCTCTTCCCATGCTAGTGTAAACTGAGGAGGAGACCAGGCTCAGTGCATGGCAGCAGGGTCAGGTAACAAAAGGGAAGGCATCACCAGGTGGTGCTCTTGTCCACTGTGGTCCAAGTTCCTGTTCCTTTGTGTGTGAGCATATGTACAGTCTTTGGAAGACATGAAGAAATGTTTTAATTTGGGGTTATGCACGAAGAACGTTCCCATTTTCAATGGGATTTTAATCAGCAGACATTCCCAAGAAGAGTTTGCTTTTCAGGAGTCACTCATTAGCTTTGAAGTTCAGGGTGGAAGAAAGAAAAAAGATTATTTGCAGAGTATATTACTTCATTTATTTCAGCATGGAATGCTATTTTTCCTCTAGTTAAATGAGGGGCAAATACTAAAAAGTAACACTGGATTTGGTAGAAGGAACATCGGAAGCCTAAGGTATATGTCTGTTTTTAGCAGATCGATGTCATTAAATATTTGCAAGGGCTGTTCCAATGCTCAGTCTCTTGAAACACTGTAATTAAGCTATGAAAAAGTAACAATGCCTTCCATATTGAATGTTCTGCAGGAAGCCTGGAGAATTATTCCATGAAAATTTTTAGTTGTTAACTTACTCATCAATCATATGACTTCAACAGTATTCATCAGACATAGGCATGACTAGGAAGACCCTAGAGGAAATAGAGGAAATAAATTAGAGGAAATAAGTATGATGGAAATTCTGTTAACTACAATTTTGCTAATACAGAAGAGCAAGATCATGTATAATATGATTATATGCCAGATAATTGGCAGGTCAAGCTACAATGCCTAAGCTAAAAATTTAAGGATTAATTTTTATTATTTTATTTAAATATATACATTTTTTGATTATGAATGCTTTATTGTGGTCTAGTGGAAGGTGTCCCTGCCCATGGCGGGGGNNNNGGCGGTGAGTTGAATCTGTAAGGTCCCTTCCAACCCAAAGTATTCTATGATTCATTAACCTTTACTTTCATCCTGTATTAAGAGAGTTTATAGTTCTTAGGAGCTCAAAGCAGAAACTCACTGCACTCTGCAGTATCTCACATAATAGATGTTTTAAAACGTATTTTTCCTCAAGGGGATAGGTAGGGAAATTCACGGAACAGAAATTTGTATATGGTTGCAAGTACATAGAAAAGCTATCTGCCTCATAAAATCCCTGAACTGAAAATAGGTAGAGGATGAGACAGTATTAAGGGAAATCATCAGATATGTTTGCTCTATTTTCACTCTTTTCTATGCAGTCAGTAATGGCTACAAGATCCTGGCCTAGATATATCTTTGATCTGACACAGTCTATGAATTGTTACGTCCTTATGTCACTTCAGAAGCAATGGAGCATAAGATTGCTGTGTTTTGGGTAGAGGCATCAAGCCTGCGTGCTGTGGGAATGGAGATTCCATAGTTCCAAAATCTCCCTGCTGTTACTTGCTATGAGTCAGCAGAATCCTAAGATTTTCTAACACAATATTTTTCATTCAACACATTGTCATCATATTGTCTTATCATAATTATCATATCAACATAAAAATTTTGCCAGTAAATTTCCAATTTGCAATATATATGTTGCTTGTTCCATAGTTGGTCTGAGGAATTATTCTGTGAGTACTTGTGGCATTTCTTTTTTAGCAAAAAGTTAAGAGGTACAGAAAAATGTGAGAGGTGGATGTTACAATGAAAAAGGTTCCTAAGTTCTCAATCATTACTTCCAATGCTTTGTTTAAAAATCTTACTACTGAATAAAGTTGCAGAAAATGTCTTTAAAATTGAATAGCTTCCACAGGATACCAGTAAAGTGTATGTAACTTTTTTTTATCTATAAGGGTATAAAAACTGAAAGTTGATGCTCATGACCATAAAGCCAACAATTTTAAGTATCTGTTCAAAAGACTTCAAAAGAATTTGAAGCCATTAACTTCTTAGAAAACTTGGATCTAACACTTTGGAACACTTGGTAGATCAGATAATGAATAAAATAAGTAATATTTCATCACAGGAGCTTGTTTATCATAATTTTCTAGTTTAAGCATCAGATCACATAAATACAAGAGAAATGTTTGTTTTAAAGACTCTTATAAATTACCAGACCCATAAGTATGTCTTCTAATTCTTCTGAAGTCCCCTGACTTCGCCTGACTCCTCAGTCTATACTGTTTATCTTCGAAAGTGCTCAAAGGATGTTAATGTAGGTTTTGCAAAGTCTAGTCTTCTCTAATTCGTGACCTACCTGAACTGACTTTCCTGACATTGTTGTGCCAGGCTCTCTGGCAAACGTCACACCATGCCTGGGCCATGGGTTTTAAGACCGCTCTTAACTGTCTCTTACTGAGTCATGTGTGGAGGAAAAGCTGCTTTACCATTAATTCCAGAAGGAGTCTTAAAGTATAGGGGATGCAGCCTTACAACACAATGTTTTATTCTTGAAGAACAGAATTGCAGAACTGAGGTGAGGTTGAAGGGCACCTGGAGATTGTCTTATCCAACCCCTCCTGCTCTAAATAGGGTCACCAAAAGCAGGCTGCTAAGGGTTATGTCCAGCCAGTTACTGAATATCTCCAAGGGTGGAGATTGTACAACCTCTCTGGGAAACCTGCTCCAGTGTTTGACTACTCTCACAATTAATATTTTTTTTTTCCTACGTTTAAATGGAATTTCCTCTTTCAATAGTGGCCCATCACCACTTGCCCTTTCTCCAGATACTATTGAGAAGAGGCTGGCTCCATATTCTTAACTTCTGCACTCACCAGCTATTTATATACATGGGTAATAAGACCCTGAGCATTTTCTCCAGGCTGAACAATGTAAGCTGTCTTAGCCTCTCCATGTAGCTCACATGCTCAAAGGGCTTAATCATCTTCATGGCCCTGTGCTCAGCTTGCTTTAGTATGTCCATTGCCCTCTTCTACCAGGGAGCCCAGGCCAGTTGTGGCCTCCCCCGTGCTGAGGAGGAAGGAAGGATCACACATTCAACCTGCAAGTGATGTGATCCTGTTCCTGATTCAGCTCAGGAAGGGTATTGGTCTTCATTGCCTCAAGGGCACATTGCTGGCTCTTCCACTAGGATTGCTAAAGCCTTCTCTGCAGAGCTGCTTCCCAGCCAGTACTAGCCCCCAGCCTGTACTGGTGCACGTGGTTATTCCTTCCCAGGTGCAGGATTTAGAATTTCCCTTTCTTGAAGTTCTTGAGATTACTGTTTGCCCATTTCTTTAGCCTGTTGAGGGCCCTTTAGCAGTATAAGTATCTGCTGTATCAACTACTCTTCCCAAGTTTGTATCATGTGCAAATTTGGTGAGGGTGCACTCTGTCCCATCAACCAGGTCATTACGGAAGATGTTAAACTTTATTGGCCTCAGTACTGACCCATGGGAAACAACACCAGTGACTGGCTTCCAATTGGACTTTGCTGCTGACCACAAACCTTTGAGCCCAAGAGTTCAGCCAGTTTTCAGCTCACCTCAGTGTCCACTGATCTAGTCTGTACTTCATCCGTTTGTTGAAGAGAGTATTATGAGAGACACTGCAGATAGCCTTGCTAAATTCAAGATAAGCAATATCCTCTCATCCACTGTCATTTCACCATAGAAGGCTTTCAGGTTCTTGTTGCATGATTTTCCCTTCATAAATCCATGCTGACTACTCCCAGTCATCTTGTCCTTCATATATTTGGAAATAGCTTCCAGGACAATTTGCTCTGCTACCTTCCCAGGGTTAAGGGGAGGCTGACTGGCTTATAGTTACCTAGATCCTCTGTCTTGCTATTCTTGAACTTAACTCCTTTATTCTGAAGATAAATACATTAGCTACCTAACGTAGGAAGTTCATTTTAACATATATACGTAACTATGATATGCAAATATCTTATAAAAATCAATATGTATATTTATGCTACTTTAAAGCTTTTTTTAAAGTGAGCAAAAGAGTTTTAAGCACTCATCCTGTGAGTGGGTGTTGGGCTCATTAAGTTTTTTTTGCTTTGATTATCAGAGAGTTAAGAATCTTTGGCATGTGATAATACTCCAAAGAAGCAAAATGCCAGTTAAATTTCAAAAGATATGGATTTTGAGAGGTTTTTGTGAAGACAGCACTTTTAGTAAGAAAAGTTGAAGTTTAGCAACACATTCTCTCTATCTCTGCTTGGCTGTTTCTGGGACTCATTGAGGTGTTGTTTCCAGCTGCTTTGTCAGTTGAGTTTGTTCATGTACTGAGGAAGTCCAGCAAAATATCTTTCTCTGCCAGCTGTAAAAAGCCATTCCCATGGCTCTGACCCCATGCAGTGACAGAGTATATGTGGATAAGAGGGCTGTGAGTTGCTGTGTGTCTTCAACAGGAAGATGTTTCCTGTTGAAGTTCAACAGATGAGGTAGATGCCAAAAAATTAGATTTAAAAATAAACTTATGAGTC
>JAOXJM010000001.1:25547696-25580057 GCA_026413425.1 Tringa solitaria | reverse complement strand
AATTATTTAATTTTCCAGAAATTGCCTCTGTTAACAAATTTCATTCTTATTTATGGAGCATTAAGTTGCTGGAGAAGTACAGCTCACTGATTCCTGTACTAACTGCTCACCACATTTGGATTCCAGAGCCATATCACTGTTATGGTACCATGAAACTCTTTTACAGTAAGCTGTGGTCAGTCTGCCTCTCCCCCTTCAGGCCCTCATGAATTATTTGATTTCTCTATCGTTACGGTCAGAATCAAAGTTCACCACATACAAATGTAAAAGGAGCCAATACTGCAAAATGGTGAAAACACCAAAAGCCTTCTGCCTGTTTTCAAAACTTAGGAAAAGAGCAAAAAACTATTTAACTCTTACAAGTGAGAATGACAGATTCCCAAATCAGAAACAAGACAATAAGAGGTAAGCAAAGGAATTTTAATAATTTCTTTCAATCAAACTTCTTCCATATTAAAATTGGCTTTGAAATTATTTTATGTGATTCTCATTACAGGAATTTAAGCTTTTTCTATAAGGCGAAAATAGGTTATGGAAAGAAGTAGGTCTTTCTCATTGGCCGTATATAGGTTACATAGTGAAATGTGCCCAAAGCTAAACATGTCCCACATGGTTGTAAGCAGGAGCTTATATTACTACTTTGAAGTTGAGAGTGTGAGTATCTAAAGCACCTCTGGACCTGCTTCACGCTTATGAATTTAAGTCAAATACTCCCACATAACTACAAAAAAAAAGAATTTGAGCCTTCAATTTATTGTGTAAAATTTAAAATGGTAGTTAAGACAAAAAAGTTGCACCTACAGTATGTTTAAAAGTCTATAACACATCTTCTAAACTGCAAGCTCAATTAAAAAACTGAGGAAAAAGGAGATTTGAGAATGCTGAAAGTTCAAACCAGAGCCAAAAATATTTGCAACTAATGAATGAATTAAGAACTTTGATGTTAAATATGTGATGCATTCTGTTGCATTTATAATTTAGTGTGGTTACAAGGCTGAAAACATTCACATTTTAATTTTTAGACAGGAGAGAGAGCATTTTTATGTTGTGTTAGAACTCCTTTGGCACAAGCACAGCTTTTACCGAAGTATTACATATAGTGAATTATTTCAGCATTGAGTAGCAAATTCTGTGGGCTTATAATAAAGGTTGCTAAACAGAAGAACACATTGAGAAATATTTTTTTTTAAATTAAGGCTAATATGAAAAGAAGGCAGTGAAGTTCTCAGTTTTGATTACTTCTGACACCTATTTTCTCTCTTACAATTTGATTTCTAAGACAGAAGTGAAAACTTGTGTTTTGGACGGATGAATAAATAGTATTATGTAACCCATGAACATACAAACATTGCCTCAGCCTTTAAAGAAAGTTGAGGCAACTATTTATATTTTAGATGGCTGCATCTGAACAGAGGTAACCTGAATCCCATGCAACGTCTCTGTCATCAGCTTTGAACATTTGGAACTTGTCTTATTTGCACTGAACTTGGTGGAAGAGTTTATAGTCCATATGTGTTCTCTTGATAGACATTGCAGTATCCACTGTGATCAAATCAGTCACCAGTTAATAGAGTCTCTTTGAGAAGTTAAATGGGCAATGTGCTCCTGGAGTCTTTTACTATGACGAATGTTTTCCAAAGCTTGGTCACTCTTGTGCTTATTCCAAGAATTCATCTTGAATTTCAGCATTAGTCTTGAATTATGTGCAGCAGACCTGTATGCAGTATTTTTCCAGAGACAAAATTTCAAGTACTTGGAGAATCACACTGGCTTTTTGTGTACAGAAATAAACTGTGAGCTGTTCAGCTGATTATATCCTCAACTATAAGTTTTATTTAATTTCAAGTAATTAAGGCAAGAATTAAGTGAAAGCAGAAAAGAACATTCATAGTTGAACTGACCCTGTGTGTTGAGATTTCATGAGCCACAAAGAACTGTGGAAGCATGCTGTCAGTGGCATTGAATATATATCTGCACTGTGCCTTAAAATTATCTGCTGTAGGTTTATTAGATTTTTACAGAAGTTTCAAGTAAGACAAATTAAAAATACTTATATTGCACAAATCTGTCAAATCTGAGTTAATAAACTAAATGAATGTCATGTACATGGGGGAGAAGCATCATCCTTGTTAATCCAACGCGTTGGAGGGACCTTGCATATTGTATACAAGACTGAGCAAACCAGATAATTTTAACTGGTCTTTATCTTAATCTGATACACCCTGGAGTAAGGTTGTAGTAAGGACTGCCAGGTTTTTCTCAGTGGGAATTTTCTAAAGTAGAAAATGCAGAATGGAGTCAGTAGTAACTTCAAAGGGAAATCTGCAGTTGCTTCTATTCCTTTTAACTGGGCAGATATCCCTGTTAGACAATCTTTTAATAAGGTGATACAGCATTATATCTCTCATGTCTAAGTAGAGTGATCACAGCACGGTTATACTCACTATTAAAGGAAAAGAATGAGGGAGAAGAATGCCATTTTATGAATAGAAAAAATTGATTAACTAATCTGTTTGGGGGCTTCATGGATAGAGGTATGTGCTGGGGTACTCGGTCACCTGTAGATAGGACTAAAACAGAGAAGAAAAAGGTTGTTACATTTAAGGTGCCAATTTGGATTTCTACAAATGCACATAAAAATTGCTTGTTTCTATTCCTCTTGAAATTGATGTCAAACATCGTCAGAGTTTATTAGGATGAAGATTATGGTTACTATCTGACCAAATGGAAAGACATTAATAGGAAAGAGGCTTAGGTTGTCTTAAACAACGCAGCCTTGCAATGTGGAAATATGTGTCAAGAAAAACAGGGCTAATTAGTTGTGTATATATACATATATTTAATATATATTTATAGTAAATATTAATCCAAAGTCATGTTTGTCAGGTAATATTTTATATGTTTAAAGTAAAGAATTATATAAATAATGGGTATTTCAAAGAGCACACATGCCAGAATCACAAGGGGACACTCAGGTTATTAACATGTAAAAGAGTTAATACATTTTTTGGCACTTCAAGACCATCCAAAAAAATAATGAAGTCTTGCCACGTGCTGTGCTTGTAACAGTGAGTTCAGCTTTCCCTGACATTTTCTTAACTTTCTTTTAGGCAACATAGGAGCTCCTGATCAGAGTTTGGCATTAGGCAGTTTTTTCCCCTATCCTCTCACATTCTTTATCCTACCTTTCTGAGCAATTCTGTGCAGCTTTCATTTGAGATTTTCATTTCAGTACTCTGTGAATCTTCTCTCCTAAGTTTTTCATAAATTAAATATATAGTCCAATGCAATTGTTCTTTTCCTAGTTTGTCTGCTTATGAAATTTCATGTTTTGAGGTGGATTTCATGCTTGGGAAGTTATTGTTTATTTGTTTAAGTGTTCGTTATGATGGGCTGGTATTCAGAACTCTGCTTCCTGCAGAGACCCTTCAGAAATCTCCACAGCTGGAGCTCCTAAACACAGGAGAGATCCTAGCAGGTATTTATGTTCTGGATGAGCTGTATTCCTTGCCTCTGAAGTGAACTACTACGAAAATCTCTCTTTGAGGAATAATGTCACAGGAAAATTCATCTCTACTAGTTCAATAATTTTAAAAATAGTGACAGGAATGTATGCACGCATACAGCTGCTTCTGTAGAACTGTAGGCCAGGATGGCTCTCTTGGCTGACCTTACTGATCATATACTGAGACATTTAAGGACTGACAGTTGCACACCTCAGAAAGCTGAACGTAAGGCAAGCTTTAGATTTGGTTCATAGGTGAAAGATGAAAGCTGATCCTTACATCCACTCATCACCTAGAAATCCGGGTTAGACTTATCGTTGAGTTCCACAGCAAATTATCGTTATCACCTCATCACCCTATTGTCTTACAACTTCATGGGGCTTAAATGGTCCTAAATCCCTAAACCTACACAGTTCCACTGTCAGTTCTGAGACTCAGCTCTGGTTTGAAAGGCTATCCATGAGCTGCTTGTAATGCATGATCCGTGACTGATACCAGAGAGTAGCATTATTGTGGAACACCAATACTGCCAGTTGTTTCTCGCTTTTCAGATAGCGCATTGTAGTCAAAATTTTTCCTAAATCAGCAGCAATATTCTGTGTGAATAAATTGAAAGGGTGTTGTGTATAGCCCTGCCTGTGCATCATTCCTAATGATATCATTTGCTTTAACTTGGGTTTGTTATTGTTAACTAGCTGAAGTTTTAGCATGTAATCATGAGATAATCTTACAGAAACTCATCTAGATCAGCTCTACTCTTTCCATTATTGCACCTACAGGCAAGCTGTTTCCTGTCCTTGACAAAGAATTGTTTTCAAGAACCAAAGTAGGGCAATTACAAAGTTATGATATATCCAGCACTAATGATCCAGTCTTGCTTACTATTCTTCCTCAGGCAGACTATTGAAAGGAAATAATTCGGTAACAACTGTTTTCTGAAGAAGTAGTGGTAATCACCTCAAGGCCATCCAGCGTATATTGTCAGAAATATTGTCCATTGTACATTATTGTGCGACTCCATTCTGGATGTCAGGCTACAAGAAGATCTTTAATAGAAATGACATTGACACAATGCAGTGCTTTGCCTCTAGTCATGTGGCATCCCTCCACTTCACTTCATAGAGGAGAGTAGCTGTTCATATACAGCTGTCATGCAACAGCAGAGTGAAGTAGTGACTGTTATTCTCTGGTGAAATTAGGCAGTTCATGCTTTGCAATGACTTAAAGTTACAGGTCTGAGGAGATAGCATTTTGTGCCTGGTTTATGGTGCATGTAATTAAAGATTTCTCTGGATAAATGGCTTTCCCAAACAAATGCGCATTTTCCAGCTTTTTAAATAAATAAAAGTGAGCCATGATTTTGGCATGAGGAACACCTGCTCATAGAAGTCAATTACTCTTTCTCTTTTTCTGCCTTTAAAATATGAACTATTCTAAATTCAATAGCCATTTAAATGTAGTATTAATTAATATTTCATTGCTTTACACTGGAGAACAGATCAGGAAAAGGGTTTTTTGTTCATTGACATCTGGTTAAACAAAGCTAAGTGGAACCTTCTGACATTATCAATGAAAAGATCTGAAAGGAAAGCTGTTCTGTACAATAGTCGCCTTCATGTATTTCTGCAACTGTTCTGTTCCAATTCGTTGCAAAGTAATACAGCTTGTGCTGGTTATTTTTTACCTTTCAAAATAATCTGTAGTTACAGTATGCATGAGTTATTTTTCATTGTTTTTTAAAGCCAAATATAATACGCTTGCCTGTGTTTACATTATTTCTGAAGCCTTTGTGGACTAAACTCATCTTGCCTCATTGAACTGTTAGCTTGCCCACGGAGTAGATCAATCTTATACTTCTTTATGAACTCAATCCTAGTGAGTCATCATTTATTTCCATGAAAATCCAGTTACTAGCAACAACTACTGCAGCTCAACTACAAATGTGCCTCTGCCTTCCAGAAGAAAAGCAGAAGTTCTTAATTTTGTTCTGCATGTTGTTTTCCTTATGAAGAAATCTACTCAATAACTATGGAATACAAACATTCTGAATGCTGCATAATATTCCAAATAAAAAGAATATACCTGAGAATGTGTTTTTCCTCAAGTAGTCTATTCCTAGTATGAGTGTTTCTGCTTTCCTTTACACTGTGGCTTATGAGTAATCCTTCAGGTTCTGAAACCTTCTTCTCTGATGGCAGACAATTCCAAGAAGGCAGCCAAGATCAAGGGCCCAATCTTAACTAAAATTGAAACTCCTTTTCATAATGCCATCTTAGGCGCGCACACACACACAGAGGCACATGCAACACGTTGCATTATGCAAAACAGCACTGTATACTTATTTGTATTTTCATATTCTAAAATCTTAAAAAGCATGGATATACTTTAAGCAATAAAGCATCTAGTGCCAGTCTTAATCCTACTAATTAGTATAAACCAAATAAAAGATACACACAAAAGCTATTTGTAAGGAAATATTTCTTGTAGAGTTTAAATGAGTCATTATATATGATGGTAGAGGAATGAAGCATGCAAAAAATATTTGCATTAGTAGAAACAAAAAAAATTATAGCAAATTAGGAAACATGTCTGTTAATAAATCCCTTTATCATTCGAGTAAAAAATTGACTAAATTAGTTCTTGAATTATGCTTTGAAGCTAATGAAAACAGTTTCTGATCAGGAAAACAGTTTTGTGCTGCCATTAAAGTTGATAGATGTCATGGAA
This sequence comes from Tringa solitaria, assembly GCA_026413425.1. NCBI lineage: Eukaryota > Metazoa > Chordata > Aves > Charadriiformes > Scolopacidae > Tringa > Tringa solitaria. Next base: position 25,573,824 of record JAOXJM010000001.1, on the reverse strand, counting down.
TTTGATAAGTTCCACTGAAGTTTATATTCTCATCTAAGTGAAACACATATATATAAGTGAGACAGTACTTTTTGGTCTTGCAAAACACAGAGTTTGGCCATGCTTATACAGCTGGAATGCTACATTTCCCTGAATTAATTTTGAATGTTTTTATAAATTTACATGTTTGTTTCAATACTTCTAATAACATTTTAATTGTTATGTTTGAGCATGTAAATTCAATATTTTTTGATACATGTTATTTTCATCACTGAGTTGGTAAATTTATTTCACATAAATTCCTACAGGAAGTTAAATATTTGAGTAGATTTAATTTAATTAAAGATTCCGGTTATCTGCAAATACGTCCACTAGCTGATAAACATTGAGCTGTTGTAGCATAATAAAAATAACAAAATCAAATATTAGGAAAATAGCAGGACAATGAAATTACAGCTGTTAAGTCCTTTCATAAACTGGTCCCTGAAAGATTAAAATCCCTGGACAGTGTTATTTAGCTGTCCAGAACCTCAATGCAGAATATATTTAATGAGAAAATTGCAAATAGTGTTGATATAATTTTTGAATAATGTAAATCCCCTGTATAAACCAGGTTGTCAACTCGTATTTTTCTGTCTTCAGCAGGTGAAACAAACCAGATTTTCTATTTACCTTGCGCCAGGAACAGAACCGAATAACATAACTGCAGCTCATTCTACTCCATACTAACATGTAGTATCTGCTTTCCATTCACAGCCTGGAAAGAAGCATAACTTGAGCTGCTATAAGATGTAAGCTGTGGCATTCATATAATTTTTATTGCTCATGGTCAGGCTTTACTTCTCTGCTTTCGTCATACACCACGGTAATGCTCTGCTGACATCTGGACTGCAGCATAGATAAAAGTAACCTCTGCTGACAAACCATGCCTGTCCTGGTGTATTTCTCACATTTACCTGTCCTTTAGTTCTGCAGACATACTAAATGTATGAATGCAGAAGCCTTGCCATAATTCTTTTTTTCTGTTATTGCAACAGAAGGTCAAAAGTCTTGCTGAGTTGCACTGATAGTGCCAATACAGCCAAACCATGAAAACTCACGTTTGGGGCTACAAAGAACTTTGAGGAAAATGGTCATTCAAATCCTACCCTTCAATGCCTGCCCCATAGGTATTACAGAAGTCACTCTTCATGTTCATTATATAAGAAAAAGTGCTTGGTAGTCCCTTCTTTCAACTCTTCTGTAGTTTTGCCTCATTAAAGGCTGAATGCAGACATAATATTTGGCTCAGGGATAATACTGATTGCTGAATATACTTAAAGAATGAGTCTTCATTTGACTGCAAATGTACCTATCCATATAAATTTACCAGTCAGTGCTGGATTTCCCTTCTTTTGAGAGAAGCTGAATGTGAGTGATCTGTCAAGGTAAATACCTGGTTTTAGCAGTAAATCTAGGGAAAAATATAATTTACAAGGTAATCAGTAGCTGTTTAAAATCTCATCAGTGAAAGAGAAAGCCTGTCTTTATACCATACATTGAACAATAGTAATTATACGTTGAATCAAGGCTTTTAGAATTCTCCAGGTTTGCTTAAACTAGATTGATCGATTTTTAAGATTTATTAATTTTTTTTAGCCATCAGGAAAGTGTGCTTCCAATTCAGTAGAATATTGAGTAAACCCATGATCCATGAATGATGATCAAGTTTAACCTCTTTCCTTCTTCCCCATACTTCTGAAAGTTAGGAGAATTTGAGGGCCTTTGAGGTATCAATGTTGAAGTGAATTTAGAGCTCTTTTATCCAGAGCGCCATCTTGATATAGCTACAGAAATAGCCAATTCTCTCCCAATACACATTTATCTTGATAAATTTGCAAAAGAGATAGATAGATAGACAGGCAGGCATTTATTTCCTGACTTCACTCTGCTAAAATGCAAACCTCACTTTAGTCTCCAGAAGGATTTAGAAATAGCAGATGGACTCAGAAAACAGCTAATTGCATCAAATGGCATTACCTTTGTTCATAACTATGGACAGCAGCATTAGTGTCCATTTGCACAACATTTAGGGATACAATATACATGGACTATTCTAAGAGGAGGTCCTAAGAGAAGGTCCTAAGATCAGGGTGGAGAAGAACATTAAGAAGACAAGCAAGAATTGTTTCTACTCTTCTGCTGATGTTGCTCCCAGGGCAATTCGTCCACTTTCCTGGATAGGTGCTCATAACAACTAGAGTCCTTTTTAAAATATTAAGCTCTCTAAAGTTAGCTCAGCTTCATTACCAATAGCCTAGGTCTGAGGGGAACACCTGTTTAGATATTCTTTCTGACTGGTTGTCTCCAGATATTGCCTTACTAAGCATCCAGGTACACTGAATTGTTCTGAAGACTTGACTGACCTTTCCATTGAGTCAATGGAATGAAGTAACTCAAGAAATCTGGATGATCCTTGATAGACAAAGGTGCCTATCTCTTGCCAAAGATCCTGCCACAGTCAGGCACCCACTTTTTAGGCACTGTGATGCTGACTTTTGCGTAGAGATCTTGCCTGAGAGAGTAGGTATTGGAAATGAAATTCTGCTCCAGAGAAGGTAGATATGGACAGTTATCCACAGAACTGGGCATTTAGTTGACTTAGGATTCAGTTGCTTGAACTGTTGGCACCTGTACTGCCATTTTATACAGCCTATGACAACTTGCTTGCTAGCCATCTGCTTCTCCTACAGGATGCATGGTAGCCATCTGCTTGTCCTATACGATGCCTGTCTCCTTTGGGATTATGTCATAGCTTTCATTTACTCATAGAAATTCTGCAGAGCTCTTTAAAATGGCGCTAGACTTCAAAACTATGAAAACTACGTGTGCTTTAGTTGAGTAGCATCATTCAGCAGGCATTGCTGGCCTCACTTATTGACTGCAGTGGGAATTTAAACACCAATTCACAAGTTTATGTATACATATGAAGTTAGATATTAATTTTAATCCAGATTCAACCCTAATGGATTACAGTACTCTAAAGCCATCTGAAGACAGGACATGAGAGAGAGCTCATTTCAGTTTTCTGGAAGCAGGTGTGTACTGACTGCCATGGGGGACACCCTAGGGTTTTCAAGGCTTGCACGCAGGCCTAGCAGACACACGTCTATGACCTACAGGAGGCCCATTCCTTCTTTTGAAAGAGCAGATGGGCAGGTCAGATGCCCTAGGCCATCTTACACGTGCTTAGGTTTAGACAACCGAATCACATTCAGAGAGTCTATAAAGAAAACTATGGGGCCAGCTGAACTTGGGAATAACCAGAGCAGAAAATACTGAATGGGTGGAATTCACAATAAGACTAATGATAAGAAAAGTGTACCAAATCTGTATTGAAAGCCTGGGGGTTCAGACTGGAAATGCAACTTCCATATAAATCTGTTAGCACGTGATACAAAGACTGCGTTTTTTAAATTAACATGCTGTTTGTACTTATTTCTAAGTCTTGTGTTTCAGAGTCAAATTTAAAAGTGCTGGCCTACTCTACAGTGTATGGGATAATGAACTAATTACCTAGTTAGTTAAGAACAGTTAAGTTTAACTTAAACTGCTTTAAACTTTGATAGTGTGTTAACGTAGTAGCACAGAACACTATGCCTCTGTGCCTGTAAATTATAAAAAATATCAGTTATGAAAACTGGAGGTTTGCTGTGTCTTCTTGAGTACAATATTTTCAAAGTTACCAACCTCAATTTAATTAGAAAAGGCATATCCATAAATATTCTATCATAGCCTTTCAGAATTTTTAATCCTTTGTTTAAAACATTTTGAAATTCTGCTAGGATTATTGGAAGATTACTGGAACATGTAATTCAAGGGATTATTTTTCCTATGAATAAGATATTTAACCTGTAGTGTTACAGTCAGTATATTTTCTTTGCTTTTAATAAACCATTTTGGAAAAAAAAATATTTACACTGTTACAGGCATACATCCAACAACAGCAAACATGGATTACTTAATATTTCACTAGTGGATCAATTGAAATAACTATAACAACACCTAATGATTATTTTTTTTTAGCTCACTTAAGACAACCGTCACAAATCTGTTAAAGCCTCATAGTTGTGTAAAGGCATCTCCTTCTAGAAATGAAAACCTAAACCAGTGCATGTTCAGCAGAGTCATTGCTTCTCATGCATAGAAGTGACTTTTAGTAGCCATTCTTCTATATAGTAATTATCTAGTTTTGTCTGTTAGGTTACAGTTCAGAAGAACCCTAGTTTTTCTATTTCAAACTTCTTAGGTACCTAGCCTTTCTAGAAACTAAAGATTTATATTTTAAAAAAAATTCAGTCTTCAAATGTGACAAAGTGTATTCCCCATATATTCTATATATGCAAAAATAAACTAGTGAACCAGCAACTTTGGAAAAAAATAGTGTTCACATAAAAATGCTTAGCTAAGAATAGATATTTTTCCCATAACAGGTGTCCTGGAGAAAAATTAAATGTCTTCATGATTTACTGCAAATTGAAAAAATAGGAAATTCACCATCTGAAGCCAAAACAGGAAACAAACCACATGAAAACAGAATGACACACCTGCTATAATAAAGCATTTAACAAAACCGAAATCCCTATAAATACTATTAATGGTTAGCAATGGCTGAAAATGTGCTCAGGGTATTTGGATGTAGCTTGTTGATATCACTCCCTTAGGAACGTTAAGTTTCTCTTCGGTAGGAAGTTCTGTATTACAGATTCATTTTTGTATGTGATTCTTAAAAGTTAAGTAAGATAAGTTGTATCTCTTTGCAGAAAAGCTTTATTTTCTTCTTTTATAAATACTTTCTTTGATAGAAGAATCTTGCCACATGCTGAATTCACTAAATTTATTTAGCTGTCACCAGGACTTCCCATAAACCTACCTGTTCTGGAGTTTTCCTGCAGTCTACAGCAGAGTAAGCATTATGTTTGTGACTTCCTAAGTGAAAAGTCTGACAGGGAGCGGTGCCATTTGCAAAGCCCTGTAAGGGTCTAATCTGCAACACACCAGAAGTATTCCCGCTGAAATGATCAGGCATTGTTTTGGGCCTGAAAGGAACCCCACTAGCAGTATCTTTGTTACCAGTAGACAAAGAAGTAAATAAAACAAGTTTGATTTTCCAAAATGGGTCTGTATTTTTTTAGAATACAAGTAAAATTTTTGTTAGGTTTTACTTTAGATGAACCGGTTCGCCGCATTCGGAAAAAAATAGTACCATGACTCTAATATCAGGAGAATTGAAGTGAACTTGTGAATTATCAGTGAGTGTGTGTGCTGTATTTGTTTTTAAATCTTCAATCCTTAAAATTCTTAAATCCTTAAATCCTCAGAAATCAATTTGCATCTCCAATATTTTATGTTGAAGGAATGATTTATTTGAATTTCTTGTCTTAAGGTAAACTTACTCTGTCTTCTGTGACATATACCTCGAAACTGGCTTGATTTCTACTATCAAAGTTCAAAATTAGAAGCAATGCCACTTGTATTTCAGCACTTCATAAGCTTATTTTCCATGGTGACATCCCCTCTGAAACTGACATTTCCTGACATTATTTATTGCTTGTTTGTAGTGGGTTTTCTGTACTGACAGTAATGATAGCATATTACTTTCCTTTGGCTAACAAGAAATTTACGTTTTATTCTAGTTGATCAGCCTTGGAAAATAAGTACATACTTATGCTACATTTTTGTTATATGGAGAGTGGTATGAATCAATTTCTATGAAGGTGTTAATTCATCCATATGAAGGTATTTGCATTTGTTTTTCAAAGCTATTTTGGAAACTTGAATCAAAACAGAAAGATTCAGAGAAGAAATTTTCACACTGGGTAAGATCTTAGCAGCGTGCAAGTCAGTGGGAGTCCTGCTTCACTAGGGCTAAGATTAAATCCTATTAGCATATAATATAATAATATATTCATCCCATCCTTTTCCATAATGCTGACTAAAAAGGAAACAGTAGCACCCCCTGTCCTTAGCATGCAAACTAATACTGTATTTACAATTAATAGTTGATGTCTATAGTAAATTATCAATGTTAACTTAGGAGAAGCATAGTTCATCCATGCGTTCTTTATTCAACTTGTTTCCTATCCTGGATGAACACTAATCATTGAGTTAAGAACTGTACAGTTTCACAGCTTCTTTGAGAAGCTTGGGACCACACTAAGAGAGAAGTAGAGAGTAGGGAGAGTCTTAACGGTATCTCCATTTTTTGGAGGAAAATCTGGGACCTAGAGAGTAAATTACTTGCTGGTGTTAGCAGAATTTGTGGCAGGCCTGGGAACTGAGTACAGATCTCTGGTGGTTTTGCTTGGAGGTTAGTGTCTTCTTGTCCTTCTGCACACCGGTGCAACGCTTGGTTCCACAAAGAAACTAGTCTAGTCCTCTGAATTGATTGTGGCTTCTTAAAACTGTAATTACTGACTCCAAAGATATCACCTTACATGAATATTTTGTGTAATATGCATCATCTCAGGGGTCCCATTTCAACCAAAAGAAATGAAGGAAAACATTCCTGAGAAAATAGGTTTTGACAACAATGAATTTTTTTTTAATGTGTGTAAATTTTAATGGACTAGAAGACAGAACTGGGATTTTTCTTCTGTTTTATCTATGAAATAGGATCAGGTACTCCTTTTCTCCAACTCAGAAACACAACTCTTATTTCTGCAAAGCTTACAAAATACCTCTTTTCCATATAGCTATAACACGAGTTCTTCTGGAGCAAGTCACTTAAGTGCTACATGATCAAACATTGCAAATAAGGCATGTTTTTTGAAGAATATATCTTCAATTGTTATTTAGTACACTATTTTTACACAAGCAGGTAAAGAAATCCTTCCCTTTTTTTTCCATGTACAAATGAGGTTTGTGTATTTAAGTGCATACTGCTGAGGATACCAGAGTTTGAGCAATCACAGGACTGATCAAGGCTTAAAAAAATATGAAAGTTTGGGGAGGAATTTCATTATATAAGGCTATTCATAAAGTACAGGTAAATTTTTTAGTATCTTATCAATGAAAACATTTAATATGTCCAAAACTTGTCTAAAAATATTTCTGAACAATAATGGCAGAGGAATCATATATTTTTTAATTTGTCTGTTATTTGTAGATTAACTTCAATGTGTGTCTATTCTATTTTCTGAGCCGTGAACATCTGTGTTCTCTGTGCAAGAATATCTGCTTTTACCCATTTTATCATGTCTGTTGCAGCTTTGAGTAGGAGGTGTAGTCTATTTTTCATGGTTTGTTTTGAAAAGCACATCTTGTTTTTGTATCATCTTTGAAATTCCCATGCCCACTTATCTTTAGATGAAAGAAAGCTGTTCATTTATGCAATAAATTATGATATAGAATGTATTTGGGGATGATAACTGCACATTTTATAAAGTCTCCAAAGACAGAAGACTTAAGGTCAAAAAACCAATATTTCAATGAAGAATGGTGAATATTCTGGTCACTCCAAAGTGATTAAAACGATTCTTTCAAATCTTGAGTAGGTTTTTTCCTTCTTTCATGAAGAGAACTCATACCCAGTTTGTCTGATGAGTTCCCACTTTTGTGAATTTCTTCATATCCAAAGTGAATCAAGTCTTTTTTGTTTTCTGAAGTGTAAGATATCTTTCTCAGAAACATGCAACGGGGCATGTCTGGAATGAATTTCATTCCCCAGATCCTATACTGCTAGAAATTACAATTTATTGGAAAACATTTGCCTGATACTCTAGTATTTGACAAGGTCCTGAGAGTCTAGACATGTTCTCTGGAGGCACTAGTTTTTCTTTTTAGGTATTTCCCATGGCCATACACTGTGGAAACACAAGAGTCCTTGGCCCAGGGAGCTTCTCATGGAAATTTTGATGTCAATCACATTTCTTTCTTGCTTTGGAATAAGCAAAAATTTGTCAAGTCTGAGATATCTTCAGTGAAACGCTTCAGACTCAACAAATTGCTGTTTCATTAACAAAACCATTTTGCTTTTTCTGGCTTATTTTTCTAACCACCACACTCCAGATCTAATCATCACCCCTTTGTGATACTTTTTATTCTGTGATCGCCTTTGTCCTGGAGGCTGCAGCTGCTGACTCCACCTGTGCTAATGCAAATCACCAGTGCAGCTGGAGAAGCCTCTAGAAGATGTGATTTACTCTGTTTCATTTTACCCTTTTTTAAAAAGGGGGGTAAATTGCACTAACACCAGTTTTAGACAACACTCTGCCTATCTCGATCTGTGCATGCTATAAAACAACACAGTTACATGGACAGTGGGAACCCAGTACTGAAATCCATGACAAAAATCCCAACCCCAAATCAGCAAGCCCTGTTGATTAAAGGTGCAAAGGTATACAGCTAAGCCCAGAGCTGAAAGCTGAAGTCTGAGCAGATTCTGAGTGGAGAAAAATACTGATGCCTGAGTTGGCAAAGAATCAGAAATTGAACACAAAGTCTTTATAATCAGAAATGTCAGGGAAGTTTAATGTCAGCTAGTGCTGTTAGCCCTGCTTAAACTGCCCAAATCAGCCCAGGTGTAAAGAGCTGCAGCTGTCACTGAAGTTAATAGGAGTTGCATCCACTTAAAGGAGTGGATTAGGTTCCCAAAGATAAAGCAATATTACTCCCCCCCTCCCACCTTATTGTTTGAGTTTTTTTCCTCCTAGCTGGAAGAGCAATAAAATAGCCTTCTAAAGTAATGGTAAAGATAAAAGCAATGATGCTCAGAGGTAAATATGATGGAAGATGAAAATTTTTTATGATATGAAAAGACTTTCTGAGCCACACAAATCATCGGAATTCATATCGCAGTACAGTCACTGGTTCTAAAAATTCATGAATAATTCATCAAAGAAAAATCTACAAACTTTAGAAACTACACTATGAGAACTCCAGTGTTTTAGTTGACCACTGGCTCTGTTGTTTCTAAACACTACTAAATGCATCAAAGGAGCACCTTAGATTGTGTCTCCATTTACCTCAGGGCCATTATTTGATGTTTCACCTCTGATGCAGATGAGGTTTTTTTTATAGTTAGCCAAAACATCACTGAATGCAGAAAAAGCCTTTAATTTCAGGGAGACTATTAACTTCCAGTTTATATTTCTAAATCAAGTGGTTAGATATGTCAATGCTCCAATGCAACAACTTTCCCTAGTTTAACAGTATAGAGCCCTAGCATGCTGCTTGGTTCCAGCTGACAGATACACAAGAAATGTATTTACTGCTAAGGCACTGAAGATTTCCATTCTATATGCACACAATACAAATGGTGTGCACATATCCCTGTTATTTTACTATTAAGAGTAGTAAAAAGGGAGGTTTGATTGATTGTTTAATGCCAAATGTCCCTCTCAGAAAGACCCAGCAGGAAATCTCTCTCCCTAAACTCTCTCTTCCTGGTACAGATCATGGGTAGGGACAAACTCCACACTTTCCTAAACTGAGTGAGTTGTGCTCAAATTAATCCCACCTAATACCAGAAATTTAACTGATGTGTCCATATTAACACAGCAGTTGCCTTAACGCTTCTTCCATAGTCAGTGTAGAGGAACAGAAAGTGCTTGGCATGGGTGGTACTCATCTGTCTCTCTTGACTGTAGTGAGATGGTAAAATGGCTAGGGTCCTAATTTACATATGCCTCGGATGAATGATGAATGCTAAGGATTCAGTGATTAGTTGAGAGATTAATGGTGGATACAGGACCCAGCTTCCAAACGCAAATGGAATTAGGATGGCTTCATAAACCATTCTTGCTTGTTTTAGGGTAAAGAAAGGGTGTGAGGAATTTATTCCCCTCTGTTAAGATACCATTGATTTGGAATCCTATAGTTAACACATCGTCTGCAGGCATTATCCTGCACCTGTTACTGAGACCATGTTCACATTTACAAGGCAAGACTTTTTAAAAGACTTGGCTGTCCATCATTTGGTCCACTTATGTTTTAATATCTTTTCTTTCTGAAACAATACTTTTTAGTTATTAACTGTCATAAATGACTTTCAGGTTATATACTGGATTACTCCCTCCTTTTTAAAACTTCTACCTATAGCTTCACTGGCACAAGTAATCCTTTTAAAGCTAAGTTAATTAATCCTTTGATTTTTTTTTCCAGTACAAGTGCCAATTTACTGTGGGTAATTTGACATCCATAAGCATATTTAATTAACATGATTTTAAAGTTTGGTATTTTAGAAAGTGAAGTTTTTTGGAAACACAATGTATGAATTTTGAATGATCAAGAACTTCTGCGTCATTTTCCTTCAGGGCACTTCTTGAAGCATACAAGATTCACATGCAATGCATTAGCAGATGAAAACAAAATTGAATACATTACAGCATGTTTATATACTTGTAATAGGAACACAAACTTTAATCCAGATTAGAATATTTCTCATGTAAAATATGTTGCTGACTTTGCTAGTGGAGTTCTTAAACTATTATTCTATTATTATAGTTCTTAAACTTTTATTTTGTACTGTAACAAAATTATATATATTACATCATCATATTTGATGCTGAGACTCTGATAGTAGCTCACATTCAATCCTCTCCTTTCAAGAAAACAAAATAGATAAAAGTAAAATTAAATTATTTTTATAAGCATTTAAGCAGGCATTCTTGCTTGCCTACTCTACAACAGTGAAGCAATTGGGTATTAGGAGAATGCACGTGCACATGTCTATTCCCTGTTTGCTTGTGTGTGTATATATACTTACATTTATCTGAAATGTAAATATTAATTAGTTAACAGGATTTGCACTTTGTTCTGCCCATACTCGTCATGTTGATGAATCTTTTCATTGCAGAGTTCTCTGAGCTTACATGGCAAGAGAAAGATCACAAGATTAGAATCATAAGGTGCAAATGTCTTAATTTGGAAAAAGCATGTTCAATGTATAAGTGAATGTCTTTAAGACATAATTCTAATATTGATTTAACAGTGAGCATATTTCTTCAGGTTCTATTTTTAAAACCTAAGAATGCATTTACCATTTCTGACAGTTACTTTATTCTTTTCCTAGTATATCTCAATTTTTATCAAGTGTAAAAAAATCTTCCTCCTCTTTAGTACTTTCCCCAAATCTGATGAGAAATCTTTTCGATCTCGGTCAAAGTCCTTGTTGAGAATTAGAATACTCTCCTAGACAAGGGAAATGGGGATTTAGTGCTATTGTTTTATTTATCACTTGGAGGCTTAGATCTCTGTCCTACCAGCTCAGATGTTAAAACAGATTCACAAGACTGAAAAAGGTTGTAGGACCCATTATTAAAGGAGCTGTATTATTTTATAGCCACAGACTTCAGAGGAGCTTTACATTCATAATATAGACTGGAAGAGACAACAATTTTAACTGTATTTCCCCAAAGGTTATATGGTTCCCAGTCGAAACTACATAAAAAACCTTTTACTGGTTTTGTTTTTATAATTATTTGGTGTTAAAAAGCACATGCTTTTATGACAGCAATGATGAGCAAATAGCCATAATCCTCAAGAGGGAAGGCTCTGATTAAGAAAGAAGATCACAAACTGTGCAATACTTCTGATTAAAATATACCTTGGTTGCATACACAAGGTGCTGTTGATGCAAAGAGCCCCTAGTGTACTTAAGGTGTGCATTAATCAGCCCCTTCACACATTTGATTTAGACTACTACTTTGCATTTTTAAATCAAGATTTTTATGCTTAAATAAGAATCTCCCTCTTAAGTTATTAGTAGACCCAAGAGACCCTTTTGTAAATGTGTAACATTTTAAAAGAATTGTTTGTTTAAGTGCTTAATGCAATTAACACTATTTGTAAGGATATTTTTCTCCTCTTCCTCTTGTTATAAGGTTAGATGTCTGCTTTTGTTTTGTTGTCACGACATGTTTTGTTGTGAAGTCAGCATTTATTAGCACTGTCAATAGCATGTCAAATCAACTTTACACTAGCAAAATTTAGCTTATTTTGTTCACTGCAGGAAAGTATTAACCAGACTGGGCAAGCGTAGCTGGCTAGGGACTGTTACTTTCAGAAATCATAAGAAAAAGGAAAATCTGTTCATTACCCATCTCACTGGGACTATAACAAAGCTCAGCTAATGAATTTAAAGTATTCTGACACATCTTACTGACTTGTACTTCTTTTACATGCGATATTTTTAGGACTACTTTTTAAAGTATACCAGCTATTTGTCACCGTTCCTTAAACCTGGCAGAGGTTTTTTCCATGTTGTGTCAAAATGTGCTCTTTTCAGAGTATATATTTTCCATGGGAAATATACTTTCCACATTGCAAAGACATTGTTTAATAATAATTCAGAGAGATGTGTGGGAAGGCAGTATCCCAACCTGCTTGAGATACTGCTCATTTGCTTTGATCATTTGCCTTTGATCATTTGCAAATTTAGGCCCCGTTACTGCTAACACTCATGGGCTTAATTCTCCTTTAGATAAAGGTTTGTAGCAATAAAGTCTTGAAGTTTTTTTTCTCTTTCCATCAAAGACTGAAGGCTCTGATGTTCTTGGATGAGAAGTGCTAGATAAAACAAAGGACACAGGGCTTTTTCACTATGAATTCCACCAGAGATTTCCTATCCTCTGCTCCTCCTCTTCCTTCCTCTCAAGACTGTTAAGCAACATGCCCAGGCAGTTGCTTGGGCATACCACCAGTACAGCCTGAGTATATACCTCACCTGCAATCTGATGTAACTGTATGTATCCATTCACATAATCCAAAATATAAGTCTCACAAGTCTGGAATTAAGAAAGACATGTAGGAGGAAGTTTCTGAGTGCCAGTTAGGCATTTTCTGTAAATTAGCACCCAGACTGATGCTTTCATTGTGCTGAAGCTCTGAGTAAAACTGTAGATTATTGTCTAATAAAAATAGACGGGAGATGATAATCCCCTGCACACCTAAGAAGAAGCTATAATTACCACATATCATCCCAAATTCTCAATAGATATTACCTTCCCAATATAGTCATACATTACCCAGAGAGAATACACATAGAGAATAGAAATTAGCATGTCTCTGTAAAAAAAAAACAAAAAGCCAAACCGAAAACTTTATGCTAGTATGTTCTCTTTGCAAAGTTATGAGGTGCAAGTACTGAAAGAAAATGTTGCTTATTTTACAGGAAATAGCCCAGGAAGAATTCGAGACATCCCAATCTGATATTCTGTTTTAGGTTCATAAAAGAACATTGGGAACATGTGTGCTGACACAGACCCTGTGCAGAATGAGGGCAGTATGCACATCCTTTCAGGTTCAGGAGAAATCATGCTGAGGCTTTAAATCAGTTCACTGGGATTATTTTTTGCCACTTCAGAGGGATATGCCCTTGCAAGCTTAAAGTTGAGAAAACTACATGAAACATATTTCTGTTCCCACTTTACCAGCTGAACAGACAGTAGAGTAAGAAACCAATTCGTACTTCCTTGCCCTGCTAAGGAGAAGCGGAGAAGCAAACTAAAACCAGCTTCAGAAACTGCATGAACTTCTGACACTTCCTGGGAATTCTTTGAAGCTTTACAGTTAGAAGTTTAAATATATTTTCTGTGCTGTGTTGCTGTTTGACAGACACCCGCCATGAGGGAAGTCTGACTGGAAAGCAGGTAGTGACTTCTCTCGTTCAAAGTGATCTCTGCAGGCCTGTGCCCAGAGAGTCCTGCAGCAGGTGGTAGGAGGGTTGTCTGCTGGCATGACATTTGCTGCTAGCAACAAAACCACTGTATTCTCTTTCTTCTTCTACCAGGCATTGCTCTTGGCTTCATTATGGGGGGGAGATGGGGCGGGGTGGGGTTCATTCGCAGCCCACTAGAAGGTCTAGTTATGGATGACGTTAGAGCTCTTCTAAAGACAACCAGTAGGTAAGCAAACAGTGTGGATGTACCTCTGACGTACTGTGAGGAACAGTGCACATCTGGACCACTGCATTTTGGATCAGGATGGAACAGAATAGAGGAAGGAGGCCTTCCTCCTCCTGCTCCTTCTACATTGAGTCCCATGTCACAGCATTGGAGCACAGATTTGAACATAGGGTTCTTCCCACAGAAGCTGAGGGGAGAGAGAGACCCCTTGGGGTTTATACAAGTCCTCAGCACTATCTTCAGGAAGTGGAAGGTGGCTAAAGGGGAGCAAAGGCCTTCTTTCCTTAACCACATCAGAAAATCCAATCTGACATCCCAAGAAAGTGGAAGTAGCAGTTAGCTCACAACATCTAGTCAGAGCTCTTCAGTTTGCAACCCTTGTTGCCTCAGAAATCAGAGGAGTTCAAGCAATGAAGTAGTTTGCATATTTTGGCAGTAGCATTCAAACCAGTAGGGGTGTTTTGGAAGGAAAAGTATATCAGTTGGAAAGATGGTAGTTACATTCATCATCTTAAACAAAAATAGGCTTTTAAATATCTACTATTTAAAGACCAAATTCTGAAATTTACAGCTCAGATGTTATTTTCATTTTAGCATATGGATGTGAAGGATCTAAATCCATCAAAGGTATAGACTGAAGTCTCATTTCTTCCAAAAGCAAACACCTTTGAACAATACTAGATATTGAATTGAATCAATACGTACAAAATGTTAATAATACTGGTGTTCAGGAACTTTTTAATCTAAATATATCCAAAGATAAGATGGAAATGTGTGAGAACTGTGGTGAGAATAAAGCTAGAGAGATGTCATGATACATGTGCCATTGAACACCAGAACAGTCATGCAAGTGAACAGCTAAAAGACTCTTTCAGCCCCATATTTTTGAGAGAGGAGAAAACTTAAGAGACGGAAAAACACACAAGCATAATGAATATTATATATATCTGACAGGCCTTATTTGCACAGCAAGTGACATTTGACAACATGGGAAAGACTCAGCTTCGGATGTTAGCCTAAGTTTCAATTCACCCTCCATGATGAGAGTTGTTAAGTATTAAGCCTTTAAATAAGACAAGAGGACTTAAAAGCTTGCTAAGCAATTTAGGATTCTGTTGTAAATTGTAAACTCAAACAAGTCATGATCAGTAACTCCGCTATATTTTATGCTTTTACAAAATATATCACATCCTTATACTTTGAATATTAAATTTTGGCAAATGTACAAATGCATGACTTCTCAGAATATCTAAAAAAAAAGAATAAAAATACTCTTCTCTTAAAAATATCTTGTTTATACTGGATGTTAAATTTATATACAAACCCTAAAATTTTATTGAGCTCAGTACCACTTTAAATCTACAAGCCTTTATTTTGGTTACAGATAACAAGCTGTTTCTTATGTTTTACTTTGTCTTAGTGTCCTAATTAGTCCTCCTGTTACAAAACACATTTTGTCCATGTTCCTCTGAACACACCAAATAAGCTCTTGATTCTGTATTTGCAACCCCAAATTCTCTTTTGTGTAAGTTTGAACCATCTAAAATTGCATTAACTGAACCAAACCTGATTACTGCAACTAGAAAACTGAATATTGATTTAGAGATAAATATAACTACATTTCCTCTGTAAAATTTTTGGAAAAATTAATTGGCACACTGGGAAGGATCAATATTGTACCTCTTAAAGAAGATAGATGGAATGAAATGCTTGACAAGCTTGTCAGAGGGGGGGTAAAATGGCTGTAAAAACTGTATTTAAGGCCAGACCATTTGGTTGTTCTGTGTGCTGATTTTGAAGAGTTCTTCCAGCAGAATTCTTTCATGAATAAGCCTTTGCTAGATCATGATTTTAAAGGAAATTCTCTTATAATGGACTTATGTTTTACTTACCTTGGACTTAGCCTTTTATTTAATAAGTATATATCTGTAGCTGACTTTATCACAGAAGAGAAAGTCAGTGTTCTATTCTGTTGATCAGTTTTACTAAAAAGAGTTAGTGGGAGTTAGTTTTTGTTAAGAGTAATGATTTGGAGTTCTGTAAGGCATTTTGAATGTTTTCTTTTCTTTCTTAACTGAAGTAAATTAAGATCTTCAGAGAAGCAAGTGTCACCCACCACTTTGCTGTAACATAATGGTTTGCACACATTCAAAATTTACAGTGATTTCAATAAAAGGACCGGTCATAAAAACAGATAAATGTTAATACAAAACAAAAGAAAACTATGTACTCCTGGCATGAGGAGAGGATTGAAACTTGAGAAATAACCAAGGCAGGGCACTGACAGTTCAGAAGTTGTAATACTTACAGAATAGCGGAAACCCCCTTGGCACACATTTTGAGTACTTTTGGCACTGTTTAACTGGAGCACTGAATCAGAAATAGCCATGATGGACAAAGCCAAGGAGCATCCTTGCAGGATCACTGTAAAAATATTCATGAGAATTAATGGTGCTGGAAATAGTCCTCTTGGTGCCTGCTGTTCTCCTCAGGTATCAGAATGCTAATGAAGGCCACACCATTGATGAGTGTATTGTGAAGTGAGGTAAGCAGAGATCAAATTCCTCTTCTTTACAACATTTCTAAGGTCCCGTTGAAATTTATTCAAATTATGAATTGTGTAAAATAAATATGTATGCATTGATGGTGAGACATTAATCTCTATTTGCTGGGAAATGGGCCCATTTACTTGCTGAATAAAGCAGGGTGTGTAGAAAAGAGTGAGCTTGTTCCTTCTGGTTCATCTGCTGTCATCTTAACCCCAGGGAAAGCAGGAAGGTGTAGGAGAGATGGGGTAAGAAAGCTTTACCAGCTCTCCGACTGCCAGGGAATCTATCACACTAAGAGTATCACCTGCTGGTGAGATGTTTTTCACTCCTCTGTGCCACCTGTTTGGTGCAGAGGGAGGCAAGTAGAGAAGATAAGCCAGACCACTAAGTGCAAAACTGTAAAATATTGCTCTCATTTTGAACATGCGCAAAGCATCAGAGAATTAGGCTTTATTTTAAGGAACTGAAAGAATACTGTGTGAAAGAACTGTGTCATTAAATCTGGTGGTAATTATACACTGGAAATGTAAATTGTATTTCTTGAGCAATTTTTTTCATTTCATTTCCATTGTAAATACTTCAAACTATGAAGCCTAATTTACTGCAGAATGTGTGAAATGACATGCAGTATGCTGTGCAACATCTGTCTGCACACATCGCATTTCATTCAGTAGCAGTAAAATAAATAGTGTTTTTTTAATTATATTGACTGACCGTAACCTTCCACCTCTATTTAAAAGCATGTTAGTATTGAATGCCCAGCTGCAAGTTTCAGTTTTTAGTTTACCACTGTACTGATGGAGAGTCTTTTCAGCTATACTGCATATTCAAGCTGCATACTCATATTACAGAGGAGATCATATGTTAATAATTACATTATGTGCTTCTCTCTATATATTACAGTGGGAATATTTTTTGAGAGAGTACATTATGGTCATTTGCTTAACAATATTTGCTTTTATAGTAGATTGAACAGCCTATTCTTTTCTCAAAGCATTGGCATGGAGCAGAGTACCTCCTTCACCTAACACACTGTTAAGATTAGCTATTGCAGATGTGGACCAACAATTATTATGGCTCTTTGGAGATCTTTAAGGCTGGTGGCTAAGCTTTCAGTGCACTTCCTAATGTGTTATGTCCACATACGAATATACAAACACAACAAACCTGACTGTGAGCAGCCTTGGCTGGATTTGAGATATACACTTGAAATATAATGGAGACATGACAAAATTTTTCTTGAACATTATGATGATATAGCAACTGCTGTGTTGGTCTGTGCAGAAGTAGCTACATTCTGAATGGCAGTTTCTAACCAATTTTTCTGTCTGTTTTGTGCGCTCTTCTCTGTCCAGTCAGCGTTTTCTTTGGACAAGTTCATTAACTATGAATGTTGGTTTGAAGAGCCAAATAAGGGTGTGACTGGCTCTTGGCTTTTTAATCTATAAGAGTTAAAAATCTTTGCACTTTTAAAAATCCTCTTGATTCCCATCTCCAACTTCATATGCTAAAAAAACAGTGAATATCTACTTCTAAAGCATAATTTCCTCCAGTTTTCTGCTATATAACATAATAAAATATAAATAATGACTATCTGCTTCATTGCCAAAATTATTGTTTGCAATGTGCTCTGAAAATGTGAAATTTTAATTATTGTAATTGAGGTTTTAGTATCAAAAGAAGCTTGAGAAGCAGAAAATTTACTATTTTATTCTTCCAATATTATTTTTTCGACTGTAAGTAGATTTTACCATGCTTGATTTGTGCTCTAGCTCTTAAAAAACACTTGGAAAATTTATTCTCAGCTCTTCCTAACTTGACACGAAGATACTGAA
Organism: Tringa solitaria; assembly: GCA_026413425.1. Taxonomy (NCBI): domain Eukaryota; kingdom Metazoa; phylum Chordata; class Aves; order Charadriiformes; family Scolopacidae; genus Tringa; species Tringa solitaria. Next base: position 25,555,575 of record JAOXJM010000001.1, on the reverse strand, counting down.
TCAAGCATTTTTACCTCATGCTATTATTTGTTTGTCTTTGTTTGTGCTTAAATTTTATTGTTTCTCAAAATATACATGGGATATAGGTGGGAGCGAATCCTTTCAAAACAATAGTGTACATTTGAGTATGGGAACTGAAGAATTAACAGAGTTTCCTGCCTGGTGCCTGGTTCCACTTTAGCAGTAGATGAGACACGACACTGAATTCAATAGCAGGAAAGTCTGAACTTTCATCAATATCAGACTCAACATCAAATACCACTTCACTCTTATTTGTTGCTGAATGGTCTAAAACATAATTGCAAAGTACTCTTCTAATTAGTTATCTTTAAAATTTTGCCTTTAGCACATTACATTCGGCAGCTTTGTGAAGTGTAAAAAATGTCACATAAGTGGATAGTGTCTGGGGAAACAGCTACTTTTGTCTAATCCTAAAAAAAACAACAGCTTGTGAGGGTCAATCTTTTAAAGTGTACGCTTCACTGAATGCAATTATTAATCATTTCCCTTCAGGAAAAATATTAAATTAAGTGTTAAAGTACAGATCTAAACAGTGTTAAGTGCCCAGAGCTACTGAGTTCATAGTTTCAGCTATATTTCAGTGTGAGATAATTGACCTTCCACAATGCAAATGTAGAGCTGGCACTGACTGATACAAAATGACTCATCCTGTCTCAGTATTTTATCTCCTTGCATTTATTTATTTATTTCTGTGTCCATCCTCAGTTACCATGAAGGTCTCTGTGGGTGTGCTTAGGTTTGGGTTCTTAGCTTTCTCCATTTTTAGGAAGCACACAGTTTGCAGGATAGTTTTCACTAATATGACAGCTTCCTAGTAAAGATAGATGGAAATCGAGGCAAATAATATGGTCACGGCTTTTTTATGGTTTAACAATCCTCTAAGCCAGGTGAATTTACTAGGATATAAAACTGTATTTGTAAGCTATGGTTAAGATTATTTTCATAGGCAAACAAACAAAATCCTCAAACTGTACCAATCAGGCTCAAACCAAAAAAAAAATTGTGATATAAATCTTTTTCACTGTGCTTATGATACTGAAAAAGGCCTCTAATATTCATCCTAGTGTTTTATTATTAAAGTGCTTTCTGTAATTACGTTTTAATAATATGATTGACGTCACTAATTACAGATTGTGGCTTTTCCAAAGCAATACCCAATTCCGGATGCCTTCTCAAAGTATCATGCTGATAACATCTAAACCAGAAAAGATACTGCTGGTTTGCTGAACAGAAAGCAGATATGAAAAGCATTTGCAGTTTAAAAAAGCAGGGCTGGGGCAGCTGATAGGATCTGGGAACAGTAGTGTTCATTGTTTTTCTACCTTAAATATAATGTCTTTGCATGTATGTATGAATAAGTCTGTGTACATAAGCACATGTACATACTTATATCTCTCTCTATATATATATATGTACATATGCATGTGCTTATCTTTGTCCAACTATTCCAAAAAATGGAGCTGCTCTGTTACTATCACAATATGCTATCAGGAATTTACATTATTTTGTATTGCTGGCAGCATTGCACAGTGGAAGAAGTGTTGCTGAAGAACAGTGATTTTGAAAAGTGTGATTAGGAAAGAAAGACTGCTCTGGTGGGAAATATTATGTCCTGTGTGATCAGAGCTTACAGTTTGATTCATTACTCTTTCACAAGACAGTTAACTTTAGACAAGTCAGTTATTTTTATCTTGTACAATTGCTGTGATTCGGCAAACAAATACTTCATGTGGAAAAATTTTGTTGCAAGAAAATTATAGAAATGTCTAATTTTTTCCATGCACAATTTTTTTGTCAACTGAAAGGCTTCATTCTAAATATTTATGTGGATTTTCTGTATATTTAATCTCAAGTATATCCTAGACAGAGTTAAAAAAATTAGATGTATTTTTTACCATCAAAAAAGCTCTCCATGGTGCTTTGAAAGGTAATGCCTGGGAAGAGAGAAAGGCAGGAACTAGAAACAATTCAGGAGCTTTGTTTCTTCAGGTTAGAGTTGGTATTTCAAAACCATTTTTGATATCTAGGTCCCAGCCACCTTAGTGAGAATTCTTATGTAATTAGTTATACAATACAGAAAGTGGCATCTGAAGGCTCTGATCACAATTCTTTACATCCTCTGCTGCCACATCTCCATCCATACAATAGCCTAGTAGCACAAGTGCTCGAAGGCAATGTGGGATGTCTTGTCCTGACCCCAGGTCTTAGAGGGAGCAGGGCCTTCAACCTGTGTCTCTGACGTCAATGATCTCGCTGCAGGGCTGTAAAATCTTCTCTGATGTGATGATATGATGTAGGAGAGTTCCAAAAAATGACCTCCTTTATGTCAAGGACTTGAAAACCCATTTTTCCCTATCTAAGGTGACTGCACTGGTAACACAGTTGTGTGTTCTGGGCTGCTTTCTTCTCTCGGGTAACAGTTCTAGATATAAGGGACCAGTCCAATGGAAGCCAAAGCGAACCCAGTATATCCATTCAGAAAGTTCCAGTTTTGAAACTTGGCATTTTCATATGAAGTGATATTTTGCTGAGAAATAACTGTGATTATTATACTGTGAAATAACTGTGAATATACAATCATTTTAATGTTCTTGGATGTTAAATGTGGATCGCCTGCTTAGAGGAATTATTTTGAAATGGTAATGTTCAGGGTGTCTTCTCTAAGTTTTTAGTTGCTTTTGTTCCTCAGATACTGACATAATCTTGAATTTTATTTAACACTGTTACAAGCCTTTGGTAATTTACTGTATGTATAATCCAAATATATATTCTTATAGGTTTGAACCTTGTTCGGGAAACTACCAATGTTTTAAGTGAAGGTTAACCTTCCTTTAGATTTCCAGATATTTTCAGCTATTCTGGTTAGGGCAAAGTTGGAACCATGCACCACCTAATATCTGTCAAAATTTGTTACTCACATAGCAAAGCTGTCCTATACATTACTAAGGGACCCCATGAAGTGCCTGTAAAACCATAATGCAGTGATTTAACACATGCTGAGGATCCCAGCATGTTGTCTTGTTCCATTGATGCTGTGTGTAGTTCAGAGAGGGGAACAGACGTATTTCCATGAATACTAGTTTTAGTTGCAGGTTCATGGCAACTTCTTTCTCCTGAGTTTGACAAACATTTATTTCAACATTCATACTGCATCTTGCTTTACACTTACCCTCATTCTCTTTCCTGAGATTTTGCAGAAGACACAGCTCCTGAGGGAAAATGGGAGCAAGTTCCAAGTGTTGGAGCACACGTCTGTCCCTAAGTATGTTGCTCTGAAGTGTCCACTCCTTGAGGGAATGATTAATTGGAAACTGCACAACATGGCCCTCTTACCTGGACTCTCTTCTCCTTGGCTTGTTTTACATTCTGGACTGCAGCTACTTGTATTGTTTTCTACTTTATTTTACATTAAGATGTTTGTGTTTCTTTGAGAGTAAATCAGAATCTGTCTGACCAAAAATACTGAGCTTCTGTCTATTTAAGTTGCACATCTAAAAAATAGAAGTACAAAATTTGTTATAATGTGTATTTGGGCAGCTCATAGAGAAAATTAGTCCAATTTTACTCACACACCTCACCTTGAATTCAGACTCTCTGTCCTTGTCTTAAAAGACCCTCAAAGTTTTGCCCCAAGCTATCTCTCTAACCTTGTTCCCTATTGCATTCCTCTTCTTTATGCCACCAACACCTGTCTCAATGCTTCATTTGTCCCTGATCACTTTCTCCAGGCTTTTTTCCATGCCTGTACATTCCAGCTTACACTTCTTTGCCAAGTCACAATCCTACTTTTATTAAAGTCCATTAGCCAAAATAAAAGAAATACATTTCTTCCACAAGATTTAAAGTGAGTATGGAAAGAAACAAATAAAAAGCCCACCCAAATTCTGGTTTGAAATGGTAAGCCAGTGTCCCTTTCCTTGGGTCAAAACTGCTTGCCCATGAACGTGACCAGGCAGATAAAACTGCAGGACTTGAGAGAAGAACCTTCTCACCAAAAGTAGTAAGAGCAGAATAATTTAAAATCTGCTGTATTGCTTAGTCAGTATCACACCAGTATGTAATTTCAGTATTCATTTCAGTGTTTTATATGGCTGTCTTTTTAATATTATTTCCATGACCCATACATAAAGGTATCAGTGCAGCTTGATGAAACTACTGTTCAATGAGAACAGTAATTCTCATCTATCTTTAGCAACGGCTCATTAACACAGCACTAATTAGGGCTAGATTCTGCCATAAGGAAAGTTGACAAAGCAGTAAAAACTCTTAGAAAATAAAGGATTTTACATGGCCTTAGGGTTACTGTCCCTTAAAAAAAAGACTGACAAGGTTCGGTTCTGATCTGTGCTTCCCCTCGTTCCAGGAAACAGTTGGCACTACTTTTGCTGGAGTTGCTGGCTCTGTTTCTGCTCCATATAAGGTTGCCCAGTGCTCATCCGCCAAGAATCTGAATGTCTTCCAGCAGTACCTGATGTGTCTAACATCTGTCACATGTGATCTGGTGCCTTATCCTGGCTCTGGGGAGGGTGCGGATGGAGCGTGATGCAATGCCCTGTTTCAGTTTGTTTGAGTTCTTCCTAAAATGTAAGCTTAAAAGACAGAAAAGGAAAAAGAAGTCAAGCAGGCAAAAACATTCTCTACCCACAGCTGTACCAGATGCTGAATCTGAGATCTTTGCCTGAGGAGGTGGGTTGTGGTCTCTGTTGACTCTTTGCCCCTTTTTGCTGCCTGGAAAAGACCAGCAGTGGTGTCCCAGAAGGAGCAGCCGTGTGCCTCCCCCAGCTCCGTGAACACAGGCAGGGTGTGTTCCACCCACTGCAAATGCTATGCAGGCACACTGCAGGGCTGTGAACTTAGTCTTTAAATGTTTGATTTGTTTATTAATTATTTACTTATAAAGTATCATGGCATTTAAAACCATGCTTCACTGAAAAATCTGTCCTAAACTCTATTCACTCTGAGATGTGAGAGTGGAGGCATAATGCATAACCTTTAAAAGATTAAAAAACTTTCATTGGCTTTCATTCGGGAAGACCCTCTCCCTTGCCTCTTATTGCTGCAAAGTAGATTGGCACTACACAGAGAAAGCACTGCACCAGAAAGTTTGTTTCCTAATCTTTTGACAGGCCTTCTATTTTTTTTCTCCGGTGTTCTAGAAAACAGACAGACAAAAAAAAAATCTTAAACAATATAACAGCTAAACTTAGCACTGTCAGCCAGTAGATGATCAGAGGTCTCTGTTGTACTCTGGACCTGAAACAGCTGTCAAAGATCTTCTAACCAACTCTCTGCTTAACAAAACTAAAATATTCAAGAGGAAAGTTGTTTGTTTTTCTGTTTGCTTTTTAAAGTTGATTAGTCTAGTGGGCATTAAATGTTTTGTTATGAAGTTTCCTTTCAGGATAAAATGTTTGGTTTCAATCTTGCAAAAAAAACTTTAAAAATTAAATTTGGATGGCATATGCTATCTTTTGGAGATATGCAGGAAAATTCCCTAGGAATTGCGGTGTTGTTTTCCAGTATTCCCTGAGGGATTTACAGGAATGCTCACAGCTATTCCTGCCTCATCAGTTATTTTCCTTCCAGATTTAATTTTACTTATCTTCTTATCTGTATTAAGATTTTTTCTTCCTTTCATGCCATATTACATTCTCTCTTTCTTCCTTATTTCCTTAGTTCCATTAAATGATGATGAAGAAAGCAACAGCTGTGCTGAAAGCAGCAGGGTTGAGGGGAAGGAGTACATTCTTGTCCAGTTTCCTCACTAAAAATGGGAAGGAAGAAAAAAGAAGGCTGTCAAAGAAAATAATAAACAGGAATTTTGTATTTCACAGCAAACCTGTTTTGTAAAGTCCCACCATATTGTCTGTAGATATATAGAAGAATCTTAATACGAATGACATCATCTTCTGGATTGGCTTCAAGGGCATTTAGAAATGCCACAGTTCTTTTAATTTGTCCATAGTGCTAGCAATTTTTTTTATAATCACTCAATCTGAGTCCTGTTGAAGTCAACTGACAAAGAACAATTTCTCCTCTCAATTAGAGAACAAATGGAAGACTTTTCAGACTTTGAAATATCCGACCCAAACCAACGCTTGCTAACAGAGAAGTGCATGTTCTGTGGGAGGGTTAAATGGAATCTGTAGTGCTGACAAAATTGACAGAAACGTACAGCTGAAGTGGCATAGATACTGGGCATGGCGATTGATCAAGGTTTAATCATTATATACATTAATTCTTTTAATATTTATGTACAGAAGAAAATGTATTGTTCTATGTTAGAGCTAGTCCTCATTATAGGTGAACACCCTCACTATTTCAATGTCTCCCTATTGCTCCTTGCCCTGTCATTGGGCATCACTCAGAAGAATCCATGTCATGTTCTTAACTTCTACCCCTACCATGTAGGGGTGGGGTATAAGATGCCCCCGAGCTTTCTCCTCTCCAGGTTGAACAAGACCAGCTGTCTCAGCCTCTGCACGCAGCTCACATGCTCCAAGCCCTTCTTTGTCTTTGTGGCTCTTCACTGGATTTCCTGCAGTATGTCCATGTCCCTCTTGCACCAAGCAGTCCAGAAATGGACCCAGCATTACAGATGCATCCTCTCCAGTGTTGAGGAGGGGGAAAGGATCACACCCTCAACCTGCAGGCAATATGATGCTACTCCTGCTGGAACTCTGGAGAGGCTGTCAGCCTTCCTTGCCACAAGGGCATATTGCTGGTTTATGGTCCACCAGGACCACCAGGGCCTTCTCTGCAAAGCTGCTTCCTAGCCAGTCAGCCCCCAGCCTGTACCAGTACACACTGTTATTCCTTCCCAAGTATCTTGTTTCTCCAGGTTGCTGACATCCCTCTGGATGTCAGCATAACCATGTGGCTCATCAACCATTCCTCTCAGTTCTATACCATCTGCAAACTTGGTGAGAGTGCACTGTCCTGTGGTCCAAGTCATCAGTGAAGGTGTTAAAACATATTGTAACAGTCACCATTAGTGACTGGTCTCCATCTGGACTTCATGCTCCTGACCACAACCCTTTGAGCCCAATGGTTTTGCCAGTTTTCAAATCATCTTACCATTCACTTATGTAGCCTATACTTCATCAATTTGTCTATAGCACCGTATACGTGCTGTAAGCCCTACTGTAATCAAGGCAAACATCAAACCCCAAGCCAGTCATCTCATTGCAAAAGGCTTTCAAGTCAGTGAGAAATGATTCACAAATCCATACTGACAACTCCTAATCACCTCCTTGTCCTTCAAATGTTTGAAAATGTTTTCCTGGAATATTTACTCCATCTTTGCAGAGATCAAGGTGAGGCAAACTGACCTGTAGCTCTACTGATCCTCACTCCTACCCTTCCTAAAGACAGGAAATTACATTTGCTGTCCTCCAGTCCTCAGAAACCTCCAGCATCTGCCACAACCTTTCAAAGATTATTGCAAGTTGTTCTGCAATGACATCAGCCAGCCTCCGCAGCACTCCTCGGTGCATCCCATTGGGTTTTGTGGATTTTACTTTGTTTAAATATTCCCTGATCAGATCCTCCTCCATTGAGGGTAAGGCCTCCTTGCTGCAGACTTCGCCTCTGTTCTCAGGGACCTGGGATTCCTGAAGTCTCATCGTACCAGTAAAAACTGAAGCAAAAGAAGGCCTTGAGGTGTTGGCTTTTTCCATGCCTTTTGTCAGCTTGCCCCATCCAGTGGCAGAGCCATGACTTCCCTAGTCTTTCTTTTACTGTAGATGCCTTGTGATGCCAGCTCAATTTTCCCCTTTACATTTCTGTTGTTCTTTACCTAAAAATCACAAAATGGGAAAAAAAAAGTGATAAGTATTAAATAAAATATAAAATGCTG
>JAOXJM010000001.1:25536951-25547596 GCA_026413425.1 Tringa solitaria | reverse complement strand
TGTTGTTCTTTACCTAAAATTCACAAAATGGGAAAAAAAAAGTGATTAGTATTAAATAAAATATAAAATGCTGTACTGAACCTTTTATCAGCTCTTTTAAGCTTTTAATATTCCTGCACTGTCTTTTCTATGGATAATCACTAATATCTGGTAAAATGTAGTTCTTTGCCCAGCTATAATTTAGCACTGCATGTAAAGACTTCAGATATATGTCAACAGGATGCTGGAATTCCACAACTGTTGTCCTACACAACCCAATTCTTCTTTATATTAGTTAATGTGAATAAAAAAATTGTTTTATTGTACTGTAAACACATAACTTGACTTACTAGCTTCCAGGACCCCAGACACTAAGAGTATCACATAGCTTCCTAAAACCAAATAACAGCTTTACTGACTGAAGTATAACATTTTGTCTACTTGGGCAATATAGTTTAAGGAAGCAAATCATACATTTTAGTGTCTCCACTCTTAACTGTAAGGTTCTTGTTGGAGACATGATGAATTTTATCTCGGTCACAGCTTTCACAGTTGGTACCACGCTCCAGTCTGTGCAATCTACTTCGCTCATCCCCATCATTCTTTACTCCATTTATGCATTCTTCATCTTCTGCCTCCTATCTTTTACCTATATTTTCTACTTGCTGTGATCTCTTATCTCTCTTGTCATCTCCACCTTTTTTCTCCTCTTTTTTTCTTTGTTGACCCTTCATTTTCAGAGGTAGCACTACTTGTCAATTGGCAGGGTCCAGCTCAAATGTGCATACTTTCGTTCCCTATTGAAAAGTAGCTAGGGAGATAAACAACATGGGATTTCAATAGAAGTGTTTACATTTCCATATATTTAAAGCAGTTTTCTTAGGAAATGTTCTATGTGCACAGTCATCAGTAGCCTGATTTCCAAAAGATCCAGTCATATTTTACTTTGTTATAGTTCCCTTGAATCCAAAGGAAGGAAGCGTTTGGGTTGCTCTTGTGTGTTACCATTCCTTAGAGTTTGCTGTGCTTATAGGGAGAGACTCTTTCAGTGAAGTGTAATGGTATCAATTCAAACACAATTTGAGTTGGAAATTCATCCTGATTGAGGGTAGTTTCACTGGAATTTTCTGTCTTTTCAATCCTTTCACTGCTGAAGTTGTTTACAACACATGCACACCTTTATTATTTTTTTTTTTTTTTTCCAGTGGGGGAAACCTTATTTTCACTGTGGTTTGCTAAATTACTGAAATATTTGAGTCACATTTTACTGAAGTTCAATGAAAAAGGATATTACTCTTTTCTCCCCTGCTTTCTTACATACTGTTTTGGGCCTTATACAACTATGTTGATTGCTAATGTTTTGTATTGTACCCAATTTGCAAATCATTTAGCACAGAAGTTATTTTCTGCACAAAAAACAAGAGGTGAAAGACAAAGCTCTGTGTCCAGATTATTTCTTCTCAGAAGATGACAGATTGTTCAGACAGTTTTCAAGAAATGGATGATAGAATAGAAACGATTATGTCATCTTTCCTAGAATGACTAACTTGCAGTTACAAGGCTAAGAAGTTAGAACTGGTTTGTGAGGTGGTGTAAATCATTGTAAGTTCTCCTCAATCAAAGCTATGCTGAAGTAAGGATCATCGTTCTTACTGGGTGGCAGGATAATAATGAATTGCTACATCAGATTGCACTATTTTAAAGAGATTTTAAAATATCAGCTGCATAAAGAGTTTCAACAACATTTACACTAACCAGTACCTTTCCAAAGTCACTATCCAGGTGATGTGGCAAACCAGACTATACCAACCCATTTATAAATTAACTTGAATACATAGTATGTGCCAGAATAAAAGAAATTAATACAAGTCAATACATTTTCATCTTGACATAATGCCACTGGAAAGAAATAAAACAAAATTAATCTTAAAATGAATTCAGCCCAGCCTACCAATTAATCAAGTGTAGCATCAAGTAGGCTTTTGGCCTCACACAGGGTGTCCTGTTTCTTACCTAATTCTAAAAATAAATGTCCAATCACATATCTTCAATATCCAACAAGTGGATTAAAGGCAGATCCTTGAATTTGGATCTAGATTTGAAGGCAGGTCTCAGCCTGGAAGAAAGCCCAAGGTATCTGAAGGTCCTTTTTTGTACTCATTTTGCATCTTTCTACTCCGCTATTGCAATAACCTCAAATCCTTTCCTCTCCTCTTTCATTAACTGCTTCATTCCCCCCTCTATGGCTGTGGAAAGATTTAGAGCTGGCCCAGATTTTACTGTAAAAGCAAAAAACTTATATTGTTTCTGAGTTCTCCACCTTCCCAAACCAGGAACCCATGCTTGTGACTCAGGAACTCTTCTATCCTACTGCATACTTCAACTCCCTTAAAGCAACACCATAATTCAGTTTTTTTGTACCTTTCTGGTACACTTTCTGTCCCATGCTCTTTTATCCCTTTCTCCCCTTTCCTCTGATTACCTAAGACATCAGAAATCAGCTTGACCTTGTCACTGCCTAGGGTGATAGCTGTGTGTTTCCTATGAAGGGGAACAGCATCAAGAGGAGGGAATAAGGTCAGAGACACGGGAGTAAAAAAGGGGATGCTTAAGCAATCAAACCATAACCATCCTTCTTATAAAAACAGTGAGCAGACTGCAAACTAGAAATATGAGGAGCAAGTTCATTGTACATTGGAAAAAAAATAAGTGTGAGAAAACTGCATTGATCCATACAGGACTCAATGCTGAAGCACGTTCTGCTGAGGTAATGTCATGCCAATTTTTTAGCAATCAGGACTGTGTGACTTGATATGCACTTTTTCACTTCCATAGCACCTCACTTTTCAGTGTCCAGTAGAAGAGGGTATTTTTACAGGAAAGTTATGTATGAACATTTACTGAAGATCAAGCAGAGATAAACTTTGAACCTGGATGTGCTCTTCCGTATAGAGGGTAGGTGTTGTAGTATTTCATCATTAAGGTATAGGTAGCACTTTTACCACCAAGTCTTGCTTGTTTTTCTAGAGTAAGGAAAGATACTTGGTTTAAGAGCCTGATATCAATATCACCAAAAGAAAAAAATTCGTAAAACTTATTCAGGTTCATCCTTTAGGTTTTGCTTTAATGCTAGGCCTAGAAGACCTACCATCCTTATTCAGAATTTCATCTGCAGCTGAATTTTATGATAGAAATAAGAAAATAAGCTGTTTAAACCATAACCCTAAAATGACTAACATCAGTATTATCTAATGCCTTGAGGCTTTGATTTTATAACTAAAACATCCAACCCTTCAATTTTTTAATTTACCAAGCTATTTACAGGATGCCACTGAATCCAGAAGGCTTTCCAGCTGGCCACCTAAAGAGAAATATATCTTATTTGTAAACAGAACTGTAGAGAGGTAATGGTTTTTCTATAAGTATTGTCACACCATGCAATATTTTGAATTAGTGTTCGTATATCAAGATTCTAAAGAGGGCTTTGGCCATTGACCGAAAGTGGAAAGGAGAAATGCAGGCCTTCTGTGTGCTTTCTAAAAGAAATAAAGTAAACCCAGAAAATGGTGATTTTCTCTACCTAGTAATTATACAAACACATCTTTTATTTATAAAAGTGTTCTATCCTTAACTCCTTGGAGTGCTACATAAATGCTCAGAACAAAAACGTTGGAAAGAGGCCAGATGGAAAAAAAAAAGTCCATCGGGGTAGAGAAAACAAGAATAGTACACTCTAAACTAACATTGCTCTTCATTCAAAAACTGAATTTGCACTCAGGAGTACATTTCTGCTTTATGGGCCTGTTTGGATTTTCACAGTTTCTTTTATAACAAAGTCTCACATGTTCTAACACAAAATGCAAATTCTCAGGAGCAGATTATATTACAATGTTTATATCAACTTTTTCTGGATTAAAGAAAAGTTTCTGGATTAAAGGTAAACTGAGTGTAAGTAAATTAGGGCTTGGGGACAAATTATCCAGGAATTTCAGGTAAGAAATCATCACTGTTTTGGGAGTCCTTGTTTGGAGGCATGGGGATTGTTTGTTTTTTAACTAGCTGGGAATGAAGGTGAGAAAAATTGGGAGGGATGGAGGCAGCTTTCTCTCCCACAGTAGCAACCTTAGATTCAGTGCTATGCAAATCTTCAGGGTCATAAAATTAGGCTGGCTCTATGTTTTCTTCCATGGCCTACCTGGTGCTTCAGGCACTTCATAAGTCCTTTTCAAGTAAGCTTCACAACTCAGCGCATTTCTTCAGTGTCATATTTGTTAACAAACATTGGCGTGAGTCACTCATAGACTGCTCATGGGTCCATCCTTTAGAAAGAGGAGATGAAACCAGGGAACAGTTTTCCCTGCTACAGAAGTTTTGAACTAGCTTGGGCAAATCTCACACTTTAGATTTTTCTAAGGAAATCATGTCATGTAGGATCTATTTGCAGACAGTGATGTAGATATTTCAGTCTAGATTTTTGAAGGTACTGTACACAGTTCTGCAGTTTGTTGCCAGCTTTTAAGAGTATTTAGCATGTTCTGCTCAGCACCATGTGGCCTCACTATCACCCTACTGTGCCATGAAGTTCTGAGCCCAGCCAATACCACAAGTCAAGAGTCAGGGACCTCAGCCTGCCAGAAACCCACGGCATGGAATACAGCTTCAGATGGGTGCAATCAAATGCAAGTGAAAATGGTGGAGAGGAAATACGCATAGACAAGTCAGCTCAGTAATGCTTCCATCCTCTCAGTATCTTCATCCATGGGTTGTGTTTCTCACAGCCGTCATCCTAGAATCTAGAAGAAACACTCCCTTCCTATATTTAAAAACCTATAGTGGGAGGAATACCCATAAGAAATGTAGGAGACGTGAGCTCCTCCCTGCTCACCTGACCTGAAACAGGGCCTTGGGCAAAGGTTGTCTAAGCAGGAGACAGGTGCCTTTGCCTCCACGCACTTCAGTTTCTTGCTTGGTGGAACCATTCCTTTTTCTGTAAATACTAAAGAGTGAAGGACAGGATTACAATTCTTCTGTAGAGCGTTTCCCCAGGGACTGGCAGCCCAAGCTCAACCCTCTGTGTCAATCGTTAGATAATTACTTAGACAAAACAGAACTGCTCTGGGAAGATAAATTTAAGCTCTAGCTTAAAAAACTGAAAAACAGAGGGGAGAGGATATACAGACAACAGGCAGGAATTGGACCATAAGACTGCAGTGAAGCAGTCCTGCTGAGATTTAAGGTGAACATGCTGAAGCCAAGCCAAGTGCCATTGCTGAGAAGGTGGCCTTTCTCACTGCCCCATCCTGCACGACCAGAAAAAGTGCTGCCTGCCCTTCTGCATTAGCAGGAAGACATCAGCATTCACATCAGGGAAGCAGCAAGAACTCACACACCACTACTGATATGGTCTTGAGAACAACCGTTAGCAGCTTTTTATTATTACATTCAAAGGATTAAATGACATAGGCTGTCATAATTTCTCACAGCAAATGTAGAATGTCTTTTCCATCACCTTCTGTGTTAACTAGATCATCAAAGAGTTGGCTGTTATTTGGAGTTGTCTTAAAACTTCCTAAATTTTATGTCCACAGCTCTTTTCTTTGAAAACTAGGTTAGTCACCATTATCAAACTTCAGCTATCAAATAACTGTGTGATCTACTATAAATCTTTAAGCATCAAGGGATAGTTAAAGACATCTTTCAATTGGTAATGTTGGTTTAAAGCACTACTAAAACAATATGTCCATAATACTTTATTTTAAAAATTGGACTTGAATTTATCAAAGGATAAATTTTTTTGAGTACCCAAAAAGTTGTAGAACAAAATTTTGTGTAGACTTAAGATTACCTCCTGTATGACATGGTTAGTTAAATTAAACCTAATGAACTGTGGGCTAGCATTTGAAAATCCAGTTAAGTTTTTTCCCATCAGAAGATTGCTCACAGTTAATTAAGGCAGTTTTCTTTTTCATATTGTAAATATCCTCAAATTATTTCGAAGTATTACAGAGTCATTTTGGCATATTAGAGTCTGTGCATCATGTTCAGAGACTAACCTGTGAAAAGAGATGGTTATTCACTTAGTCCAAATAAGATGTAAGTTTCAAAGAAATACTACACTTACGGGAGGTACAGTTTCTCATAATAATATTTCATATTAAATATGGATTAAATATGTTGTATCAAAAAGATTTGCAGGCAGTAGTGACACAGTATGGATTTATCAGTGTTCATTAAGATGGAGTCTATGAATTTTTTTTTCTGTACCTTGTACTGTGTCCATCTCCATAGTTTTTAAGCAGTCCAAGAGTACTTTAACTGAGTTATCTACCATTTATAACATAAACATAGCTCATTCTTTTTCAAATCGAGGCAGTTGTTTTCTATTATTCCATGTCTCTTTAAAGGATGTTGATCTATATGCTTGACCGTGTCTTTATGTCAGTCCACTTCTTCATATTAGAGCTATGAAATTTACTTTTATGCAGAGAAGCTTTATCCATTTTCTTTTCAAATGTCATACACTTTTGCTTACTTTACCTTTTTAGAAAATGTATTTTGCCTGTGAAACAGAGCAATCTACTACTGTCCGAAACTCTTGAGTAAACTTATCATAAGCCGATGTTTACACAGATTCATATACAATGCAGTGAAGGTTTAAAAAAATGCCTAAGGCTAGAACTGCACTGTACTATGCACTTTGTGTAGTTACCTTTATTACCACAGGAGATACAGTGAAAATGGAGGAATTGGATGGATTATTTTCCATATTAGCTAGGTTGCACAGGGCTGGATAAGTCTGATGCTTTCATAAGTACTAAGCTGTCCTGGTGAAAGTCCACTAATAAATCTCATAGGTACTCTTCACAAAAGCTAGAGAATCAACTCTCCCTCCAAAAGCTTGGTGCATATGAGATCACAGAACTTTAAAGGGTTGAAGAAATTTAGTAGGTTCCACCATAACAGCTGAGGAATGAAATAAGGAAGCTTATATAAAATTAGAAACTATAGGAAGATAAAAACTGTATACCCTGGTAACTATTTCTACTTCTTTGATACAATATAATTTCTAGATTATTGTGAAGTCTTTATTGGTCTAGATAATTCAAAGCAATTATGAAATTGGCTAGCATGGGACTGGGCCTGATTGAAGAAACGATTTCTCCAACACTTTCATCATGTTTCCATAAAATACACCTCTATAAAATACAACTTTTTTGAAAATTAATTTTGGCCCTTACATTCTGAAAAAAAACCCTATCCTTATAATGCTGTGTTTCTAGTATTAACGTTCAGCATTGATTTTTGAAATACACAGAATTCCACGGCCAACACAGAAAACATGAGTGAAATGGTAAAGCTGCCTGCTTTACTACAATAATTGCTTTTACAAATTTGAACATTTCTGTACAAAAAGCCTAGCTTGCCTAACTATTCAGGGTTCATATCAGGGGCTACAATTTTACACAGTTTGGAGGTATTTCTGCTTCCAAAATCCAAAAATACGATTTATCATATGCAGAAAATAACATTTCTTTCAGGAAAAGCATAAAAATAATATTTAGACCTCACAATATACTTTAAAAAGTTAGCACAATAGTGTGCTGAAATAATCCAGTGACCTACCATCCAAACAGAATGCTAAACACAAAAAAACCCACAAGTCAAAGTGATAGAAAGACCTTAATTTAAAACAAAAGAAACTAAGCACTAGTTCTTTCAACCTCTTTAGCAGCTCTAAAATAGGACTTCTATCCCTTTTCATAACCATCCTGTTCATAAAAAAGCAAAGAACACAAGAGGCTCCTAAACAGATTAATGAGTCAGTGTCTCCCTGTCATTCTCAAAATCAAATTGAGTTTCAAGCTTTTATGTCCCTAGCAATCCTGAAGTAAATCTTCGCATGTCTCAAAATAGAAATTGTGGCAGAAGTTTCTATCAAAGCCACATCCATACAAGCAGGCACAGGTTTGTGTGCCTGCTTTTAATAGAACTGGTGTGTTATTCATGGCACACCAATCAGTACATGATTTATGCCTGTAACTCATTTGAAGTTTGGCTTTTCAGCCCGTATCCCAGAATTATATAAAAAGAAATGTAAATAATAAATAATTAATAATATACTATTTCACAGAATCATAGAACATTTTAGGTTGGAAAAGACCTTTAAGATCATCAGGTTCAGCCATGTGCCTAGCACTGCCAAGTCTATCTCTAAACCATGTCCCTCAGGACCACATCTACACATCTTTTAAATACCTCCAGGGATGGTGACGCTGCTGCTTCCCTGGGCAGCCTGTTCCAATGTTTGATAACTGTTTCAGTGAAGAAATTTTTCCTAAGATCCAGTCTAAACCTCCCCTAATGCGACTTCATACCATTTCCTCTTGTCCTATCACCTGTTACTTGGGAGAAGAGACCAACACCCACCTCGCTACAAGCTCCTTTCAGGTAGTTGTAGAGAGTGATGAGGTCTCCCCTCAGCCTCCTTTTCTCCAGGCTGAACAGCCCCAGTTCCCTCAGCCGCTCCTAATAAGACATACTCAAGAGCCTTCAACAGCTTCATTGCTCTTCTTTGGACATCCTCCAGCACTTCAATGTCTTTGTTGTAGCAAGGGTCCCAAAACTGAACACAATGTTCCAGTGTGGAACCAGTGCCGAGCACAGGGTGGTCACGTCCCTAGTCCTGCTGGTCACACTATTTCTGATACAGGCCAGGATGCTGTTGGCCTTCTTGGCCACCTGGGCACACCGCTGGCTCGTATTCATCCAGCTGTCAACCAACAACCCCAGGTCATTTTCCGCCGGGCAGCTTTCCAGACGCTCTTTCCCAAGCCTGTAGCACTGCCTGGGGTTGTTGTGACACAAGTGCAGATCCTGGCACTTGGCCTTGTTGAACCTCATACTATTGGCCTTGTCCCATGGATCCAGCCTATCCAGATCCCTTTGTAGAGGCATCCTACCCTCAAGCAGATCAACACTCCCGCCCAACTTGGTGTCATCTGCAAACTTACTGAAGGTACACTCAATCCCCTTGTCCAGGTCATTGATAAAGATATTAAACAGAACTGACCCCAGTACTGAGCCCTGGGAAACACCACTTGTAACTGGCCACCAAGTGGACTTAACTGCAGTCACCACAACTCTCAGGGTGCAGCCACCCAGCCAGCTTTTTACCAAGGGAAGACAGGACCACCATTTTTTCCAGAAGAATGTTGTGGGAAATGATCTCAAATGCTTTACTTTTCATGGCATATTTAAGCACTTAGCTTCAGGTTTTAGCTTGGCGTTCATCCCAATTAAGATTATAGATATGGGTATAGATATTTTAGGTAAATCATGGAAGTTTTCCATCACAGAAGAAGGGAAAGGTCTTCTTATGAGGGTGGATATTCTTTTTATTACCCTCTGGAAGTATCTGTTTCTCTCCCTTGATTAGAAAGAGAGCATACATGACTGAAATTTATTAAATAACTAACTTTAGGATGATTATAATGATGTGAAACAGATCCTTAGGGTCTGATAGCCTCTTGCACTATGGATCAGTATGCTTTAACATTGCATTTATTCTCAAGAAGTACAAAATACTGTCTCACATCACCACCTTTTCTGTTTACCAACCAGTACTTTGGGCTTTGTGAATTACTGAGTATTGAACTTAAGAAAACACAATGAAGAAATCAAAGCTGTGAAGACAATAGAAGAAAGCAAAATGGACAGGCGGTCAATTAAATCTAGATTGATTTAAATTTATTTCAGTGTTCTGAAAAAAGATTAAGAATGCAGGAGTCAGAGACCAGTGGAGTCAAGAACTCTTTACTTGTTGTTTTGCTTTGAGATGTACATAGTATCACTATTTTTCTCTAACACGGAAAACACTACTTTTAAGTATATTGTGAAACCAGATTTTAATGCAGGCCTTTCCATTTCAAAAGGTTTGGATCCATCAAAAAGGTTTACTTCATGGTACAGGTTATTTTAAGATTTTTCTCCAAGTCCTGTAAAATGCAGAGATATTACTGATACTGTCTACCTTTGTTTGGCATTGCAATGTTAATGTTCTTTTAAAATAATGGAAATTAAAAAAAAAACAACCAGAACATCTCTGTCATAATCCCTCTGTTCCTTTCTGTAACTCCACACTTTAAGGAGTTTGGTTTCCTGAATTTGAACACATCTTGTTTTACTCATAAGTCATATTTCTTATGCTTAGTAAAACACAACACACAAACCCACATGTTAGAGTTCCCTAAAGGTTTCTAGGTTGCAAGTAGCATAATTACTTCAGTGCTACACAAGCGAATATCTAATCTGACCTGAACTTCAAGGCCAGCTAACCTGACACCTTTTCATACTGCAGAAACACACCAGCATTGCTTCCCAGATGTCGAGATATATGGACCTACACGCTTGTGTAGATTTCACCCAGGTATACCTAACACAGCAGTGGGTTCTGCAGTTAAGACATGCAAGTACATTTAGAATTACAAGAAAACTTAACTCCCATCTTGAACTAGGCATCTACATGGGATTGAAATTCATAGCCTGGTAACCGTCACATGGATATATAAAAGTCAGTGATCCCTTTTGAGCATAGATAATTGAATCACTCTTTCCTTTTAAAACAGCAAGGCACAAAAGGGATGGAGACAGTCTGTATGTGTTTGCC
>JAOXJM010000001.1:25523288-25533362 GCA_026413425.1 Tringa solitaria | reverse complement strand
AAACTAAAACAAAACAAAACAACCAAACACAAAACAGAAAGCAAATAAAACCCTTAACATTTATGATACTGGATCTGGTCTTGTCAAATAAAAGTGAGAGGGAATATCGGTGTGTACAGACTGCACTGAGAAACTGGCAATTTTTCTCTTCTCTTACCCATTATGAAAAGTTCCAGGTCAGTATCTTCAGCAGAGTAGGAGTACCTACTCCTTTCAAGTGTGGCAGCTGGGAAAAAGGTCAATTGTTCAAAGGCACTCCCCTCCCCTTATACTTCATCTTAACTCATTTATCCAGTGAGCAAAAAGCTTTTACGCTTGGTGGCCAAGCATTTGCTGTGTAGGGAGAGCAGTGCAAGCCAAAATCAGACTTGTCTGTCCCAGCTGTAGTGGTGTGCAAACTGCCTCCAGCCTCTTCAGGCTGATGTAGCAACAGCCTTTAATGGTGCATAATTGTGCCCTTCTTGCAATTATTCACCTAGCATTTGAAAAAACACATGCAAGAGCCTCATTAAGATTTCCTTTATTTGTCTCAGTAGTTATTGACTCGGTTCCTCTTTATGATGATGTAAATCAGTTTTCTGAAGGGAGTTACATTAGTGTAAAACAGCTTGGAGAGGAAAATCAGAGTTGTTCCAATTCTGGTAAACGAACAATATTATTTCTCTCTAAATGAGTAGGAAAGCTTTTACGCATTGATTCAAACTTCTCTAAGTCTCACCTTTCAATATTACTGTAGATATAAAGATAGGAAGGCAATACAGTCCTAATCTACAAGGAATTGATATAGAACTGCTCAGCAAAAGCAGTCCACAAACAATCCTTTTCTTCAGGGTGTTTTGGTTTTACCCCGTTGGACATGAGAAACCCCTGTCAGAGAGATGTTTGAGATCCTTTTTACTCCCAAACAGATAAATCATGCATGTTCAAAAGACTGCATCGTGTAAAACATACGAGTCCAACTGAAGCCATACCCATGATATGCAGATTTGTTTATTTGGACTTTATGTGCACAGAGAGATAGTTGCTACATTTCGGGATTGGTGAACAGCTGGAAAAGCAGCAGGTTGCCACAGACATATGGGGAAAGAACAATTTAATATGCTTTTTGTATAACATACGGGGTTCAGCTCAGATGTTTTGTTAGGTGGGAAATCTCAACTTTAGGACCAGTGGAACGGAATGGGGGTTGGGACTGAGGACTGGCAGCTTTGGGCATACGCCTTTAAATGTTACTGTCCATTTCATCAGCAACTTTGCACTATTTTCAGTAACCCCATCTGGGCTATTCATGTGAATAACGTGAGCATGCTATGGCCTTAACTTGATTAGTTTGCACCTTCAAGGTAATTAGCTCCTTATGTTCCTTCGCTAGAAGCAATCTATGTTATATTCCAGGCAGCTACACAGTTGTCTTCCCTTCTGTCCATATCCCCTTTTAGGTTACTCGGGAAGGTAAATTGTGCTCTAGAATTATTGCTGCTCTGCTCTCTACAGAAATAGGTTAATAAAAGTATACTTTTAGGGGAGAAAAACAAAGAGGTATCTGAAGTAAAACGAAGAACAGCTGTGAGTCTGTTTGCTTATGTTTGTATTTTTGAGATTCTCATTTTTCTGAGGTCTGCTTCTCATTTAAATTCACGGACTCCCTTTTTCATTGTTGGTGGTCGAGAAACAATATAAAAATATAGGTTGGTAAATATTAGGAATCAATTTTAGGACCTAAGGATTTAGTAAGTTAGGACCTTGCTTCTGCTTGGGTTCAGACTTTGGTAAAAAAAAATTACAAATTCACTTACATATCTGTATATTCATTCTATTATGCCCTCTAAAAGAGTCTTTCCCTTTATATCATTCCAGGTATGGAATGGTATAATTTAGTTCTGAGACTGTTTAAAATAGTTGTTGTGCCATGATTACTGTGGCACAGAAACATAAAACTCTTGTTACAGTACAAATTGCTGGAGGAGGGCAACTTCATTTTGCTTTCAGGGTAAACAGCACGGGTAGGTCACCTATAGATGCATAAAGGAAGCATTAGAGCTATTGTAACAGTCACTGGATTACAATTTCTCAAAAATTACATTAAGAAGCAAATTAGGGGGTGTCTTCTAAAATGTTGTGATTTAATAAGATAAGATATCTCAAAGTGAGGTCATTCTCACTGGGAATGATAATACCAGTACATTAAAGGGAAGGTCACTTTTATGTAATGTTAATCATATAAATCCCTCAAATATGACTGTTACAGTAAGGCATTTTATGGATCTTAGCATTGTATGACCTTTATTTGTATTAGCATCATAACTAAAAATCCATTAATATGTGAGAGCATAAAAAGGTCATCTTCTATCTTTTTATTTATTATTTTAAAGGTTTGGGGTTTTTACCACATACTGCATGCCATAGGCACAAAGTAAAACATGTCTTACATGTAAAACAGGTCTTACAGGATATTTGCTTCCTGAGATTGCCTTTTATAGTAAAATCGGGTTAAAAAAATGGAATTTCTAGGTTTGGGGTTGGAATTAAAGTATTTTTAAAAGAAAAATAGTCAGTTCCCTGCTTGATTGTTATCCCATACTATGCCAGATGAGCATAATGCAACCATTCCTAGAAATTGTTTTGAAAAGACCTTACATCCTTGCAGTAGTATTTCTGAGGGTTTTTATTTTGGAGGCTGTTATAAAAAAGCATAAAAGCATAACCATTTTATAAGGAATGATTGCATAGCTTTTTTTTTTCCCCTTAAGATTACTTTGTTGACATGACTAAATAACTGTAGATGTTCTTCAAAATGCTGTAAAAAATGGGAAAGGCAGAAGCAATTTTAAACTATAATTTTCATACAAATTTTCTAGGGTTTTTTTGAGTATATCTCTATAGATTTTTCATAGAGAACAGAAAGTCCAGAACATAATAAAATGTTTTGACAGTAGATTTTGAAATAAGAAGTCTTCTAGGAAAATTGCTCAAGAGACACATCTAAACATTGGTGCAGATCAAGTCTAAATTACTGCATGTTTTTCACTGTGTTTTTCATGCACTCAACAAAATCTTTTTTTATCTTGAGTGAAAAATTGGTGTAACTGCACAGATCAGACTTTTTTTTAATTTATTTTATTTTCTCTTTAATGGTATAATATTCTCTGATCTCTAAATAATGGTCATTGTTGTGATGTCATTACTATGCCTGCCCCGCAGAGTGCCAGGCAGCAAGTAAAAACATGAGGACCAGTCTTTAGTGGTGCAATTGGAACATTGACATGGAGCCAATTGATTTCCAACATTTTACACTGTCTGGGAATCTGGCCCTCAATTCCTAGTCCTCAGGGAACTCATGCTTTCAAACTGAAAAAAACCCACAACAGATGAGTGTGACAAATATCCCTAAATCCTAGAGGAAATCAAGGATTACAGTAAGGTGTCACAGTTTACTACATAGCTTAGGTAACAGTCATGGGAGCTCACAGGAAAAAGTCATGGTGGATTTTAAGATGCTTTTATCAAGGGGAAATTTCTCTTCCCATGGTAGGACATATTGGTTTAGATTGGCTTAAGTGTTTTTTCTTCAGATGTATGCACTTTCTCTATTGTTTTCAGTCTTTGCCCCTTGTTTTCTTGAAGTCTCATGCCATTCCTTATCTTCCTATCTCTTCCTGTGCCCATTGTTGTCTTTTTCCTCATAATACCTGAGGTGAACTAGAAGGGCTAGTCAGGGTAGGTGGCATGATGAGGCTCTGAATGCACAGCCAGGAGACCAGTTCTTCTCAAATAAGATCCAAAGAGCTGGATGTGTCTCATGCCTGATATAAGCTACTGTAACAATTTGATTTTCTCTTCTTTACATGTGAAAAGATGTATCAATATTTATTACATTATTTAATCATTATGCATCATTCCAGATGACCATCACGTATTTCGTTTTCCCAAAAATAATCAGCACAACCTTCTGCTGTAAATACAGGGGATAAATTGGTGGTTGTACCTATTTTCTCTCATAGCAGAGCAAATAATAAGGCCTAAGGCTTTTCCACCACTGTCCGCTTATGGGAGCAATAGCAAGATGAGCCTTCAGACTTCTTAGGTCATAAATCACCTAAATAGGAAACAAGACCCATGTTTTTCCTAATTTATCATATTGTCATTTATATAGATACCCTTTCATCTAAACTCTCCTAGCACTATATCTTCTGTATTTTCTTAAGGCAGCTCTCTCAATTGCTGTTATGCATCTTACATTTCTGCATGTGCTCTTGGCTCTTCTCACATCCACTTCCCCAATTTTGTCATTCCCACCACCCCCTCTCACCTCCTGTCTACTGCTCCAGTGCTTCCTTTCCGCTGGTCCCACCTCCATATTCAGGTTGAATAATATCTTTCAATACTTTCAGATTCTAAAATCATGTGCTGGAATGGATTCTCAGCCAATGACAAATTCAGCCTTCCTTGTCTCACTTAACTTTCAGGGCAGTATTAAAATCTTAATCACAAGCTGAGTTACTTTTCTCTGCTCTTTGTAGCTTTGTTTTCTTCTACAGATCCTTTTTCTTTTCTTTTTGGCGACTGTAAAATTTACTTCAATCATTCATTTAACTTCTGGTTGTGTAAACATCTGAAGATTTAAATATAAAAAGTTTCAAGATGATCGCTTCATTTCATTTCAGGTTACCGATAAACCGAGCTCCTCAATTTCTTATTGGAACGTTTCCCGAAAAAATACTACATGATTATTTAGTGAATGCACAGCCATCTATTTTTGATTCTTAAAACAGCCTATATCAGGTCAGCATTCATTTCTTATATTGATAAAAAATTCTGATTAAAAACTGATACATGATACAATTAAATAACTTCATAAATTAGCTTGAATCTCAAAAGAAACCTGTCAGCTGGACACTGAGTAATTTGATAGTTTTTATATTTGTCTAGTTTTTCACTAAGGAAATACCTTGAAATCTTCAACTTTTTGAATGGTGGTGGTCAATTCTATACACTAGATGAAAACCTGGAAAAATTAAAATTAAAATATCTATCTCTGTGTGTAAAAATAAGTAGCACAATCCTTAATGTCAAAAAAATACTTTCTAAAAATTAACATATCATTAATCTGATATTTGGAAATATTTTAGAAATGGTGATTTTTTACACTGCGTTATCTAAAACCTGTATGTCTTCTACCTAACTAGAAATCATTAAAAATCATTGAAGTATCTTGGTATCAAAATACCGTTTTTAAAGTCAAATAGGTTCTTCATGGTACGTTGTACACTGAGAGCAAATGTTTTCAGGTTTTATTGTTTGTTTGTTCTAATGTAGGAAAAAAAATGCATAAATGCTGCAGAACTAGGACAAATATGGATCTATAAATAGCAATCAGTCTCAGTGAAGCACAGCAACTTAATCTCCATTTGAAGCTATTCTGAGCACAAAGTTAGGCTGAAGGACATGAAACTTGTTTTGGTTCTCACTGTCTTCCCATCACTGTTGTCACTCCAAACATTCCCCTGTTCTCCACTTGTCTTATACTCCTCTAATCCTTCAGATTTATCTCTCTATATTTTCTCATTCGTGACATCTCAGGATCCTACTTTCTTCTGTTGCTCAACAGAGTAGCTTTCCCCTTGAATTTTCATCCCTCTCATCTTCTGGATCTGTTGTCCTTAGGCTCCTTGAAAGAAGCACAGAGAAAACACTTGTTTAAAGGGTAGGAATGTCTTTTAAACTTGCTGAATCTTTATGAATAAAATGAAATTCCTTTAGCTAGAAGGACTACTGTTACTCCTCCCTAACGCTGCTAAACTAGGCAAAGCTTCTTTATGGCGTATAGAAAAAACCTCATAGGGGTATAAATGAATATAGGACACAGAATACTGGAATATGGTATATATAATAAGGTAGAACATAGGAACGTAAATCAAACTGTTATTTGGAGATGTTAGGTAGACATGTTACCCTTGATCAGTATAACTCTCATCTGAAGCTTCAGTATACTGCAGTCCTCTAGGGTTGAGTCACATCATTCATCAGACAAACTATAGCAAAGAGCGGAAAGAAAAGGGGCTTCCTCAGAATTTCTTTTTGTGTCATTCCAAACTATCTTCCTTAAACAGTAGCAGAGTTTATTCTCAAAATAAAATTGGCAAGAGTCCTCAGCTTAGACCTCATGAACACTCTCGTATCTCTCAGAGCTTAATACCCCCTAGAATATGATTTAAGTCTTCTCTCTGAGGCAATTGGGCTTAGGATGTCTGAGCCAGTCTCCGGGGAATTTAGGATGATGCATTATTATTTTGCACAGTCACCTACGCAGCACCCTGAGGAAAGATGCTGATATGTCTAATGTCATACAGGAAGATGGTGTCAGAGCTAGGATTCAAATTGTTTCCCAGTCATACTTCTGATCCCTTTGGGCGCAGAAGGCTGTAAGTCTCAACAACTGTAACTCAAAGTGGCCAGAGCTCCACCAGTCGCTCAGCAAGAGATTGCTGTACGCATCCTGTCAGAGGCAGATAAGGAGCTGAGCAGCCCTAATGGGATCAGTGGTAGCCCACAGCTGTATGGTGCTGGTTGCTGGCTGGGGTGGCAGGGAAAGGCAGGCAGCGGGGGTGGGTTTCTCAGTATTTTGTAAAACCTGTCTGGATACAATTTCTATACTGCATCTTGAACTGATGTTCTTTTCTGAGGTTTTCTACAAGTCCGAGCGCATTGAGTACTCCAGTATGCAACTGGACATGACTAGACAGGCTGTCTGCAGGTTGTCCTTTAGGCAGAGCTCAGGTGGTCTATGGAGCATGCAAAGATTTGGGGCACTGCTGCCCTCACCGATCCAGTTAAGTGCAGACATAACTAACACTGCAGAAAACAAGTATAGATTTCTTTACCATGCCTTTGTTCAAGGGAGCAAATTTGTACTTGGTTCCTGTTACGTGCATCTAAAGCAGCAGATACCAACCTTATCTACATCATAGATAAAACCCTAAGTACAAGATCAGCAGGGTTTGTTAGCCTGGAGTCCATGCTACTGCACAGAGGGAGCAAAAATGATTATTAAAATAGGATGGCAATATCCTTCCTGAGAAACCACTCCATCTTAGCCTGCTAGCCTCTGTACTGTTGTTTCATAGTTTGCTGCTTTTTTATGGCACCTCCTTTAGGACTCAGTGCTGCTGGGAGGCTGGTGGTATAAGAAAGCAGACCTGCAGGAGGCAACAGCACCAAGAATTAGAAAACTGGCAGGGAACAAGGATTTCACAGAGGCAGTTGCAGGGTTGGACAGGGAGGAAAAAAGAACTCGTCAAATACAAGGTACAAACAAGAAGTGTTTGGGAGACAGTAACCCAGAACATGCTGACTGATTCAGATCTGAAGAAAAGGCAGTAATTTATAACAGGGAATAGGCTTACCTCTTGCATTTTCTTCATTTAGAATCCTGGTTAGAAACCACTCTGCCCTGATCAAAGTAGATTTCTTGTACCCACTCTCTCTCTCTTGCAACCATTCTCCCATAACTCTTTGTTGGCAGGAAAAATGGGGTAAGAAGCAAAACACTCCTCACCAGTATAAATGTAAATGTTGCCATGCCTTAATTAAACAAAATATTCAATAATTTTCAAAGCCTTAAGCATTGCTTTGTTAGTAGTAGACTTTGACAGATTTTTTTCTTCTATATGTATGTTCTTCAGCTTTATGTGATTTTCCTTACAGGAAACAGGCTCTAATTTGTATGCTGTTTCTGAAGCATGACCTTGACGTCTCTTGTGTATTGATTAAGACAGCAGAGATACCTGAGTGTTTGAGCTCTAGTGGGTCATTTCAGTATTATGCCCGTTTTAAACAGCTTTAATTTGATTTTTGTACAAATATCACATCGCCAGACAGTTTTTTTGTCTGTCAGTTCAGTTTAGCCATGCAGGGCAGTTTGCAATTAGCTCATATGCTGTTCTGGAGCTCTAAAGGCACAGCTGGTATACGCAAACAACCTTTCTTTCTATCCCTGTCTTTGCCTGTTCTGTCTGACAAAAAGTTGGCTCTGCACACAGACCTCATGTTCTCTTTGCTACCCTCTCCTCCCTGTCCCTCTGAAGATCTGCTGGTCTATGAAGGGGAGCTATGGCTTTGCCACCTTTGTTGTGTGCCATGGTGAACAAAACCTGCATTGTACATGAAGATATAAAAGCCCATGAGCTTTTCTCTCTGAAACCTTTTGCTATGACTCTTTTTCTTTTCTAAGGACAGAATTCTATAATACCCCAAGAAATGGCTGTACCTTATGGATGCAATCAAACCCTTACTAAATACCCTTCAGCCATTTCTACCATGTAATTTCTTTACTTTTAAGTTTTATTTTTCCTGTTAAGAAATACCATATTACACTGCCAGTGACAGAATTTGTTTCTGTTTTGCTAGTCATCCTGAGTTTTGGAAGAAAAGAGTTTTACACCATCAGAAACATCAGTTGGATGTACCAAGTTGTCTTTGTCCTTCTTAGAGACATTATTCTAATGATTCTGGGGTGGGCACAGAGTTTACCTCTGACCGCAGGTGGTGGTATACTGCAAGATGGGTGATATCTGCAGTCAGGGAGCAGGATGAGAACAGCTGTACTTGATGTTCTTGTGTTGCTTGAAAGGGAGCTGACCAAGTTGAGGCCATTATTTTAGTGTGCTATAAGCCTGTGAAAGAGAAACTTGAGGGGACAAAGTGGGAACAAATCTGCTTGTCTATGCCACTGTCCTTCAAATGTGCCAAGAGCATCCTAAAAGGACACTAATCCTGTGACCAGTCTTCCAGATTTTAGTGGGGCCACTGATGCTCAAAATTAAACATGCCTTTAGGAGCGTGTCTTCACAGAGTAATGCTAAGAAGCAGCATGTCCCATTGACTGCTGCCATTCATCTTTTCTCGCCCTGTGTGCCTCCTGATAGAGCACAAAAATGCTTTCGGTGAAGCAGTGATGTAATTCAGTCTAATAAAAGAATAGCCCTGGAGAAAACAGCCACAACGATTTTACATCACACAGAAGTGATGTATAACAACCTCATCAGTCAACATTTTAACTTTCATTTACACCACCCTGTTGCAGCAACAGTAAGGAATTTAAGCTTTAAAAATAAGCTAAAAAGATCCTATATCACATCATTAACGCTGTCACTAAATTATTGCTAAAATCATGCTTTTTTATTATGTCTTTTGAAAATACATGATGTAAAAAGGAATGAACATTGGGTTAATAAAGAAATAAAGAAAGCTTCAACAAAGAGAAAGGAGGGATTATGTAGAGGAACCCTAAGCACCCCCTGAAATGGCTGTGCACCTAAGATATCGATCTGTTGCAGACAGTGTGGGCTGACTCTGTTCACTGGGTGAAGCTGAAATGGAAAATTGAACTGCAGCTTTGGGATCATAGGGGCAGCCAAAGGCTATCCACTGCTCAGGAACTGCCAATGCATATTCCTGTGCTGCCCTAGGCTAACCCATGGCTAGCTGCCTTCAGGCACCTCCGTAGGATCTTTATACTGCTGCAAAAGCCACTTTCAGGGGAGTGTCTTCATGGGGACTTTCTCTGAAAAAAAAAAAAGTGTCTTTTGATTACATCTTGTATGATGTTTAAAATAATGCAAAGAAATAAAAAGTTTTGGTCATTGAACATATTTTTTCCAGTTCAGAAAGAGTGTGTATATCTGACTACGCACTATACTGAATTCCTGCTTAGGAGTAAATACACCATGGTAAGCAGACTTCAGCCAAAAGATCACAGGGTAAGTCAGGATAAGGGCTTGGACTTCAGGTTTTCTTTCACATCCTGTGCTGATCACATCACTGGTCCAAAATTAGGATGGTATCAAACTGTCTATCAATGCTTTTCATAAAACTACAAGATAGCTCAGATGCAGAAGTCTGATTTTATTTTCATCAGGATAAATGACTTTTTAAGCATTTTCCAATATCAGTCTTATTCACTAATTAAAGGGAGACGATTCTATTAAATCAATTCAAAAGAATAAAACTGAAATCACATCTGTCCTAAGTGTAGGCTATCCGTTCACTGAAACAACACACAGACTATATGGGTCC
>JAOXJM010000001.1:25508382-25519815 GCA_026413425.1 Tringa solitaria | reverse complement strand
TAGATGATCTCCAGAGGTCCCTTCCAACCCCATATGATTCTATGATTCTATGTCTCCTCCCCTTCACAAGTCTGGTTATTTGCTTGGTTTCCTTCTGGTTTGACAGAATCACAAGCCATTTGTTTTTTAACTTAGTCCAAAATACATACACCATTTATGGACCTGTTCCTTATTGCATTTATTGTTTTCTCTTCCAAGAGGAATCAGGCCAATTCAGAAGGTTACACTCTATCTAGATAAATGTTCCAAACAAATGGTTTTATATATGGCCTCTGATGTGGTTAAAGAGGTCCTTTGGCAACAGTCCCTAAATAATCAATTGAAACCCACTTACAAATTGATAATCTCAAGTGAACCCAAATAATAGGGTCCTGTCCTGAAATTCTAGGACTAATGTTGAAATAAATTGGGTTTTTATTTGCATCACAAGTTATTTTGTAATTGCTTCGTGTCTTCTTTAGACTACATACCTTGTTTTGAAAATGAATGCTGAAAGACATAGTAAGGTTTGTTAAGCAATTGAAATACTGTTTATACATCACAAAGAAATAATTTTATCATAGGGTAAATGTTTCAGTTTTAAAGTAAAGCATTATAAGTAGGGTAAATTATACAGTGGAATTAAAAATGTAAAGAAACCTAAAAATACATTACTTTTACTATTTAAATACTATCTTGACTGTTTTATAAATAGTAGTATGGGATTTAGATTTGAAAATTGGAAAAGATCTCTTTAATGCTGATGGTGAAAGAGAAAGACTGTAATGATGCACTTAAAATATAAAAAAAAAAGTTTACATTCTTTTTACCATTGTTTTAGTTTAAAAAAAAAGTTATTTCATGTACATAATTGAAGTAGCCATTGTAACATTACTAATAATGGCAAGATACACAGCAGGGATATAGAAGCTAAAAATTCTGGGCATTTTTGTCTGGCCAGTAAACCTCTTGTATTCAGCCTCCTGACAGTTTTAATGACAGATGCCCGGTGTCAGCTGTAGTACTATCTTCTCTTACTGTACCTGCCAGCAGGAAGTGAGTCATTCTAAATTTTACCAACAGCAGAATGATGAACATAACATCACAATGAAACTTGGAAGAGTATTAGAATAATGCATCAAACTAGGAACCATTGTTAGTGCCATGGGTGTAAACAGTATATGCCATTGTTCTAACTTGCCATAGAGAATACAGCAGGGCGCTTTGTTCCTCTAAGGATTGCTCATGTACCAATGCAACCTTTTGATTTAAATCCTCACAAGCATGGTTAGAATGGCTTGTGGAATAAAGCACATTGATTGAATAATTCAAAGTACTGTAGAGGGAAATGATGTTTAATCTCTGTTCTTGTAATAAACCCGCTTGAGAGCAGGCAAGGTAGAGCATGGCAGCGGATAGAAATGCTTGATCATTTAAGGCCCCATGTCAGGAGGTGCAGAGCTTCTCTTGAAGTTCTCTTTGGAGTTAAGAGGCATGAGCATCTCTCAGGAGCAGGCTTTCACTTGCCAAATACAGACATATAGCATTTTTGTTCAGGAGATTTATATTAGGCTGCTCTGCATTCTATACATAGCTGCTGTTCCTCTATATGGCTTGTTCTCTGAGGGGGTATTCACATCATCTAACTTCTGGCAGCTAACTTGGGGACCTAAATTAAGACTGTGGGCTCCATACTTAGTGGTGTTCCAACAGGCAAGTTAGAGATAGTCAGCCCTAAATATCTGCTATTTTGGAAAATGTGACAAGGAACTACAGTAAATCATAGTACAAGATCTTTAATAGCATGGCAGAGATTATATCAAAATATATACCTGGATGAAAACACACATTTTAATCAAGGCATAAAATTGCAAGCAGCAAGTGTCAAATACTGGAGACAGCTCACTTCACTAAAGGTAGGTTGATGAAAGCACATATGTGTAAAATTTATGTTTTATTTATATGAGATACATGTGTGATATTTAAGGGTTTCAGCACTCACTGCTCAACTTGAAACCACCACTTTTTATTTCGGAAAATGAAGTTAAAATTGGTTGGTAATATTTTCATTCTGTTAGTCATTTTGCTGTGTTTTTTCAAGGCCATTCATCTTCTTATTTAATATTTCCTTATGAATTAGGCTTTAAAAGTGTCCTGTGCACACCCTTAAACAGCACTGAGGTCAATGACAGCTGCCAATGTGCAGCTTCTCTAAAAATCAGTCCACATTTATCCAAACCTTTAGGTTATGGGGGTTCAAATTACAAGTCTTCATGTGCATCTACAGTTTATAATAAGCAGTGATAGTGAGCCTATGGCATGCATGACAGAATTAGCACACAGGGTTGTTGTCAACAACAGAGAAATAGAGCTCTGGGGCTTACCTGCT
This sequence comes from Tringa solitaria, assembly GCA_026413425.1. Taxonomy (NCBI): domain Eukaryota; kingdom Metazoa; phylum Chordata; class Aves; order Charadriiformes; family Scolopacidae; genus Tringa; species Tringa solitaria. The sequence continues at coordinate 25,517,447 of JAOXJM010000001.1, read as the reverse complement.
TCTCCTGTCTACCAGGTGGCAAGTGGCAGCAAGGGGCTGAGGAGGCTCTGGGGAATGGTAATGGGGAGATGAAGGATGAGAGGGAATTCAGAGGCCAAATGGAGAAGGTAATGGCAGAAGAAATTAAAAAAAAACAAACCTAAACCACAAAATAACCACATGAATTTATGTAAGTCCTATAAACTGGTAACATAAAGCACACATTAATATTAAGGTGGCAAAAGTTCTTTTTACTCTAAATTCAGCCTCATTGCATGAATGGAAGATGATCAAATATAGGCAACCTGTAGTTCCTAAGGAAAGTTCAAGGTCAAACTGGAAGATACCTGGTGAATTTAAGTGGTTTGGATCCCATCATTACTACCTCGGATTTCTAAATGCAGAAATGAGAAAAACTATGAGGTACTAGTCTCACATAGGTTGGAAGGGACCTCTGGAGGTCACCTGATCCAAGTCACTTGCTCAAGCAAGGCCTGTTGCCCAGGACCGTGTCTAGATGGCTTTTTAATTTCTTCAAGGATAAAGACTCCATAATGTCCCCGGGAAAACTCTGGTAGTGCCTGGTCACCCTCACAGATAAAAAGTATTTCCTGATGTTCAAAGGGAGTTTCCTGTGTTTCAGCTTGTGCCCACTGCGTTCGGTGCTGTCACTGAGCACCACTGAAAAGAGTCTGGATCCATGTTCTTGGCTTCCTTCCTTCCGATATTTGCACATATTTATGAGATTCCCCCACCTCCTACCACCGCTGCAATCTGAGCCTTCGCTCCTATAGGCTGAACAGCCCCAGCTTTCTCAGCCTTTCTCCAGATGAGAGATGCTCCAGTCCCTTAATGATCTTAGATAACTCTCTCCAAAAGTTCCACGTCTCTCTTGTACCGGGGAGCCCAGAAGTGGACAGAGCCTTGCCAGTGCTGAGAAGAAATTCCCAAGGATGCTGTGAAGATAAAAATCTGAAAGATTATGAGGATCTCCAATATCCTGGTGACTGGAAAACAAAATAAATCATACAGATAAACTCAGAAAGAATCTGCACTAAGGCAGTAAGTTCCTTCTTATTTATAGTGTTACACAAGCCTTGTGTATTTGACTTTGCAAAGAGAACAGCATTCTTGTAAGGCAGCTTGAGTTTCTTTTGTCTCAGATTTCTCAACTTTAAAACACAAAGTACAGTTAAAAAAATCCTATGATGTAGAGCCACATTGGCATACCTGATTTATTCAGAAGACTTGAAGATCTTCAAGAGCATGGATAGATAGGGTGGCATTAGGATTTCTACTTTCTCTAATGAAAACAGAAAGAAGAAACCTTTCTCATTATGGATCTCACTGTACCTGTTCCCTTACGCAGAAGACCCATGCTCCTCCTGCAGGCCCCTGTCCCAGACTACTTCAGCTGCTCCCAGTTGTGTGGTTTGTCTCTCAAGCTATTCGTCTTGATGCAATGTTCAAGCAATCAGCCGCTGCATCCATGTTGCCGTCCTTCCAACTGCTCGAGTTCCCCTCTTTATTCAGCACTGCTTACAGAAAGACCCCAATAGCAATCATTATGAAACAAACATGCAACATGAAAACGGTTGGCTTGTGTTTTGGCACTTACACTGGCAGTGTTCACAGTTTTCTCTGTGAATGAAAATATTGTCAATATCTTCACTGTCTATCAATTTTAGAAATATAGTAAATTCCCATATTGTAATATATAAATGTGGTTTCAAATATTAACATTTCTTAATTGTTTCTATATTTCAATAATTAGATTCAGTTTGAATAGACAAAGATGTGATGTATTTCTGGTTTTCATCTTCAATTCTGTTTACTGTGCATTAGTAGAATTTTACATTTCAAAAATGTTTCTCCTGATGAATCCCATTTGGCTTGTCTTTTTTGGATACTTTGGCAATAGTAAATTGTTAGTGTTGTAGGTCAAGCTGCATTGAATGCAGAATTGAGTGTTTTAATGTATTTGAAATAAGAAGCAGTAACAGCAGACTTATGGTATTGCTTGAATCACTTTCATATTCTGTAGCAAACTCAATACTTGACGAAAAAGCACATCTGCATAAAAACAAACACAGACTGCAGGATTTTTTTTCTTGTATCTTAGAAATACAAAAGGCACTAAAATAAAAATCAAGAAAAGTGGCCTCAAATCTTTTAGAAAACACTAGAATGTTAGAAAATTTCCTATTATCATTGTACCAGAAACATGTATTTATATATGTAGCCATATAAATGTCTTATTTTAAATCCATAATGTAATATAATCAATTAAAAAATATCCAGAGCATCTGGACAAACCTGTCACAAATGCAGAGAGCAACTTAAAATGATCTAACATTCAACAGACAGTTACAAAAATTACTTGTTGTTTTATGGAAATATTTTCTTTCTAGAGGCAGATCTTGACATATACAAAATAGAAAATGGAACTAGACTATGCAGTATGTTTTCACTGTATCATTTTACATTTCACGAAACAACCTCATGGGAAATACTGTGTGATACAAGGAATAAAAGTTGCATTCAGTCTTAATTGTTTTTTTTCATGGTTTTGTAGATACTGACTTGTGATTCAGAGAGGGCACATGCATTTGTTTCCTGTTTGTTTTCATTTTTCAGTCACAGATGTTCTTTTGGGCACATTTGTCCTCTAAAATGCAAAAGGTTTTGTCACATCTGGCTACCCGAAAAAAGAGCATCCCTTAATGAGAGAAATACAGAGTCAAAGTCATAATGAGATTTAATTCCAGTTTAATTACTTCATAACTGTTTGGAAATGTAAGGACAGGAACCACTATAAAATGCCAAAACAGATGGTTCCTACTGAAATCCATTCCGGTGATCATGCAATATTGACTTGCACAAACCTTCATTATTTTCAATATACTTGAATTAGCATTGATAAAATACTTAGTACTTCATAGATCCATGTGGTCTTCTGACTTCAAATTTGAATGAAAGGGAGTTTGTCCTTGCTACTAACAGAGCCAGGATTTCATTTGTGCACTTGGGGGTGGAAGTGGCCTGTTGGATCATCATGGATGATGTCATGTCAAACACAGGAGGAAAAACTTCTGCCTAGAAATTTCTGCATCCAGCTTCTTGTAATTAAGGTACAAAATGACTGCAATGGGAAAATTTACCTTTTTATATTGCATCAGTATTTTTTGATAGATTGGGGCAAGGAGGGTCCATATCAGTCAATTAATGGAACTGAGGCAGTAAATTAAGGGGTTTTTCATTGCTTCCTTAGGGCAAAGTTCTGGTTTCTGTACTAGCAGTGCAATGATATAGTGATCACTAAGAGAAGAATAATGGTAAAATGTTAAGGTCTCCATTTGCGTATATTAAGAATTATATGGCCCGTTTTTTTCCTCAGTGTTGTTGATTTCTTGGGAGAGCCTCCCACTCAGTAGCTATTATGTAAATCTCCCTGGTTAATCACCGCCTGACATTTTGCTTTGACAGGGCTGATGCCCTTGCTCAGCTGATGTCTGTAACCTGCCCTCTCTGCGTCACTTTGTTTGGACAACTTTTACCCTGAACAAAGACACTGCACAAAGGATGTACACATCCGAAGAGCGTAAAGCAGTTATTTTTGGCTATTACACATAATAGAGAATCTGAACAAGCAAGAAAGGAGAATAAGTATTAATGTGCTTACAACCCCCAGCAGCAAGTTCTGCAGCAAGTCTGCTGGCCAGACAGCTTGATGGCAGGCGTGAAAGGGTCAGCCTCCGTTGCTCATCCCCAGGTCTGCTGATGTGCCATCTTTGTACCTTCTCATGTCAGTGTTTTTCTATTGGAATCACTGAGATGCCAACTATCCCTGTTTTAACAATCTTACCTCTGCCTGTCATTTCACCCTTCTTTTCTAGCTTAGTGCTTTTTCACAGCTCTTTCTCACAACTTAGCATTTTTCTCAGGAGTTTGAGCCAAGATTACACAACCATGTTGTATCGGAAGCAGTCCTTGAATCGCAGACAGCTCTGAGAGGACCTCTAGGTCACTGGGAGACTGACACTATTTAGAGAGGAAAGCCTCTATGTTTTTAAGCAGAAGGGATGAAGTGCTATTCGTCCCTGGCTGTACAATAGCCAGGCGTACGTGAAATGAAAATTGCCAAAGCCTCATCTTGGTCATGGCTAAATTTTAAGACAAAACTCTAAATAGAGGGAGGAAGAAAAGTCAAACTACCTCTCAGGTTCCCCTTAAAACATTGACATCAGTGCACCATGTATTTCAGAGCCCTCCATTTTCCCACAATTTCACCCCAAGAATTTATCTATCACACATTCAAGCCTCCTCTGCCTGGGAGATTACAAGACCATCTGCTCAGGTTTAGACAACACAGTAGTTAAAATGCTGGCATCCTTCCTGCTCTAGCACTTTCATGACTGTTGCCACCAAAGGAGGTGAATAAGAGATAGCACCTCCACGTGTGTGAGGTGAGGGAGGAATGCTGAACACCGACAACATGTTAATGAGTAGGATAATGTGTAGATGGAGAAGAAGGGAAAGATTTTACTGGTGTAGCAGAATATCAGGTGAAAAGCAAAAAATAAAATAAAATACTCTATCCAAAAATTAAAGAAAAGGAAATTGAATTCCATAGAGAAAATTAGAAAGTGGAAAAATGGATTAGGTGGAAAGGAAATGGAATGAATGGTGTAGCTGTGCCAAGGCTTCTTCTGAGAGAGTCCAGAGGGATGAGATATGTACATCCAGAAGAACTGAGATGTCCAAAGAGAATAGGTCACAGATCCTGCCTAGAAATTAAATGAAAAAAGCGAGAAATAAAATGTCCTAGTATAAAAGATTTGTACTATACCATCATTATCATGCCAGAAGTGTAGGTTTTTTACATGCAGCACAAATCAAGATAAGGAAAGATAGACTAAAATATGTATATAGAAGCACACACAGATAGGTATCAGTCATTTAAATCATCAGTGAACATGCAGCAGGTAAAATTCATGTCAGGCATGCTGGATGCCATCTGTCAGAGTTAGGTTTCCACAGAATGACTGGAAATAGATATTGGCAGCTTTCTGGTTAAAACCATCTTTTTGAACATTCAAAAAAAATTGTTTCTCTGCTATTACAATCATCATTTCAGTTTACATTTTTTTTATGTAGACAATAGAAATAAATCGGTATATTCTTAAGATGCTTTGTGGCATAACAATAAATGGTTCTGTTTTATTCTTGAAACTGATTTATTGCAACAAATCCCTCCTACGGCAATTTCTTTTTTTCTGAATATACAGTATGTTAATCTACTAGTCACGAGCTCTTTCTTCCTCTCTGCAGTAAACCTGACGTTGAGGCTATCATTCTCCTTTGGTTCCAAGAGAAACAAAAAGTTAAAATAAAAATATTTTTTTCTAGATAAAGTCCTCAACCTTTATGCAGGGAAAAAAAAAAAAATAAAGAAAAGGATAAATACTGGAAAACACTAAAATACTTTAGTGGACTAATATCCCAAATATTTTTAAAATTCATTAAGCATTTGGACAGATTACTTTATTGTTCTTAGCTTTTTGTAATCAAAAGGTATAAACTCAAAAAGACTGTGTTGTCGTAATGGGTTCTTATCCATAAAAATCTTAGCCACTAGCAAACCAGAGCTTTGATCAGAACTGGCTGACTGATCTATGAATGAGGTGATATGATGTGATGCATGAATTAAGCCATAAACTACTGCATTAGTTTTGTGACCACTTTTGATTTCATCCTGTGCTATATATTGTGATAGGAATTGTGCACACAATTTCAAATAGAGTAAAGCCAATTAAAATGAAGAACGGGTTGTTTATGATGCCTGTGTATTTTTACATTAAATATCAGCTAATCCATAAGCCACACATATTGCATTTTGCTGGTTCTTTGCCAACAACAAAAGTTATTAGAGCTTTTAGTTTACTCTTTAAGTCAGGCAACAATATATAACATGATACTTCTTCCAATACAATAAACTCAGAAGTCCCCATTGAGGGCAATTATCGTGAGACAAAAGCTGTCAAGAATTTGATTTAAAATTGCATATTTTCATTTAAAAAGAAAAAAAAACAACAAAAACCAAACCAAAACAACCCAGGTACCAGGAAATAATAGTCATGTATATTTAAAAAATTGTCTTATGCTACTTTTCATGTCTTTTTACTGTAAATCTGATACTATTATCTATTGTGATAACGGTAGGTATACATTCAAGCCTAAAATCTGCTCGTCTTACAGTTTCTGCTTAGTAACCCAGTAATCTGGCTAATCTATTTTTGTATGAGAGTATATTTTATAGATGTATATAATTATTTCTGCATTATGTAAGAATAATAGTTTCCTGTAAAAGCCTCTGGGATTATAACTATTTGAAAGATGAGAAGAGTATCATAACGCATACATTAAGAAAAGTATATTTTAAACAATAAGTAACACTGTTGTAATAGATCTTTAGCTGATTTCTCTGTAGTGCTATTTTCATAAATAAACTTTTAAAAATGTGTAGTCTTTGTGAATCTGCTCCATGGCATGTACCACCTTCATATTTTAGTTTCTTTTAAACGTGACTGATAGCAAAGCTTTGTGCTGTCGTTTTTTCACTCCCTTTGAGTTTAAGTTAATAAAATAAGCATTTGAAGAGAATAGGCATCAATTCGGGAACTAAAACTTTTGTTTAGCAGTCATTCAATTTCGGAAATTTTAGTTGGAATGCTGTGGCCCATGCTATAGTTGTAGGATAAGTTCCCCAAAACCACAGAAAATTCAAGATCTTCTGCAGTTACAGTCCAGACTTTTTTTTTGTCCCAACAAGCAAACTTTAAACAAGTAAAAGCTAAGTCCAGCTTCATTCCTGTTTAGACCATAGTGTAATGTTCAAAATAGCCCAATATTTTCAATGAGCTTTTGAATGATAGCACTGTAGTACTTTCAGCTGCAGCACTCCTGATTTTTCTTGGCTGTTATGGAAGGTACAAAATTTAAAGAAATGGCTAAAATTAAAGTCTGTGTAAATATATATATATGTATTATTTTTAAAGTCTAAAAATGCACAGAAATTACAACACAGAAGGTGGTTCCTGTAATACTTGACATTAAAATATTATGAGATGGAACTATAATACAGAAGAGAACATATTAGCACATCATAGTATTCAGTAAATTCATAAAATTAGAAATCAACACACATAAATTGAAGAAAATTAAAAATACATATCTTGGTTGAATACAACAACATAAATAAAAATCCAAATGTTTAACAACAAACATGATCCTTCATGCGAATAAGGTTAAAGGGTAGATTTAAATTTCATCCCCTTGAATACAGTCTGGTACTCAGAAAAATAAATAACAGCTATTAATAAAAGTTTAAGAAAGTGACGTACATGGAAGTTTTAGATACCATAGATCATTTTTATTTTGTGAGGTCAAGGTCTTCTATGATGAGGTCTGGAAGATAACTGCTATAAAAAACCAGTATTTTTTAATTTTCTTATGGCACCTTTCATGCTGCCTTTTAACCACTTCTCTTTGATTTCTGTTCAAGGTTATGGAAAAAGTTAAGAAAGAAAAAGGTAGGACAGACAGAAATGTAACTGATTATTGGGTTCCAACTGAGGTTCTTTAGCAATACATTTTCTTGTTGATAGATGATTTCTTGATGTCAACTAAACATTAATGTTCATGCTCTTATGGAATCACTAGTTACTTTGATAGTCTGGGTCCTAAAATTGGTGGAGGCATGCATCTGAGAGTGGACAGATGCATGTCTGTCCACCAGATGTTACTGTTCCCTTCATTCTTTCTCCTCAGATTGAGTGAGATGAATGTTGGGCAATTTCTCCACACTAACTGTTCTCACAGGATGCTTAAGATTCAAGCTGCTGTCACCTCTTTTAAATCTAAGGATATATTAGATTGTTAGGATTTGGTGAGGAGACGTCAGCTAAAATATGAGTAGCATCTTGACGATTCCCAGTTTTACATCTTTCTCTTGTATTAAATATTCTCCTGACACCAATCAGGACACTGATTAAAGCAAATTGACTTTTCATGTCTGAAGGAGATAAAAAGTGAGAGAATGGTAGCATGTGGGTATGGTGACAGTCTCTGAATTTAGAACATTAACTATATATTTGGACAATAAAAAAATAATAATTGCAGTTGTCCTGGTTTGAGGTAAAACAGAACTAGTTTTCTGTTTAGTAATTTTACTTTTTTAGCTGGGCCTCTTCTAACGAACTAAACTCTGAAATTAACAGCATATTGTTCAGAAATTGTTCACTTCACAGTGATAAACCTGATTATACCAAGGAATAGTATGCAGAAAGGCCCTTGTTTATACTTATTACTATAACATCCAAGGTCAGGTAACTTCGTTATTTGCCCTGTTGGAGGGTGAGAACCAGAAATGCATACAGGGGTCACACCTGTGGGGAGGAGCAGACAGGACAGGTGACCCAAAACTGACCACTTTCATTTTCAGGTGTTTTGAGAAAATCTAATGGAAACTTTCCCAAATAGAAAAGATTAAGTCTAAGTTCTTCTCATGAAAGACCATGTTCTTTTTATATCTTTTCAGAGATGGACCAGTATCATGGCCCATGCTTTTGCCACCTTCAGGCAAGACTAGTTAAATATGCTTATTGTGGGCTAGACTGAAGAGATAAATGGTGGAGAATTCAGTGACCACTCATTGTGTATATGAGACACTACAACTCCAGAATTCACATACTGAATGACATAATGTTGGCTTTGATCAGTAAAGAACTAAATAATCTCTCCTACTTGGAAGACTTACTGTCTGCACTATAATTTCTTGTTCCCTTTTGCATTACAGGGTGCAGGCAGGTTCCATGGTTAAAAGGATTCTTCTTAAAAATGTAAACTAATTGGCTACCACAGTAGTTTTCTCCAAATCCTTTCTAATCAATCAACCAACCACAGAAACAAACAAGAAAACCCCAAACAAAACCAGAAAAAAAAACAAAATCATAGAATCATAGAATTGTTTAGGTTGGAAAAGACCCTTGGGATCATCGAGTCCAGCCATCTACCCTACTCTACAA
>JAOXJM010000001.1:25481395-25494864 GCA_026413425.1 Tringa solitaria | reverse complement strand
AGGAGAGGAGAGGAGAGGAGAGGAGAGGAGAGGAGAGGAGAGGAGAGGAGAGGATATACTTTGACACGTAATGACAGTCATGTTTTGAATGAAGACAGAATTTTCTATAAGTCTCTCAAAATTTCAGTCCTAATCACAGAATACATAGAAAGTTTTTTTTAAATGCTGAAAACATTTCAGTGAAATATGAGACTATTTTCAGATATTTCCATACAAAAATTACAAGATTTTATCTGGAGATTAAAAGAGAGAATAATCCCACTCTAAGTTAAAAATAAAGTGAAAATATAAGTAGTTGCTTCTTCCTGTACCTGTAAATCAGGTTTGAAGTTTCCAATGCTGCTAAGTCATTAGGCTCTGGCCTAAGGAAGGCCACCCCTTTGAAATCTCACCCTGAGGTTACCCTGCAGAAACACATGAAATGCAAAGATTGTGATACAGGATGAAATGCAGAAATGGCGTCTGCCAGGGCACTCATCTGAGAGCAGCAAGCTACAGATACCTACTCCTTATGTCTGGAAAGGGAGATGAAAGGGCCTAGCATTTTTTTCTTCATCCAGTAATATTTGGGGAAAATGGATCTTTTGACAACTCTAGGATAGCTGTGGCCTTGTGGTACCAATATGCTATATTATTTAAACATGGACAAAAAAAAAACAGTAAAAAGCATTCCTTAAAGCCATGCTCTATTACAAGACAAAGTACAATGAGGTAACTGAAATATGGAACGTTCAGTAAGTTTAAAAGAAAATGATCATGAAACCTGCCTCCTCTTTAAAGCTTTCTTAAAGCCATGCTTTCTGATCACCGGTGTTCACTGGCTGCTTGGACAGCAAAACCTTCACAACATCTTCTCCGAGGCCATAGGGAGATCTCCTTCTTGTGTCACTGCAGACTCCTAGGGGATGCTGTGCTGCAGGCCGTCTGAGTGCCATCCCAGTGAGCACTCCCAAAGCTTCTCATAGTTCCCCCCAGGAAAGGAACAATCCCTTGCACTTTTTAGTATCTTCTTCCTAACCCAGGCCAAGGAAAACCGGTAGCTGCCTCCTCCTCTCTGATGGTTCTTTTAGAAAACGCTGTGCGCAGCACACCTGCAGTAAGCAGTGAACAAAGAAAGACAACAGATCTAATCCACCTCATTTGCAAGCCCCACCTGACTAGGAACATTCCTGGGATTTCAAATGCAGAGAACAGTTTGTTCCTATGACAGTGTAGGTTTCTTCATGCTTCTGAAATGAAAACTTGGAAATCTATATTGTGCCACTTGGGTCATTGCAAAGAGGAACTTACAAAATTTCGTGAACCTCCCAGAATGTGTGGTCTGATCACACTGACCAGGAGAGTTACTTTGCCACAGCACAGGACAAATTAGATAGTCCACAGGACATTCTTGGTTTGTTATGTGTTCTCATTGACTCCTTCAACTGAAATTGATCTAGCCTGTCCTCGTTCTGTTCTGGTTTCTGTTTTCAAGTGGCAGCTAGAAGTAAGGCCATAGTTATCTTGTCTGAGTTTAATTTTATTGCAACCGAGAAGAAAAAGATTCAGTCTTGCTCCTACAGTGAAACTCTGCAGTTGTATAATGTACAAAGGCAAAAGGTGAAATCATATTCTGTTAAAGGTAATGGGAGTCTTTCCATTTGCACAACAGCCAAAATGTCCCCCAGCAGTGACTGTGAAAAGCAGAAGAGTCACAAAAACATTCATGTCTTGGACCACATCATGGGGGAGTATCATAGGGGTCTTTTTTCCCTGTAAGATTTGCATGGGCCACCTCTCCTTTCAGCTGTAATTGAAATGCTTTTGTAGCAGCAGCTGCAGCAATTAGTGAGGTGGAGGAGTGACGCTGTAGAAAAGTATTTAATAAATTTCAAGTGTTTGCTGATGGCTTTGCTCTCCACAGAATGGCCTGTTTATTCTCAGGAAAAGGAATCTGAATCATAGGGTTGTAAACATTCCTTTCAGTTTTTTAACAGCCTTCCAGACTCTTCGTTGCAATTCAGAGCATGAGCATCAATAGGAAAAGCATGGCTTGGAAGCCCCTCAGATAGATTAATTGAATAGGCATTTGATCACTGGTGGCAACCGTGCTGACTTACGACAGTGATCTTTTCCTACCTGCAATGATAGCAGACAGCAGGATTTTCAGAACAGTTTATTTTTCTTCAGCAGTAAAAAGGATGATACGTGTACCCGGTTTTTTATTTATATATAAATGTGGGCTTTTTGAGTAGCTTTTTCTATGTCCTGATGTCAGAGGGAGTATTAGTAACAATGCAGCAATTGTTTTTGATGTAAAAACTGTAAATCAGTCATTTTCACCTATATTCACCATAGATCAACCACCACAATTTTTCCTTCTCTGCATTCATCTGCTTCTGTATTTCCCTGTTGCCTAACTTTCTGTCATCTCTAATATGTTCTGTGCTTTCAACCATGCTTAAGTTGAATGCTTCTTCACACTTTACCGCTTATTTGCCTTCCACTCTGAGGTTTATTTACATTTTTCACCTCATGCACTCAGTAATACCTTTTCCCCAATGGAATCAGAGAGCTTAGATTAATTATGTTTGTTGGCCGTGCATCTGACATGATTAGCTCTAATTAGCAGATTTGTTTACTCATAAACATAGTTTCCAGGTAGATCATAATTCACATGACTGGCAGTGCGTATCAGTAGGTCTCATCAATGTTTTAGCTTTATACTCAATGTTAGAACAGTTTACTAACACTTAAGAGCAAATCATTTTCTCCCACTTCATCCCTGTATCATGTTTTACACACCACTATCTCTTAACACCAATTACAGCATTGTGTACTGAAGTTTAGGGGCAAACCCAGGCTAGAGTTCCTGTCTCCCTGCCCCCCTTTTCTGGATTTGCTACACTAACATTCAAGAATTACTGTGAAAATAAGAATCTTAAACCTTATCATATCCTTCATATAATTTTAAGTACCACAATGAGCAGTTTGATGAGTTGTTTAATGGGTTTTGGATAATTAATCAGTATATTCTAGGCACAACAATAAGATCAAGAACAGGCAAATTCATGTATGGCAATCAGTAATAGTTAATGCACAGTGAATTGTACAACACTTCAGTACAAATGGGTGCTGTTTTCTCCAAACATAGATTCATCTGTTATGGGCTTTGGTTCTCTGGTAAAATCCAGGAGCTTTAGGCATACCAGAAATTAAGAGATCATTCATTTAATGGATATACTACTTATTTAAAACTATTTTCCTTTATCTATATAACTCATTAAAGTATTATTTTCCTAAATATTATGGTACACGTTAGGTATCAGATATTTTTCTACGCTGTCACTGTGTAGGTGCTTCCTAGTAAAGACTTTTCACAAACATCAACCCAGCCTGGTTTCGTAACAGTGACTCAGATGTAAAGACATGACGTTGACATCCTTTCTCTAGTCTTATATTACATCCGCTATTATCTTACAGTATATGAATGAGAAAGAAATAGTTACCAAAGTCATAAATAGTGCTTTGAGTTTGGAATTCATAAGAAAATCCTATTGAGATTTGTCTCCACTCTATCTTTGCTGCAAGTTTGAAGCCACACCATGATTCTTTTCTTTTCCATAGATCACTCCATCACTGTAGTACAGGCACAGGTCACTGCAATCAGTTTGTGCAGCTGCTGAACGATGGAAACCCTCATTCATGGCTGTGACTTGCAGCCCTGCAATGACTCTTTTTGCACAAGCTGAATCTTCAAATGCCCTCTCAGGTTCCCAGCTCAATCAAAGCTTTGGGGAATAGGCAGCTGTTGAGTACAGCAGATGCCTGAGTAGTGGCAAGGCGTTCTTCTCCCAGTTCCCTGACTTGAACTAGAATGGGCTTCTAAAAAATATAGTTCTAGCCAGATGTTCAGTAATTTACCTTTTAATTTCATTGACATGTCTACTCTGGAGAGAACAATATATATTGACATTTTGCATCTAGTTACTTCCTTATTGATGGCAAAGCCAGTTGGCAGATATTATTCGCCGAAGAAATGCTAAGCAAATACTGCAAAACTTACTCATGAACATTTATTTGAAATAAAAAAAAAATAAAATTGGCTATGTCTGTGGCCCCAGTGGATTCAGTTTCTGCAAATATTCTAGCAAACAATTTTAAAAGGAGGCATGTTCACTGAAGGGCCCAGCTGAGCAGCTCATGCATATTCAAGAAAATATTTAAGCATATGCTTAACTTTGAACTTCAAATTGTATTGAGTCTCAGAGGGATTTAAGCATGTGTTTAAAATTCTGCTTGTGATTACTTACGTCAAGAAATTTACCATACTGTGTCCTGAGGTAAGACCATATGGATTGACAGCTATCCAAGATCAGATGATGCATGGCAACTTGCACAATCAGATCACTTGTGGTCTTGATAAAATCTTTACATTAGTGTAAATTTGTCTCGTGAGGCTTTTTTGTGTAACTATCAGTTACAATTTGACATCAAACTCTTAACGTGCTTTACCTTAATCCACTTCTAAGGTCTATGGTTATTCCTCACAAATGAGAGATAAGAACATCTCAAAGTTTTATGAGTAGAAAAGCAACTGAAGCATAGCTATATCAAACTACATTCCAAAGCAGAAAAGCCCTTGGATCTAGATTTTTTTTCTATCTAGTTCCATTGGTAGACAGTGCAGTGTAGGTGGTGTAGTCGTCTAGGGATTCCTATTTCTTTATTTGGCAAGAAACAGAAAATGTGAAGAAGATCTGTTCTTAATTAATTTCAAATAACATGAATTCGAGCCTTAATCTTATCACGTGGATTAAGAAGGGACTATACTATGACATCTTTTATTCTTATTGTCATTAAAAGTATATTCCTTGACCTTTAGCAACCATTTAAAATCCCAACAAAAGTTCTTGACACTTTCAAATGGAATTAATCTCTGCAGGCATAGATAAATGTTTTGTTTCCTACAAAATAATATATGCTTCAAAATAGGCAATTTATTTTTTTTTATAATGACCATCAAACTTGATTTTGCATTTGGCAGAAGAAGTTGCCTAAAACATTATCCAATTTGTCTGTCTCTGATGATGATTTGATAAACTCTGCTACTCCCCATTTTTGATTACGTTTATATTATCTACCCAAATACACTGTTCTATCTTGACTTTGATTGTTTGCTGCAATATGAGGATGTCATCATTGTTTTACAACTCTTTAAAATTGCTAGACAACTTAATTCATCTTCAGCTGTTATAATAAACACTTGATAATGATCTTTCCTTAATTGCTCGTTTTATAGTTCCACTCCCTCTCTTTTGAATTTCCTTCTGTGATAATCTGTTTTCCCTCAATGGACTTTACAGCAAGCAGAGGAGAGAACATTTCTTCCTCCTACTAGGGCTTTGATGAATTACTGTTTTCCTGTGCACCCATTTGGGGGTTATAGGTTAGGATCTTTTTTCTTCATATATGTGCATTTCTTAAATGAATGCAGGCAACAGCTGTCAAAAAAATACCACACAAAATGGATCACTCAGGTCTGTTAGAATCTCAAGCGTTCCAGTAATAATGATAATGACAATAATAATGGTAATAATTGTTTTAAAGTTGCTCATGTACATCATCATTGTTTTTGCTACTGCAAAAAATAAATTACTAGTCAATAAAATTGTATTGTTTTCAGGATTTAATTTAAATATGTTTCAGTGTTCTGCAGAAAAGACAGAACACTCTCACGCAAAACCTGAAGTTTAGAAATCCATTCTCTCTGCTTAAAACTACAAATTGCCATAAGAAACTCAAAGGAAACCTGAAAATCTACCTGTTCATTAAAGTGGTTTCTTTAGCTGCATGAAATAATGGCAAGTTCCTTTATCAGTTTCTTTTAGTGGTGTTTGCGCTTCTTTCTCCCATAATTTGAAAATAGGAAATGTTAGATCATGTTGACAAGTTGTCGATTAAAGTTAAATGTTGCTAGCAAATGCCATTGAGTGCCCTAATTAAAACTATCACAGCTCTTTTAAAAGTTAACAATATCTGTTGTTAGAAGTATATGTTAATATCCCTTCGTACAGAAACAAATTAAAGAAAGTGTAAAACTGTGCTTTACAGACTCAGTCTCATGGCACATGGATGCACAAGATTCCATAGAAAGAAAATCATACTATATTAAGCAATTTGGAATAGATATGCATATTTTACCATGAATTCTATTCCCTTCCTTTAAGCTAGTAGGGACAATATGGCTTACAAGTGATCTGTTTGTGCCCTGTGTTGCATATACTGCCAAGAAAAAGTGGAAGGCAAATCACTGTCTTGGGCTGGCCTGGGAAACAATGTTCTGCATGAGGGGTCCACAGACCTCGGTGATTGTCCCTAACATGGGCCCAAATCAGTGTCACCACATTTTTATTGGAACAATCTGTGAGCTTTTAAGGCAGAGAGATGAACTGGTGAACAGATACCCATTTTCCTTTCCCTACATCCACTCTAATCCAGTGGTAGCCTTTGTTCTGCGTAAAGGGAAGAAAGTAAATGTTTAAATCACTACAAGTCTTTTCTCTAATAGGACACATTAAGCCCAAATCTTAGTCGTATAGAGACTGAAATCTGCAATACAACAGCACTGGCATACATTCTTTCTGAAAACAAATTGCGCCTCTTTTCCTCACAAAAGCAAAAGTTTCCAAGTAATTTGGGAAATCTGAGTCCTCCCAGCCCAGCCTTGGTAGCCTTTCAAGCATTTTGGTGATTTTTAGACTCATTTTTTGGCTGTCCTAACCAGTTACTTCAGTTGGTTTATGACATGCTTGAAATAATCATCCTGTTTCTGTAATCCCTGAGAAAAAAATAGGTAGGGGATCTGCCAGGGGGGAAATGCACTGGAAAGGATTGTAAATTAAATTACATTATCTAGATATAGTGAAATATTTGTGAGGTTGACTGTATGTGGGAACTATGAGCCTCAATTGACTACTGAATTAAGGTATAATTAACTTTGAAGTGCTTGATTACGCCTTTTTGTTATTTAAATGCTGACTTTTACATTATCATGGGATTCTTGAAATATACTATCTCACATACACCAGCAAGAGGTGTAAGACAAAACAACATTAAATGGAGTAAGACTTCACTGATGCAATGTAGTAAGGAAAGTGACAACAGCCTTCCATATGCATGGTACAGATAGCACCTAAAAAAACCCCTGTTCCTGAGAGGTGTAGCTTCCAGGTCCTGCTGAATGGATAAATCTTCATCAGCAGGAGTTCCTGCCTTACGATGAGGCTTATTTAACCCAGGATTCCGAGCTCACCTCTCTACAAGCAACATTTACATTCAGTTGAAAAAGAAAACAGATCATCCATGTTTCTCCAGTAAAATCTTTGACCTCTGCACTAAAGAACTTGCAAAACAATATTGCACCCAGATTATGTAATTCAACTCCTATTTGGGACATCATTTAGGCATATCTTTAAGTTCAGCTTTGATATATGGAACAAACTTTAGGGAGCTTTACATGAAATTTTCCTGAGACAGTGTCTGAGTGGGGGAGTTCTCTTTTGGGTGGAAGACAGAAAGGGAAAAAGACTGGAGAGGTTATACATTTTTGTTGTGCATACTTGAAGAATAAACACCTAACTTTTTATTCAGTTTTACTCCCAGCTTGGTTTCATGTTGTTTTTGTTTTGATAATTACTTGTTGGCTTCAGTCAATGATATGTATTGCCTTCTATTTGTGCAATTGGTATAATTACATAATTAGTGTAAATAGATGCAATCATCATTAGAATGTTTTGGATTCCATGAAACTTTATGGAAATCATGTAACATACACTCAGTGATAGCTAAAATATTGCAGTGTGATAGTTTCAACCTTTTTTCTTAAAATTACATTGTGATATTTCCACAGCAGTCCTCAAAACCGTGCCTGTGTTGCAGGCTGCAGTATGAAAGCAAGTTAGGTGTGCTTTTTGCCAAATAGCATCCAGTAGCTTCTAGAAGCATGAGATGACAAGACTTCTCTCAACTGCCTCTAAAACCTAGGAATAAATACCTGCACAAAAATTCTTACACAAAAATATGCAGAGACATATTAAAATTTAAATTCACCATCTGCCTCTTAATTAAACATAAGAATGAATAGATAGATAGATAGACAGACAGATAGATAGACAGATAGACAGACAGACAGATAGATAGATAGGCAGATGTGTAAAAGCATAGGACTTCAGAAAGTAAAAGTTGTCATTTGCTTAATGGTGCCCCTGCAACTATGAATAGGAGATTCATTCAAAATTGTCCCACTATACTTACTCAACAGATTTTGAATGCTGCTGGTTGCATGAAAAATAGAAAGCCATAGCCAAAGCTATTCTCCTACTACAACAGGAGAGCTTGAGAAATTAAGGGTATCACAACATCATGAATTCCTGGGAATTCTGCCTGGTAGCAAAGAGTTTCATAAGCTGCTCTGCTGAGGACATCAGCTGAACCCCAGAGACAAGCAGCTATTTACTCATCTGCATCTTAGAAGAATGCTTTTTTTCATGATAATTTCAAGAATCAGCCTGAAGATCTTAGAGCAAAAAAATTTACAAATCCATAGAAATGTCAAGACTTTCATTTGCTGTCTCACTAGGTAGCTTTGCTGTGTAGCTGTGTGATAAGGACCAAAGTGATAGCAACACTTAACGTCATTATTAGTGGAACATACTATATAAGAAAATGATATAGTTGTGAAAAGCTGTGGATACTCTGAAGAGTTGCCTTAGATTTTCTGTTTCTCGTAATTCTAGTGTTTGACTGTCTGTAAGGAACAATCAGATTTTCGAAGGAATTATGCATCCATGAATCTAGAGGGGAGCTGAATTCTGCAATTCTTTTCCAAATTGGGATTGCTGAACATTAATATCTGGCTTCCAAGGTGTTGCACTCTATCACTGTTGCTGAAAACGTTCAAGGTCAGGTTGGACAGGGCTCTGAGCATCTTGATGTAGTTGAAGATGTCCCTGCTCATTGCAGGGGAGTTTGGACTGGATTGCCCTTAAAGCTCCCTTCCAATTCAAATTATTTTATGATTCTAGGATTCTATCTATTAGATGGGGATTTCTAGAACTCTTTTCATAGTGAATGTCACTTCCTCATAAGCAGCATCCAAAGACATATCCTGCATCACACTAATGCATGCGAGAAATTCCATTCACATGGGGAAATTGCTACCTAGCATGCATAAGCATTGCAATGTCCACTTTACCTAATAATTCTCATCTATAAGGATACAGAAAGGGATTTACTTTATTGCTATTTCTGAATTAATAATTCTAAAGCTTGGAACTCTGAAACAGACAAGAGATTTTATAAATCAGTGGGAGTTTGTCTCATTAACTATTTAACTATTAGCTATCCTTTTCCATTTATATTTTCATTTCCTTTTAAATATATCTGAGATTGACTTTATTCCAGTTCAATATGATATTTGTATCAGAGTCTCATTTCAAGAATAGTATAATTAAGGTTAAAGTTCTAGCACAGGTTGCAAGATATTTTAGATACTGTGAGGAGAAAAACAAGAACATACCTCGTGTACATCATAGTTTCATTTATGAACCCTCTGCAGTCTTTACTTTTTTTTTAATTTTGTTAGTACCATGGCTTGAGTACTTTGAGATGTGCAATTCTCTCAATTCAGCAATGCTGGATAGGAATTAATTTTACCATGGAGGAATTATTCTAATGTTTTTATGACATGGAGTTCCTCATACCTGCAACACACACACGCACAACCCTGGAGATAAAAAATGCTGGTGCTTTTTCACCTTTTTTGTGCACTTTACATTTCAAAAGCACTGGGGTTAACAATTTAAAAATTATATTAGGATGCTGTGTAAGCCTAGCTAGGGTTGTCATTTTTGCAGTGATGCTCAGCCATGTTCCCTGATGTTCTCTCAGTTCTGCTGGAAGACTTGGGAAGGTAGTAAATCTTCCGAAGAAAATAATGCTGATGGCTTGAATAGTCCAGTTTTTGATATTTAGGTCTACTTATTATTTCAATGCATTTGCTATTAAGTAGCTAATAAAGAGACATTTGTAGCACTGGAGACATTTGTAATCACACTAAGCATGTGAACAAGCAAGGCTGCATTTTATACCCCAGATAATATTTTAAACTAACTCTAAGGAGAGGTGCTTTATGGTCACCCTCCGTTCTCACATAACAGGTGTGTAACTCCCACTCATTTCTAAGTTAAGCTACAAAGAAAAGTAAAGGATAATTTTCAATGGTAGAGGTCAGTACATTAAAAATTCAGATCTCTCATCTTCATATAGCTTATAAGAAAATATCCTGATCACTGTTTTGTTTCTTGGAATTGTTCCTTTTAGCTTTTTTTTTTTTTGCTTCAGACACCAGCCAGCCTGGTCAACCAGCCATCTGCTGGGCTGCACTTTTCCTCTTTGCCCTCTAATGCCCAGGAATGATTTCACTCTCTCATGTCCTGTCAGAGCACCTCCAATCGCAGTCTGACCAGGGAGAAAGGGTGCCAGAGCCCACCTCTGTGATGACTTTGGACTTTCCTTAAGTAGCGAACCCCAAAGTGCAAGAAATAACATGTCTTGATTATTCATGTCTGCTCTGACACCAAGAAAACAACTGACTAGAAAAAAAGTTGGTGACATGCATACTTATTTGTGTGTTTTAAGTTTCAAATGATCGATAACTATTCAAATTTTACTCAGAATCAGCCTAAACTAAGTATTCTCTTACTATTATCATTCAGCCCCTCCCTCCCAGCCTTTCCCTTGCCATGTATGTTTGAGGTATGATCTTGCTCTGAGAGTCTATGTGAGCGTACGGTGAGTCCTTTGTGTCTGTCTGTACTTGATTAATCATTACTGCATTCTTGTGCCCAGGAAGCAGTCATTGTCCAGGTCTGGTTTCTTTTTTTCTCTGCTCAGCAGTGCAAGGCTCTACAAACAAGATTTTTAAAGACACCGTGACATCTATCTCCCACTGATTTTGATGAGAGTAAAATGTCTAAATACCTTGAAAAATCTTGTTATAAATGACTTAGCGAAATCCAATTTTCCAAAGTGACTTAAGCAGACTTAGGAGCCTGAGAACTCAGACACACAATTAGGTTACTACCGCTTAACATGTTACTATTCATCAGCTGAGCTTGAACTTCAATCATTTCAGGCTAGGCTAAACAAAATTATCTTATATTTGCCACTGGCCAATTCTGAGTGCACAAACATTTAAAATTTCTCAGCTAATTCAGTATATCTTATTAAATCATGGTAATATGACAATATTCCTGCATGATTTTTCTACTTCAAAATCAATGGGATTTGAAACTTTGATAGAATAATGAGTTTCTATGGCATTACATTTTGTGCTGTGTCAGCTTTTCATCATTGACAGTCCCTGTCTTTGCTCCAACCCTTTGGCACAAGGTGGCAGAGTATCCCCTTCACTATTCTATGGCATATGTTCATATGAGGCAACTGTGTTCACATCGAGAGTTATAGCACCTGTAGCTCATCCCAAAATGTATGATGTGTCATAACATTGAAGTTCATAATTAATCTGTGCAAGTACATCTTGTATATCTAAAGCTATTTTTATCCTGAATAACAACTTACATGTATCTATAGGCCAGCTTTACATTAACTGCAGTGGTAACAATGAAACTGTGGCAACATTATATTCATTGTGAGCTAACTGCATCAGGATTTACCCAGCATGTCAAACAGATTAATTTCATTTTGTACTAGGTATAGTAAAAGTACTTCCCAAGCTAGCAAGTTAAAAGTTGATGTAAGAAACAAAACTGGCCACACCAAAAATTCAAGTACTCTGGCGTCTTACTTCCACCAGAGACTTGGAGCAGTGTCTGTGAAAGAGTACCAGAGTTGGGTCAACATGCTGTGGTATCTCCCCTGGGTTCACCTCCAAAATAGCAGCAATCTGAGTTTCAGAGACTTCTAGTTCCAGCAGTTGTGCTTTGTTTTTAATAGTCCTTGTAACATAGTTCTTACTAGAATTCACTTGGTCAGTTTTTGATCCAGTGTCACCTTCTGCACGCACATCGTCCTGTGGCAATGGATTTATCAGCTTTCTGTCCGGAAAAAAATAAATCTGATTTTGTTCATTTTGACCTGTCTAGAAATAATATTTGATATTCTCCAGTTCTTTACCTTTAACAGTCTGGATGCAACTGCCTTTCCTCAAGGTCACAGAGAAAGGCTGTGGCAGAGAAAAGGTCTGAATCTGTTTTCCTGATTTCTGTCTTGTGACATAACCACAGAACCAGCCTTCTCTTGTATATATCAATTTAAACTATTTGGAATTCAGATGAGTTTGCCTTACTGAATTCCTAATTTGAATCAAGCTGGCTGGCAGTGAATACTTCTTTGCTCCTGCAGTATAGATAAGATATAATATTATGAAGGAAACATTGCAGTGAAGGCACTTAAACGTTCCAGAACACCTCTCATACATCAGGAGCCCAGGTGTTCCTCTTCAGCTTGTAAATATGCTTTATGCGTATTTTTTATTTTGTCTTATCTCACAGTAAACACTTTAAGTATGTAGGCTTTATTTCCAGACTATGTAGTGGGTGCTGTTTCTCCAGAGAAGAACCTTGTCCTATTGATTAGCAGTAACATCTTTCAGCTATGCTGCAAAATTTCTTGTGAATTATTGTTATATGTTTAGTTGTCATAGGGAAATATGAGGATTATTACATTCCTGTGTTGTGTGCCAACATTCATCTAAGTCTAGCCTAGTTCCCTTAAGTGAAGAAAACTGCCCTTCTTTTGATTAGTTTTTTAGAACTTGTGATGAATTTTAAACCTTTAATGTTACGGGTAAAGGTAACAAGTAGTTGTTCTCTACAGTCACACATTTGCCCCCTAGGATACAATATACAAGTTTACTCCTTTTCTTGTTCCTGGCATCTTCTGGTCTGACTGACTGTTATCTGCAACTGTAGCATCAGTTCAAGGAGCCAACATCTCCTTCCGCAGGGCAAGATTTGGCCATTAAACTTTATTCAAGTGACAACTTTTTTTTCCTATATGACTATTTCAGCTCACATCTCTTTATGTCTCTAAATTTATTCTTTACTGATAGGCTGAGGTGACCTGTAAATTCAGTAATGCATACATGTTAGGAGGAAAACTGTTCATCTGATTGTGGCATCTTTTCGTAAATCAAACCCTAAATGCCTCATTCCCCGTTGTCTTTTTATTATCCCTGTTTTTTCATCAGATAAAGTAATTCTCATTGGTGGACCATTTCTCCTGTAAAGCAGTTTTATGTAAGGAAATTTCTTAGCAATTGGTTTGTAATGATGTAGTTGCAGAAATAATTTCTCCATAAATTGGTGCTTTTTTTTTTTTTGTCTTGACTTTTAAGGAAGACAAACAACAGCAATCAATGAAAGATTTTTGTTCTGTTTTGCTTTCAGTATTTTTTACATGTAATG
>JAOXJM010000001.1:25430842-25457871 GCA_026413425.1 Tringa solitaria | reverse complement strand
GTGCTCTGCCACTCTCAAAGTAAAGAAGTTTCTCCTCATGTTTAGGTGGAACTTCAAGTTTGTGCCCATTTCCTCTTGTCCTGGTTCATTTGCATGGAAGGGGATACTGTATCAAATAATTTTCAAAATGCTGTGGAAATATAATCCAGTTTGTATGGTTCACTTCCTTGTGAGCAGAAAAGACCAGGAGAGAGTAATCTATACTGTTCTCAATGGCTTTGACAAAACCTTTGTATGATATTGTACTCACAGACATTCTCCATGTGTCACTATATGTCAGAGCAAAAATAATTTTTCAAAGCTGTTAGAGTTTTATTTTTACTATGTCTATTTTTGTATTGTTCTACTCGCAAAGAGAGGTCCAGACCCACTGTGGATGTAATCAAACCCTTTAAAAATTCCCTAAATAGCTCTTACACACATAAAGAGGCAGCCATTATTAAAAATAATAAAATAAATAAATAAATAAAATCTTATTTCGAACATTTTATCTCTGAAATCTGTCACAACTTATGCTGGACCTTATTAGGGAGCAGATTTATCTTCCTTCCATAGAAATTGCTAAATACACTTTCCTGCATCTCAGGTAAGAAACAATGATACAAATAAATCCAGAATCCTTAAAATTCAGCCAGTCATCATCTATCTGTGAAGCAACAGGTATTGTGAATGGGATCAGTTGTCTGTGTCTGAGCTGCTCACCCAGACTATTGCAGCAGCCAAAGGAGAGAAACAGGTATCTTTCAAACATGATACTTCTCATCCTGAAGATTTGATAAATCTCCTCTAAAACAGGTGAGACAAATTGTATCTTTAGAGTGCCTTTTTCTCTTACTTGACTATAAAAAGAGCATAGCTTAACTAGTTCTGATGCAGACATCTGCACTATGGAAGCTTTAATCCAGCTGCAATGAATTTCAACACATATCACTGTCTGTAGCTGGACCATAGGTATTAATATTGGATTTTCACACTAGCACCAACAGCAGCAAACTTGGAACCCCACTGTACTAAGACTTATACAAAGAAACAGTAGAAGAAACTCCCTGACCCAAAGAATAGATGACAAAGAAAAACAGATGTAATACACTCATTTTACTAGTAGGTGACTGAGATGCAGAGTAACTAAACTCTTTGCAGTTAAGAACTTCCTTTATGTACCTGCATAGTATTTAGTGCAGTGTGGCCCCCAGAATGGAGTCTACGTGTTAGTGCACTACTGATTAAAGCAATGGTATTTAGCAAAGGCCTAGAGAGAATCAGCAAAAGACCCAGCGACTTAACTCTTCTTTTCTAAGCCTTTATCCGGTGCTTAATCACAAAATCTATTACTCCTATTTTATTTTTCTAAGATACTTTTTACAACTACAGCTGATGTATTTTTAAGTGCTTGACTGATGCCTGCAATAAATCATGCAATTTTTTTGCAAAAAAAAACTCAGCAAATGTGGATGAAGACCAATGTATTAAAGTATAGCCTGGGGAAAGATAAATCAGTCCTTCATAGCAAAAGAGGATTTTGTTACCCCAATTTTCAGTTCACCAATCTAACCAAGATGTATAGATTTTTCAATTAGCATTTAATATAAATTGAAATTAAATAAATTTTAAAAAATAAACTACCTGCATTCAAAAGCAAGAACAGTTACTTTAAGATATAAGGACTATTTGCAAATAATTCAACATGTTAATATATGATATTAACTGAATAACATAAAAGAAGGAGTCATTTCAGCTCTGGAATTATATTCTGCAATTACATCAGAAATTATTTTTAACTGTTCTCTCTAAAATCTATGTATCTGATTTTCTCATGATTACATCCTCCTATTTACAAACCATATCCAACCTCTAACAATATTTTCTCTCTTTGAAAGTAGTCTAATTATACAGACCACACCATTTCCTGTTATTAATGACGTTCTTAAGTTTTCAACTGCAGGTCTGCATAATCTTTTTTAAAACATCTCAGGTGTAAACAATTCATTATTTTGAAATTAATTATATGTGTGGCAGGTACAAAACATTGGCAGTTTGGTCTATAAGAGGAATACTTTTAATTCTCTTATAGCCATTAGCATTTCAAAAACAAGTGAATCTTTGATATCTTCTCCCCTCTCTCTCCTCTTTTCCCAGTTATTTGTTGGTGTGGGATGCTTACTAAAAAGGAAGAGATGCAATCTCTTTAGTGAAAGTCTGGAGATTTAAAATCTGAAACTGAGCTGCTTAAAATCTCAGTCCAGTTCCTGCCCTAAGAGTGACTGGAGACTTACTTTTTTAGAGTTTGCATCTGTTTGTTGCATATCAGAAAATGAGTTTTGTAGTTTTGTATTTTACATATTTACAGTTTGTAGAAATTCCAAGAACTCAATTTTATAGAGTATTACTTTGTTGGAAAGATGATGCAATAAATTTTAACAGCAAAATATGTTAAATTAATTTTTAAATACATTTGTTCCTTACATTCTTGAGCTTCATAGAACTGACTCTTCTTGACTTTAACTGATCTTGAGGACAGGGATAAAAGAAGATCTCTGAAATACAATAAAATGATGATGAGAAATGATAAATAAAACTATTTCTCCCTGTTCTTTACCTTGTACATCCAATAAACTTATATAAAAGCATAATTCTTGTGGTACAACTTGACGGTGAACCAAAACAGACAATGGATTTGGAAGCTGAGCCTCCCTCAAAGACAATTCCACTTGTTTGATAACAAAAGAAATCTGATTTTAAATTCAGTTGGACTTACACCATTGTTTGTAACTGATTTAGCTTTCTGCTTTATGGAAAAACCACCTTCAAGTTTGACAAAGAGTGGATTTACAAAGGATCCAAATAAATGCTTGAAAATTGTAGATATAAAAATATAAAAATATCTGCTACTAAGCTTACTAAAAAGCATCTGATTAGTGAGTGAGAGAGGAGAAATATTTAAAACTCAGGTTGTGGATGGAGATAGGACAGCAAAATGATTATCATAATTTTAAATCTGTATGGTTTTGTGCTGATTCTCTTTTTCTGAGTTGTGATAAGTTCAGTAATAATGTGTGCAGTAGCATAGGATCTTCCATTCAAGAATCTTTAGTATTCTACAGATTAATTAATGTCACATCTTAATAGCACCAAAATGGAATTTCTGAACAGTGAAGCAGAAACCTAGTAAATTGGAAACATTTAATTTGAGTCAATGTCGGAATGGAATTCAGAATCCTGTATCTGAACTATCTTGGTTTTGAGCAACGCTATAAACATTTTCATTTTCGTTTTACAGAGTTCTGGAAGTTGGCTATTTTCAAATATTTCCAGTGCCAGTAACTTCTGAACAGACAATTTTGCTGCCGCTTCCTGTGGTTTGCTTAATTCATCAGCATTAAAATTAACTACAAAGAAAATTGAATTTTGTTTAGGGGGTCGGACTTTGTTAAGCAAAATATAGATTTGTACAGCATCTCTTCTTTCCTTGCTCTGTATAATAGTGCATTTCCAAAGGATTTTGAATACTGTGTACAGTTCCATACTTCAGAAGACAGGTACATAAGCAATAGGTAATTGTTTTCCTAATAAATATGATAGGTAAAATCCCGCTCACATTTGCTATTTATGTATCATTACGATGGCTAGAAAGACTGCCACAGCATTGCTCAGTACCAATTTTAATAGCAGTATTGTTTTTCTAGTTCTGGATTCGTGAAACACTTTCATAGAACTATGGAACATATAAGAAATGCTAACTGCACTCACTGTATGATGAACCAGCACACACAGCATGTCACCTAGCTATGAATGTACAACACTTTCTAATTTGCAGTAATTAATTTTTCACTTAAATTCAGTTACATTATGGTTACATTACTGCTGCTGCTGCTCTTACCTTCTACGGCTTCCTTTTTTCACATTTATCATAATGTCAGCCTGGGATCCTTTTGCAGACTTCTGTATTGGGCCCTTAGTGATAAGGACAATTTAACATGCTGCTCAATGTTATGTAAAAACTCTTTCTCCAGTATTTCAACATTTCAAATCCTAAGAAAATATCTGCGTATGAAACAAATGTCTTGTCTACATTAGCTCTGTAAAAAAAAATAAAAAAAATATTTTATATGTTTAGGGCTTTTCTCCTAGGAAAACATAACAAAACCCAAGCTGCATGCTGTTATTAGGTTTTTGAAGGACAGTTCTCATCCTGTCCTTGCTCAAATAAGAGCCTTTCATGGCAGCAAAACCACAGCAGCCAGTGTGTAAGCAAGAGCTTAATAACATGTATTGTGCTGTGATTTCTAACATGACACAATTCAGATTGGTTTTAAGAACATATCAAAGTAAATTACAATAGCAGTTCTGGGAATGGTTTTGTGTTTGTTTGCACGCTGTTAAAATGTTTTAATTGGTTTCAGAAATCTGTTGACATAAAATAATTCAATTCATTATGCTGCCTCTAACAATAAACTCTAAATTACCTTGTACCTTGTCTATAGTTAAGCACAGTATGTTCTATAGTGAGTATCTGGAATACTTATATTACAGCTTACTAGGCAAAAGCTTTGTATTACAGACACACACACATTGTCTGTGCACATTAGAGAGTTGCATGTATTATGAATGATTCAAGAACAGTAAATACATATTTTGTGTTGAAATACTGAGCAATTTGTGGTAAACTGCAAAATATAAACCAAAAACCTATAATGAAAGCTCCGGTCTAACTCACATTTTCTGCTCCAGTCAAATTGTAGCATAATTTAAACAGAAAACTGGTGCAATGCATTCAGTTGAATTTCCATTAGATCTCTCTGCAGTCCCAGGGAGGTATATCTGGTAGTGTCCCAAGTTAACAGCTTTGAAGAGAAGCCCAGATACAAAAGATTTTGACTTGTACTGCACATATGTGGTAAAGGTAGCATTGGGACTTCCCTAGGCTATAAATACAACTGGAAGATGGCTAAGGATGGCAGGGCACCAGTAAATTTTGCCTCCCTGATCTCAGAATGCTGGGATGTGCTGTGACATTAATTGAACTAGTACTAAAAGGGAACCTTTCAGATATTCAGCGTACCTAAAGAGAACTCATTCACTTTAGAATTAATAATACCAGGCAATACATTGGTAAGAAAATGCAAATCCACTTAAGATCTAAGGTTGTTTTTGCATTTTTTTTGAGGTTGGATATTTGTCACCTAGCAGAATCTGTCACTAAGGACTGCTCATTTTAAAGCAAAAATAGGAAAGCTTTTGAAAACATGAAAATACAATTCTTCAAAAACATGCTTGTTTTCCCAGCAAATAAGAAAATATGAGCGGCTCGCCCTCTTTCCACCAACCAAAAGCCTGCTGCCCTTTTTGCATGGTGCTATGCACATTGGTGCCCTTTGGGTCTATATGTGGGGTGGGCAGGTCTGACATCACCCTGCCAGGAACAGAGGGAGGTAGAAAAGTCGTTCTAAACAGGGTCGCAGCTCAGCTGAGCTAAGACCCCAGACCTCAGGAATGGAGGAAGAATCCCAGTCAGCTCCAGACTCATCAATTTCAGGACCTATTCTGCCATCTATTTCTGGAAGGCAGGTTCCAAGGGTGAATTGAATGGAGGCAGCTCACAGCACTACAAAACAGTCCATCCCGGAACTGTCCTCCCAGGAACAGATGTAGTCTGCCAGGCCCAGGGCTCACCTGCACCAGGCTGTGACTAGCTGTGACATCCATGCTGAGATCTGTGGCTGATTGTGTGGGACGGAGCAGATTGGAGCTTGTGGAGCCATATACTGAGCTCAAGGGTTTAATGTGTAGTGTATATGTAGCTGGCAGCTTGCTTTTAAAGGAAGCTAAGGGGGTCAGCTCTTCAAAACAAGTAGAGAAGTCTCCTGCATTGAGGGATGGGATATGAGGAAGACACCCCTTGAGGGTGAGCACTGTTAGCAGAGTAAGCTGCTATAATTTTCCACCCTAAATTGAATACGGCATCTTTTTTAATAGCTTGAGCCTGTGAAGTGTGAGGGACAAGTGCAGGGAGGCTGGTGTGTCATCCGAAGACAGCTGATATGCTCTGTAGGTCCTCACAAAGCCTGAATGGTTCCATGAGACAATTTTGGCACTTCAGGATCTTCAGATTCCTTTTACAGTCATTAAAATATTCTGAAGTATGCTGTATTTAGAGGAACGGAGGCTGTTTCAAAGGGACTAATTATCAAATATGCTGTTTTCCCTGAAGCCTGTTTCAGTTCACGATGCTCTTCAGGGACCAGGAGGACCTACATGTGAGGTTTAAATATAACTGCAGCCACATTCTCCAGGTTCTTCTTTGGGGAGTGGATGGAACTGCTTCAGAGAGGCAGGTGTATTCTCTTAGGACCAAACAGAGTATTTAAAGAGGAATAAGTACTGCTGCTGTCCTCTAAGTGTACCACCGTTCTCCTGGTTTTAGAGTTTTTTAGACTGTTTTTAGACAGAGAAGCTGAAAAGGAAAAAGTATTTAAGCACAACAAAACTTGTGGAAAGGCTTTATATGAGGAGTATTCTTTGTAAAATTAATTTTGATTACTAAGACTGTGAATTTCAGGAAAATTGGAAGAGATTTATCCACAACACCTTACTGTGAACTCGGTGAGGTTAGGCAGCTTTGGAATCAGGGTTCCATAGATGCAAGGCAAGCAGTGACTCCGGAATGTCCTTTCACCAACCATGATGAAATCTGAAGAGATGAGGAAAGAAGAAAGCATAATGTTGATGGACCTGACTTCACCATTTTCTTTGACTTATTCTAGATTAGTCATGGGTTATCAGTTTCCGGACTAAAGCAGAATTTTTCTATGTAAGATGTATTGTTCTGAAATATCTTCATGGGGGAAGGCGGAATGTGACTTCTAGCCCAGGGAAGAAGACAAAGAGGAAATTATATGATTTCTGTTGCTTTCATCAAATCACAAGATCATAGAATAGGTTGAGTTGGAAGGAATTTTTAAAAATCGTCTAGTCCAACCTCCCTTGCAGTGAGCAGGGACATCTTCAACTAGATCAGCTTGCTCATAGCCCCGTCCAACCTGACCTGGAATGTTTTCAGGGATGGCGCATCTAGTAGCTCTCAGGAAAACCTGTGCCAGTGTTTCACCACCCTCATTGTAAAAAACGTCTTCCTTATATCTAGTCTAAATTTTCCTTCTTTTAGTTTAACACCATTACCCCTTGTCCTAATGCAATAGGCCCTGCTAAGTTTGTTCCCATCTTCCCTGTAGGCCCTCTTTAAGTACTGAAAGGCTGCAATAAGGTCTCCTGGAGCCTTCTCTTCTCCAGGCTGAACAACTCCAACTGTCTCAGCCTTTTTTCACAGGAGAGGTGCTCTATCCCTTTGATCATTTTTGTGGCCCTCCTCTGGACCTGCTCGAACAGATCCATTTCTTTCCTGTGCTGAGGGCTCCAACTCAGCAAGCTATTCTAATCCAGCTCTTTACTGTGCCTCAAAATCTCTATCATGTTCAAGATTATACAAGGCAATTAAGAAGTTATTATCAAAAAAAGCCATATAGAATCATAGAATGGTTAGAGTTGGAAGGGACCTTAAAGATTATCAAGTTCCAACTCCCCAAGCCCTGCTGAAGTCCTGTTATTTGGCTATTGAGAACACAGCTTTATAATTAAATGCTGCTTGCATGTTATCTATGCAGTGTCCATCCTGCTGAAGTTAACACCTCAGAACAGATTCTAGCAAAATGTTTAAATGTATAATACAAAAGTTCAATTAATTCCGAAAGCACTATATAAATTCTTCTTTGTTTTTTTTTTCCTTTTTTTTTCTCTAATGCTGAAGGCAGCTACATCTTATTTTGTGATTTTAAGTTTCAAAGGAAAAAATAAAAGAGATGCAACATACATCTCAAAATACAAAGTAATTTGGTTTTAATATTAACAATGTAAACAAATGAGCTGGTTCTTTTGAATGTAGGGTAAAAGGAGTTCAGATCATAAGAATTTTATGGTAAAACTTTAGTACAAAAAGGGTTCTTATTTGAGGCTCTGAAGTGGTTTATTCTTGTTTTGAAGGTTTTAAAATGAATTGTACTTTTGACTTTTTACTCTTCCTGATTGCTTTGTTTTCTGGCAGGACACTGCACTCATTTCAGCTGGAATATTTCATACTGATTGTTCAGTTCAAAAGGGAAAAGTCCTTACTAAAATATTTCATTTTAAGGAATAATACAGTAAAAACAACAAGATTTACTTAAAGCTACTAGGAAACTATTTAAATATAAGGCAGAATTTGCTGCATTTAGGACACATGATCCTATCCTGGTCTTCCTGTAATGCATGTAAGTTAGGAGAAGTTCCATTACCAGTGAAGCTACACAAGTTTATAACTGTTATGAGTTGTTTCAAGATTGGACTTATCATGATGAACAGTAACACATTAAAGTTAATGATGACATTTCATTTGACATTTGGTGGTTTATAGTTTCTCATTCAGGCTTTTCCAGATAGACTGTAACAATGAATGTGGTGAAGGGTAAAGAAGACTCCAGAAATAGTGATACTTGAAAAGGTCATCATGATTTCTCTTTGTACTGAAGAACATTTGTTTAAATAGAATGCACTTGTTATAAAATGTCCTTCATATATTGCCACATACATAGTTTCTGATATACTGTTTAGGTTATCTTTTTCAGTGGGTGAACATTTGAGCAAAAGAGTTGAAAGAGTTGTCCTCCCTAGACTGAGAAGCAGTAGCTGTCTTTCTGCTTACATCTTCCTATCTTCATGTAGTCAATCACTTTCAACACTAAGTCTCATTAAGTCCACCCTAAAACTTGAAAAAAACATTATTTCCTTCTTTTTTTTTAAAGCTACTTTCAAAGGCATCAAGTAAAGGAATTCTTGCTCGAAGAAACAGATAGGTAATACTTAAATCTTAGTGTATTCTGAGCCCAAAAAAGATCTTAAGTTTTGAGTATGTGTAAACTAGTCTGGATACAAATCAAGAGATGATTGAGAGATGATGGATATCAAGAGATGATTGAGAGATGATGGCTACATCTAGAGATGTGACTGGCATATGACAAAAATGCAGGCATTCCTGCCACATGCTAGGAGCTCTTCTGGATATGTGACAGCACAGGGTTATGCAATGAAATTTCTGTTTTTTTAATTTTTTTCTAATTTTTTTTTGTGTAATGGGAGAGAAGGAAAAGAAAATAAAAGAAAAAAAAAGATAAAGTGTAGAGCATCAAAAGAACCCATGCAGCCCAAGCATGATATACGATATTCCTTAACTAGTTTTGAAAGTGCCCTGGATTAATTATTCTCAAGGAGAGGCTGTAGCCTGTAGGACACAGGATGTGTAAACCTGAATTAAGGTACAGTGTTATCACTGAAGTAATTTCCAGATGACATCTACTGGTACTTCCGAGGGATGAATGTGTGTCTCCCTTTCTCTTCAGAGAAGTCCACCCTACAGCCAGTAAAGCACTAATCACAGCTAGGAGAGCAAACGACAATATTTACATAAACTCAATTCATATTTCCAAAAGAATGTCTCTAATTAAGTGACAAGTATACATACTCAGACACAGGATGTGGGATTCCCCTCTTCCAAGTGAAAATCAGGCTCCCATTTCCCTGACCAGGTTTCAGCGTAACTTGCATTTCTTTATCTTAGTTTTTCAGCTCTCCTGTTGATTTCTTAAATCTTTCTGTAAAAACTGCTGATCAGAATTCAGTGATTAGTTACCAAACTTTAGCATATGACTTTCTGTTGCCTTAAGTTCCATACTCCTGTCTGTAAAAGAAAAATGTGAAATTATTTCTCATTAATTAGACCAGCAGCAGGAAAATTCTTAAGCTCTTTAAGAAGAGCAAATAACACTGTGATTTTTCAGTTTATGAAAAGGATTTATTTCAGGCAGAAAGTTTGAACTGGGAAGGGTTACATGTATATTATTTTCTTATTTTGAAGTTGAAGGATTTTGTAAGAAACAAGCAATTGCACTGACTGAAGCAATGGAACAATTCTTCTGAACTGAAATGCAAACACTATCAGTGGCTGTTGAGTAGCAAGAGCAAAAAGCTTTGTTCTTATCTCTGAGTGCTAGAAATTGGTTTCCTTAGCATTTTTAAGATTAACTGTTCCACTGAGTGTAACTTCCTGTTGAAGAAAAAAGCATGACCTGATGAGTTTGAGCATCCTGCGGGTGGGACATTGACAGAACTGTTAATATTGGCATATAGACATGGTAATAGTTTAGCTCCTCTTCCAGGTTGCTACAGCTGTTTTCTCCCAATATGTAAGTAAGCGTGTAAGGATTTCTTTTCCTTTTGGGCTATTCCTCCTGCAAGAAGAGAATTGCATGCCATGGAGACTGCACAAGGTCTTTTGATTTTCCTTGTTATGTTGCTTTCACTTGCTGTGGTAATTCCTCAGGGCATGTGGGCGGAGGTCTGAGGGACCTTTTCTTTAGGATGTTTCACTGGAAAGAGAAGAAAATTACAGTTGCAGACTACCTAAAGCCTTTTAAGCTCTTCAGGTTTTGATATCAGACTGAGTTAATTATTGGGCACTCAAGTCTTCAATTGTTTATCTTCAGCATCTTTTTGGTTTGTCTACATTTAAACAAATCATGGCTAATTCTTCATGTTATTTATCACATGGCACTCCAGACTGTGACAAGCAAGTGATTCTGTTACTTCAAAATGCTCTTCCCCATAATTCCCACCTGTGTTTTGACACATATTCCCAGACCAACAGCCGTCTTCCAGCTTTCTTTTGAAATGTTAGTTTTAAGCTTTCGATTTTGTTTGCTTCTGGTTTACTTCTGTTTGGTAGCTTACTCACATTTCTCTACCTAGAAATATCATTATTCCCCACAGGTGTTTTATTTTTTGTTTATTTAGTCTAGGCAGGACCAGAAATATTGTATTACTTAAGTGACTGTATAGTATCACTTGTGATCTTTTTATAAAATTGTCAACACCATTCTCCTGTGCTGTATTATGCTTTGTGTACTGCTATAGCTCTGAAGCTGTAATATTCTTAGTTTGTGAGGATATCAGAAATGAAGGCATTCCAGGATTCAACAAAGGTGCTGATACCTTCTATGCTTACGTAACATTTGTCCAGTAGGTATTTGATTGCTTTTACCTATTATCGGAAGAATTAGAATAATGAAAATTATTTTCTACCACTATCAATAAAGACTGTATTTTGAACAAGAGCCCTAGGCCAGAATTCTTGGAACTATATTTTTCTGAAAAACATTGAAGAAGCATCTGTAGTAGTCTTGATATTAAGTCTTCAGACTTTGCTTTTTATTTAAACGCAGTGCAGAAATTAAGCACAACTGAAATATATCTCAGATTAACGTCTAAAAATCTAAATTTTACTGCAATTTCCTGGCATATATGTAAATGTACCACCATGGATGCAGAGAGAATGCTATTTAGCAGGCAAAAGGAACCCACTATTCCAGCTTAAAAGAAGTCTGTCACAAAACAATTACATCTTAGCA
Source organism: Tringa solitaria (assembly GCA_026413425.1). Classification (NCBI taxonomy): domain Eukaryota; kingdom Metazoa; phylum Chordata; class Aves; order Charadriiformes; family Scolopacidae; genus Tringa; species Tringa solitaria. The sequence goes on along the minus strand of JAOXJM010000001.1, from coordinate 25,446,382 downwards.
TCCTTTCTAACAGGATTAGATAACACTGGAAAACTGTAAATTGCCCATACATGATATGAATGCTTCACTCCATGTAATTATATAGGTACACAGTAGTGTTTGAAACAGTGATTCCATCTTGTGCCAGGTTAGATTGCATATAAATGCATGTTTCAAAATATAGTATTTTTTAAAATTCCCTGACTAACTAGAAGCTGTGAAGGAAAATTTAACTGTTGTGAGTTTGTAGAAGAAATGAACCTCCACGCAGGTGTGTGCCACCGCATGGAGTGACTGCCAACATAGGTAAGAACAGCTTTCAACAAGTAAAAAGAGGACTTGGTGCCTATGACTTTGCAGTTATTTCACTTGAGGTCCTTAAGACAAAAATAGGCTGTGAAAAAGTTCATAAAATATCTCTTCTTTCAGAATTGCACTTTTGAAATTGATCCCAGAAAAAAATAATTAACAAGTACTTTTATCTTTAGGCGATACTAATTTTTTTGTCAGTCGACCTAAAATATCAGTGGTCTTTTTTTTTTTATTTTACTTTGCTGAGGCAATATACCTCTTTATTCCTCTCTGATGACTGAAGCATTTATGGAGATTTATGGGATAGTTACTGCCCCAAGGATTTGCTGTCCAGCTCAAGAGGATACATACATATTTTTACAGCCTAAGGTTCTAGGGTCATTGCTGGCAAGAAATTCCACAAGGCATCTTGAGAAGTATAAACACCATTTTAATATATGTACAGATAACCACTAATTATTGGTCATACCTTAAACAGGACAGCCTGTGGCATTCATTTTCAGTCTTTTCCTGGGATGAAGTCTGATGGGTGCACACAGCAGTATCACTTTGTTAAAGTTACACATAATAATCAAATGCTACTGCATTACTTTATATTCAGCAGTCCATGTTTTGGTTGTGTTTCTTCTTTCTTTTTGTTTCATATTTTTTTATTTTATCTTTTGTTACATTAGATGAAAGATGTATAACTTTTGATAGATATACTTCAGTATATCTATACTTCAGTAGGTGTCTTCTGTCTTTCAGAATAAAAATATCACATTTCTGACAGAAATAACTAATGTTATTAGTTTGTGTGTTTAGGCCTGGTTATGACATATATTAGATGTAACACAATAATTTCATCTGTAATGTCAAACTGTTTTCTTTCTGGTATTAAGTCTACCTGCATCCATAACAAATTAGCATGGCAGAATGGTTTAAATTATGTATTTAATGTAGTTAAATGCAGTTATGTATTTAATTCAGTTTTCTTATAGCATTTTTTTTAAAACTTTAGGACAGACTTTCAGCAAAATACTTAGGAGATAAAATTGTTCTTTAACTTCCTGACTCATTCAGGTTAAGAACAATTCAAGAAAACACAGTCTAGGCATAAAATATTTAAAGCACAAATTTCCTTAAATGTCCTAAAGAGCTAGCACAAGTGCAAAATAGAGATCTTGTTGTTTCTGAACAGGCTGATCTGAAGTCTAAAACCTTTTGGAATTCAAAAAACTAGATTTCTTGTGCCAAAGGTGGTGATGTCATATGTGTTCCAGCAAATACACACAGAGCCTCACCTGGAATTCTGCTAGTCTCTCTGTTGGTAAAAACGCCATTAGGTACCGGTGGACACCATTTGCATAACACTCCAGAAGCTAAAGTATATTTCCAGTCATCTGGCATGTCTGAGATCTAGACCTTCATCCTGAGGGACCTCAGGCTCACAGCTCCCCCATTGCAGAAAAATGCTCTGCTGCTGTCTTCTGTGGCTGTGCTTTCTTCTGGCTCAAGAGGGCTTAGAGCTCAGTATTTTCTGTTTCCTAGCTTTTAAGCTACTGTAGGAGAGGTGGTGTGGTCATTTCAATGATCTCCTGGCTTTGAGTCCTGGTTAAGCTGTGCTGAAGTAAGAAAGTTTAATATTTTCTGCAACTTAATGCAGGTGTCCCATTGTTCATCATGTTGGTTGTCATGAATACATACAAGGCTCTTCAAAATTATCTGGGTGTGGATTTTTGGGCAAACATGTCTTAGGTACTCCAGTTTTTCAGCTGATACCTGTCCCTTATGGAAAGTGTGCATGCAAACTGCCCGTAGAACATTTGCCTGTGATAACTGATACACTTGGCAGTACCCAGCTGCTGCCATTGAGAGAGGGCCAAGGTATGGGAGGAAATGTTTGTGACTCTTTCACTACGTAGAGAGGAATCATGCATGCCCTCAACACAGCAGGATCTTCAGGATTTCCTGGCCTGGTGTTGCTTTACCTGCCTCCCCTCACCAGTTGTGCAGCACCAGTGCAGGTGGGAGAGTAAGGGCTGTTGCAGAAGAACAGGAATTTGGCAGCAGTAGAACAGGGCTTTTTAGAAAGCAGTAAGTACATAGCTGTGTGAGGATGGAGAAAAAAAGCCCTAAAAGGTGGTACTGCACTGCAGGGATGTGAGGTAAGAAGAAAAGATGGTTCCTAAAGAGAAAAACTGGGAGAAGAAACAAAGAAATAAAAAGATCACCATCCAAGCACGCAGCTGTCCTTGAACTCTTCAAAATTTTCCAGATCCTTCCCATCCCTTGATTTCTTCCAGCCATATGTAGTCCTCATTTCTATCTCCTACCTGATTCACACACCCCCAATATATTGAAAATTTGTCAAAAGACTCCTCCAGTAACTGTGTATTCCTTCCATGTCCTCTCCCTCCCCAGGCCAGGTCCCTCGCACCCTTTCTTGCTCCTGGAATATCACATCGACAGCTCCAGATCACCCCTGGGACCTCTCCTCCACTCCTTGCTCAGCAGGCAACCCTTGCAAAGTTGCCCAAAGCCACCCACAAGGATACTCTTCTGGGTAGCAACAATCAGTTTTGCCTGTGTTCATGGGCAACTCTGAACTGCCCCAGCCCTCATATATGTCCCAGTTAACCACCCCGTCCTGCCTCCTCCTGGGGGAGGGCTGTCCCACGAGAAGTACCCCTGCACGGCTGCCTGCTGGCAGCTCTCAGGCCCACGTTCCCTGCAGCCGCACGGTGCTGCAAGCCAGAGAAATTGCTTGTCAGGCAGCATCTGGCCCACATACGCGTTCGATGTCGAACAAACAGCAATCACACAGCAGTAGTTCCCTGTTAGGCTGACATTCTATATTTCATGTTCATTTAACCCTCATATAAAAGACAGAATCACACAAAACACTGTCAGGATATTTTATTTTTCAAGAGAGTTTTGCCTTTTAAATGTACTTTGTTTAGTGATGGGGGGCATTTTACAATGACTACATGAGTATCTGTGCTACTCTCCTCTTTGACCCACTCTTCGACTCTCAGGTAAAAGGTTAAGATCTTTTTCTGATTGATGGTATATATAATGAGAGTTTTAAAGCACTATTTAGAAACGTCATTGTAAAATCTAGGCATATTCCCCTTTGGCTCAGAGCTCAAATGGAACAATAATAGATCTCTTTGTTAAATCCTGAGATTTCTATCTTTGCATTCAGATTATATTTTCAATGCTGACCTTACTGTGTAAGTAATAGAAAATCAGTCCTCTACAGAAAATAGGAACTTCAGATGGTAAATGGGGAGTGGACAGAAAAGCTTATAAATCAAACAAGCTCTTGTATGGGGGAAATGGTACTAAATATTTGAGAAGGGCTGGGGGTTACCTGAAGCAGGAATATCTTCTCTTGATTGCCCTTGTAACAGGCTGCCCAAATACAATCACCAAGTGGGAAAAAACACTGTATTTACATAGGCTAGACAGAGGCTTTAGTTTACAGCCTCCTCCCCACGTCCCTATAATCAACATGGATCCCTTTTCCCTCCTGGTTCTACTCCTGAATGAATTTGTGCTGCTGTTGAATGCAAATGTAATAAGTGAGTGCTCTTCTCCACTCCTTATTCAGGGGATTTCTTCTAGTTTGTGCTCCTGCTGGGTTTATCACTTAACACTTTTCGCTGGTGTAATCCTCCTGCCTTAAATGGCTTTCCTGTGAGATCACACTGCTCTCAGAACTGTTACAAAACATAATAAATCACATACCATAAAAAGTCTTCATTGTACTACATCTTCTCAAGCTCACAAGATTCAGATTGTTTTTAACGTTTTAGAGAAAGCATGTGCCATCTGTGGCAAGGGCGACAGACTGCTTTGTCTGAACCTGCTTCTCTCTTATTTATTGTCAGCTTTATGCCACGCTTCCCCAGTGTTCCATATACTGGGAAAACAATCATGATACAAAATAAAATACTCAGAAGGTAGGAAATGCCAAGATTAACTTTACCGTGGCAACTTTAATCTCTCCCCTTTTGCCCTGCAAGTACCTATTTATGAAGTTTGTTAAAAATCTTTCTTAATGCACAGATTAACATTAGGTTGCTCAGTGAGTCCACAAGTCCTCTCATTGTGAATGAATCGCTAAACTTAATCCTCTGAAAACCAAGTAGTACAAAAGTCAACACCCGTGTCATGAATCTATAACATTGCCTTTTTACACAATGCTTGATGTGGATTCAAGCCTTTACCCTCATTGATGCTCAAGACCTCAGACTTCAGGGTAAGTCTAGTACTTTACTAACATAGATTTGGGTTTAGATCAAATATAACACAGGCAGCTATCCACAGTTTGCCTGTAGTTAAAATTAGCACACAAAGCTATCTACAGACTGCCTATAGTAAAATCTACTCACGCAAAGCTTATCACCCTCGGGAAACCATTACTTCTTTACTCTTGCCCTGATGGTTTTTCCCAAGAAATGTATAGAAGGAAGGTTAAGAACATCATGGCTGAGTATGCCACATGCATCTTGATGCTTTCTGTGGCCAGGAGATATCATATCTGCTTATTCCACAACGTAACATAAAATACCAAATGTCAATCAACACCAAAACTGCGTATTTCGGTGCTCTTTGGCAAGAATTTAACAGAAAATAAAGCTTGAGCTGAGCCATAATAGGAATGAAACTCCTTTGTAACCAAAGGTTACAAAACTCAAACATTTTGACATAAAAGCAGGATTGCTGGAACACTGAAAAATTAATGTCTTAGTATTCAGTCATCAAAAAAAAAGAAAAATACTTTTTTAGCCTGATCATATAGACATCCAAATGCTTTACATTCCCTTGTAAATTCCCTTTTCCTGAGTTGAGGCAGACACACGGGTCACAACTGTGAGCTGTTGACACTGGTGTGTGCTCGTGGCTTTGCATGGGTTTGGCAGACTCCCGGCGTTCTGAGTTTATCAGTTCTTGCAGACTCAACAGACTCCAGAGGTTATCAGTCCTTGGGAAACTTTCCCACACAATCTTCTCAGTGTGCATTTTTCCTCTCTCCAGCCTGCTGTGTTCCTGTAACTGTTTTTTCTATCCAGATCTATAGATAGTTGTAGCACTCATTCACCCTCACAAAAATCACAGAAAAAGAGTGATTTCTGATGTAAAATTGTAATAGAAATTTTTCATACTTTAAACAGTCTTTCTTTTTCTCTCAGATACATATATAGATATACATGTAAATGAATGTGTGCAAACACAGAAAAAGAACAAGAGCCTGTGTGTGGGCGGTGTGTTTATATGTACAGTACATTTTATTTAAGTTTCAATACACATTTAAAAGTGGCTAACATGTTTTGTATGGCTTTAAAAGTGTCTGTTTTAGTATTCTATCCACTCCTCAGCCTCATACCAATGAATAATCAACAAGGGATTAAATTAAAATCCAAACAATATCTCCTACATGTGCTAGAGGAAGTCAAATGCCTCATTCTGCAAGATGTGGATGTGCCCTGTGTATGAACTCTGCACATTCAAAGCCTATTGATTTTTTTCCCATGGTGGGCTCTATCCAACTCCTACTAATGTCAGTGGGCACCTTTTCACTGGCTTCAGTAGGGTTTTGGAGCAGATTTTTATCTCTTTGATTTTAGTGTGAACTTGCAGAAATCATGAACTGCAAACCTTTATGTTTGACCAGCTCTTTGATATGAAGTGTTTTGTACCCATGGAGTTAATTTATTATTTACAGAATGACTTAAATTCAGAGCTACAATAAATGTCATTTTCTGATACATAAACACAGTTTGACTGTTCAATGGTACAAAAATGTATTCAGCAAAGTGCAAATCTAGTCTAGGCTTTGCTACAAAGTGTTTTCTGAAAAAAAAAAAAGACCATTTCTTAACAAGGAAAAATACTTTCCGAAAAAAAGAGACATTTATATATTTATTCGTTATGAGTCCATTTAGAGACCTGGAAACCATTTTAAGATTTTTAAGTAATACATTTAAAAAAAAAAAAAAAGTTGTTATGCTAACTCAATTTTAAGACTGTGGAAACACTGAACCCCATGATACCCATTTATATCTATCCAGATGTATTTAGTTAAAGATTTAACATATATTTTTTACAAGGCAAAACTATTTAAGATATAGAAAATCTGAAAAAAAGTTTCATTTTAATGGAAATATCAAGAGATGGATTTAATCACCTGTTCAGTTACATGCAAGACTCCAATACTCTCTCCAATTGATATCGCTGACATGCAGGGCAATAAAAGTTAAACAATTGCATTTTAATGATTTATTCTCAAGTTCATATTCAGAGCTTCAGCCATGTGTCTGCCATTAATGTTAATAGGGGTTACACAGCTAAAGCCAATTTAATCAAGTAAAGAACATATTCCAGAGTTAAAAACCTGTCATATGACAGAACATGCATTTTTGTTTAACTAATGAGATTATGGGTTGCAGTAGAAATGGGAGCAAAATGGGAGCATTTGCCTTAATGGGAGCAAAAAGAAAGAGGAGGAAGAATATGCAACAGACGTTGGGAAGATTGTTATTGCAAGGAATGAATTTCCACCACTAACAGCACCTTCTCTCCACCTCAGCCACAAAAATACACTTGATGGGAAACAGGGCTCTGAAGCTGATGAGTCAGACCAAGCTAACACAAACAACTTTTCTGAGTCTGATGTGCCTAAGAAAAAACACACATGCTCTTCCACCTGTTTAAGGTAGGGAGAGAAATAGTAATTCTTGCAACAGAAACAGTTTAAGCTTTCAGGCTTTGTTTTGTTTTGATTTGATTTTTTTAGTGTACAAAAGCACCTTGCTGGCGATGCCTAATATGCAGAAAGAGTTGAATTATCTTTTGGAAGCAGTATGAGATCCTGTCTCCTCCCTTCCTAGCAGCCTTAGGTTGAAGGGAGACCAGGTTTGCATCACAACGCAACAGCTCAGTGTGAACCCAGACTGCAGCAGCTGTGACTGAAAGGCAACTGGCCTCAGCCAGGCAAGTCTGGGTGTATTGACAGGGATGGCTGGGTGCTGAGAAGATCCCCAGCTGATGTTCCTCAGCACCTTTGCAGAGCTGAAGGGAAGAGGAATAAGGGTTGTGAAATGTCATGTTTGAAGGACTGGTTGTTGGCTTTCCTGCCCGGATACCTCTCTTCCCCCTGAGATTAAACAAGGACAGAAAGAAGAGGGTAAAAACTGTAGCTGAAATCCCCAACTGTGAAGAAACCAGACATTCTCTATTCTTGGGTTTTCAGAGAGCAACCATAAGGTCTGCTTTCCCAGCCATAGATCTCAGCTACAACACAGGCTACAGTTGCTCTGAAGTTCATCTCATCCAAAGATGGGCTCTGCTCTAGGGTTGGGTGCTGGAGGAATGGACCTTTATGTCTGTGCCCTTGGGATTTAGCTGTAGCCTGGAGTTAGGGCTTTCTATCCTGCCAGCAACTGCACTGCTTCTCTAAACTATGACTATGGATTTCATGTGTCATTGTATGTAAGGAATGTGCAAATATACTAAATTCAAGCAAAAGATTGCATGATTTGAAGATTTGAAGCTTGGTCCTTAAAGGTTTCTCTTGACACAGCAATTAATTTTCACTTAGGAAAAAGTCAGGGAGGGCCTGCAGTACAGGTATCTGAGATTCTGCATGCCAGTTTAGATGATGGATGTGTATGGTGTTCATGTGACTACCAGTGTGCAAAGAGCCATGAAATAAGGACACGTCTGAGTACTGAGTCCCATGACAGGAAAGATCTGTGGCTTCCAGCTCTGGCCCAGGGGAAATGCCCTCCAGCCGGTGTTTCGACGAGGCACTATGTCACACAGGGTCAAGACTGCAGAGAGAAGTTGGTTGTAACAGTGCTCAGCAAACAGATGTGCCAAAATGAGAAAAAGGTTCCAAAACCATGAGTTCATACAGGTGCCGTGAGGCCAGCAGGGCCTCAACAACAGGGATGAGCCAGTAAAATGAATGACAGGCAAAAATGTGGGAAGAGGAGGACATGGCCAGCACAAAATGTCTATGTATGAAAGTAATGCCCCCCACCCTTCCACAATGTCCCCAAAGCTGGACATGAGCTGACAATGTGCGTTCACAGCCTAGAAAGCCAACCATATCCTGGGCTGCATCAAAAGAAGCATGGCCAGCAGGGTGAGGGAGGCAATTCTACCCCTCTAGTCTGTTCTGGTGACACCTCACCTGAAGTACTGCATCCAGCTCTGGGGCCCTCAGCACAGGAAAGACATGAACCTGTTGGAGCGGATCCAGCGGAGGGCCACAAAAAGGATCAGAGGGCTGGAACACCTTTCCTATGAAGGCAAGCTGAGACAGCTGGCATTGTTCAACCTAGACAAGAGAAGGCTGCAGGGAGACTTTATTGCAGTCTTTCAGCACCTAAAGGGGATCTACAGGGAAGATGGGGACAAAATTTCTAGCAGGGCCTGTTGGCGTTAGGTCAAGGGGTAATGGCTTTAAACTAAAAGAGGAAAAATTTAGACTAGATATAAGGAAGAAATTTTTTACAATGAGGGTGGTGAAGCACTGGCACAGGTGTCCCAGAGAGGTGGTAGATGCACCATCCCTGAAAACATTCCAGGTCAGGTTGGATGGGGCTCTGAGCAATCTGGTGTGGTTGAAGATGTCCCTGCTCATTGTAGAGGAGGTTGGACTATGTAACCTTGAAAGGTCCCTTCCAATCAGAACTATTCCATGATCCTATGATTCTATTAGTTCCTAGAGATGGTTCTAGTTCTGTGTGTTGCAGAGGTACAGGCAGTGGAGAACTGTGGCTGTTCACCACTCAGCAAAGTCCAGCTGGCAGCCAGACAGAGAACTGTTGGCACATCTCCCTCAGGTGGTGGAGCTGGCACTGCAGAAATTATTGATAGATTTCCATTGCAAACTACTTAAACTACTTTGGGGTAAAGATGGTACTAAAATATGGTCTTCTTCTTCCCTGAATTACATTTTGGAACCAAGTTACATTTGTAACAAGTGCTTCCTATCAAAGGGGAAAAAAGATATTTTCTGTATCAAGCAATCAGTCCTGAATCCTTCTGGCCAAACTTTAAGGAGTTTATTTTAGGTTCCATCTTACAATAACAATCTCCAAATGTGTCTGTGTGTGGATATGGTTTCTAAAATTTTAATGCTGCAATCTCTAAAATATTCCAAAGCAGGAGGAATAGAAGATGTGTGATAGCTTGTTTCTGAGCCAGTAATCTGACTAATCCAATTTAATCAACCCAATAATCTAACCATAACATTAAAAAATTAACACTGTAGTGCCAGTACCACTTTTACTTAAAGAAAAAGGAAAACAGAATGTCATGTTCCATTAACCTATCTTGGATATAATAAACTATGAAATTAACTGAAAAATGAGTGAATTGTCTTGTAAAGTCAGCAAGAGCTTCTTATGGTTTCAATCATCCTTTAATTCATAAATCCCTTTACTACATCCTACAGCTGGTTGAAAGTATTCACATGAATTTTAAGTAATACTAAGCATTAACCTTCTAGGTTCACTGTAGAAGATTATAGATTATAAATAGACTATGGAAGATTAAAATGCAAGCTCATTTGATAGCTCTAATCTTAAAAAAAAACTCCAAACCGAACACCAAGTCTTAACAGCTTTTCAGACTAATTAAAAAATATTTTTTTAAAAAAGAATATTTCTGACAGGGTGACAGAACTTCCCTGTTTCCCTTTGCTTCCTTGTTTTCTCCCCACCACCACCAAAAAGTCATAAAATTCTTTTTTTCCACGTTATATCCAAACTTGTAAGCAAACCCTCTTTAAATGTAGCAGTAATAAATCGTTTAAACCTCAAACACTGAAAAATGGTTGACTACACTTGAAACATTAACCTGGTGGCAGCCACTGAACAAGTAGCTGAATAAGGATTCTTTGTCAACTGTCTCCCTAGAAAAGCCTTCCAAAAGTTGTTTTTTTAAAGATAAATAGCTTTTTAATGCAATCAGACATCTTTCACCCTTCAGTCTGCTGACGGAGGCCAAAAGTGGCAGAGGCAGCTATCAGATGTACATCTCTTACACTGATGAAAAACCAAGCTGTGTTCTAACTCTAGAGCTTTCACCTGTGTGTTTATATAAAACATCATTGCAGGTGTGATAAAATGGAAAAAATTTTCCCTCCCTGCTGTCTGCATCCTCATCCATGCTTCACGCCAGTCTACGTCTCACCAACTAATTTCTCATGACTGTAGCTTACCCTGGCAGCATACACAGCATCTCATCAGCCTTCTATTAATATACACTGGTGCTTGCGTTGGTGTCCACTGCAGGTGAATATCTGAGATAAAACACATCCTTATATGCCCATAATAACAAGAATCCATGTTCCTCTGGGCTGGCAGTCCAACATTGAGCATCTTCTTGTTTTGTGCATCTGCTTGGCTCCTCCTGCCAGAAATGTTTTGTTAGTTGTACACTTAGTCGATACTGATACCTAACATGTATTTCGGAGGAAGGTTTAGGTCTCGTGTAGTCTACTTAGAAAAAGTGAACTGTACCTGTATTAGGTGAAATGGAAATGTTTTGCAGCACTACTGTGGTAGAACTCCCGCCAGTGATGATGTAAACCAGTTTCCCAGAAGATCTGGAAAGTTGAATGGTCTTCTGATCATGCACCTGCTTTGGCCCACGGCCCAAAGCCATCTGCCAGATGGCCTGTCCACAAGTCTCCCACAAGCTGGGGACCACATAGCTGACTGTGATTGTCCCGAAAGGGGTTCTCAGAAGCCAGCCAGGGAGATTATTTCACTGCTGGAGCTGCATTGCATTTTTAAAGAACACTGCCATATTTAGGCCTGTGTGGTAGTTAAAGTAGTTACCCTTAACTACAGATTTTAGGTCTTGCCATTACAGCTCTAACACTGCTGCAACTGGTTTTTTGTTGCATCAAAGTAATTTACAATGCAGAACTTCCACAAGTTGTGAAAGTGGATAATAAGCATAAGAAATAGAAAGGTACTGAGTGGAGTGTTCTTCATCTCAGTATGGAGACAGGCTAACATGCAGATATGTTCATTTTTTTTAATTGCCAAGAAGTAAATCTTCAAAAGTATAGCCTGTGTCTTAGAACATAATCACTCACTCTCCTGTCCCTGTTTTAATGTCAGCATAAAGAAAATTGTGCCATAACACAGCAGGTGTTAAACATAATAATATTCTGCACTAGAAAAACCTTTCGCTGGTAACTAAATTAAGACAAAATTGATGGAAAAGGTCTGACTGCCTTCCTGAATATCCAGATCTAGATGATGATAAAGACTGCTAGTTCTTTCCTCCCTTTTAGTTTAGGCAAATGAGTGACTGGGATCTGACCCAATTATTCTATTTCGTTTCTGGAGATAACTTGGAACATGTCTGGATATGAACAGATGCTGAAACACCCTAACTGAGACATTCATTTTTAATGCTGAGATTCTTCTCTGTCGAGTAATTTGGTTTATATAATATGGAGATCAGTGATTATTAGACCTCAGTGAGAAGCTCTCTACTTTGCTTTGAAATTCCCTTTGTGCCTTTTGTTGCATCTTTCTAAGCCTGAAAACTTGGCCTTTTGGGTTGTTTTGTGGAATTCATTAACACCCCCAACTGTACTGATTTACAATTGACTGATGTGAATAGGAGCCTTTCCACTGAGTTAAGTCTGCAAAATGTCTCAATCTGTCTGAGTTGCATCGAGCCATCCCATAAGTTGCATCTAGCCATCCTGTACCTTCTACATCTCTGTGATGGAGAAACAAGACCGATAGTAACCTAGTATGAAAACAGAAATTCTGCCTGTTTGTAACACTCCATTTTCCTTTGATTTGCCTCAGATTGCCTCAAAGACCATTCCAGGTCCGTGCATTTCCAAAATACACAGGAACTATCCTACTTCCTTACTGATATGTTCTCCCAAATTTACATTACTGCAAAATGATACAGAAAAGTGTATGTCTATTACTTAGGATTGTATTGAAAAAAACTTCAAATGGAGACAGAACTATTTTTTAAAGATATATTGTCTCAGAGTATGAACCTTCTAGGTCCATATTCTTGCCTCTATCTGTCATTAGATTTACTCCACTGCAATTTAATTTGTGGGGGCTAGATACGTACTTGAAGCTTCAGGAATCTACAAGTGACCTCTTCTGTGTAACATGTCCTTGCCATTTTACATGCTAACTTTTAATATACAAAAGGCACATTGATTTTGCTGCAAGATATGATTTTACTGCAACAAATGTACTTTAGGAGAACAGCAAAACAGGCAAACAACCAAACAAGAAGAACATGAGAATCCTCGTGATTTCCTGAACAGTATAGCATGGCTAAACACTGAAAGTCTCTGTATTTCCTTCAAAGATCTTTGTTCACAGTTCTAGACTGTACAGACCCTTAGATAGGGTCTTCCTGGCTGGTGTCTGACACCAGCCCAGCTATCCCAGTAGAGATGAAAGCACAGATTGCCTAGAGACTCTAGGGATTTTCCAAGTGGACTGCAGACTTTATTAACTTTTCACTTTGAACCATTTCATAATAAAATAATAAATAAAAAGGCAGTGATGTGAAATTATCACTTTTTATTCCGTATTTTGTGCTGTGACTTGAAATTCTGTTATGTGTTTTCTTTTTCTCAGAATATTATACATGTCTTTTTTGAATATCCACTACGTGGCATCTTGGTCTACCAACTAAACAAACACCTTGCTATTCCAGGCATTGTTTTCTTCTTCATGTCCGTGAGTTTATGGCTTTTGTCTATGACAAAAATACCATTCTGAGATTTTTTTTTAATGTCTGGTGAATAAGTGCATTGACCTTCAGTTATCACCCATAGAACTAGGCAGAGAGTTGTGAAAGTCTCTGAAAGAAACACTGCAATCCCATTGTGAATCTGTCTATATTACAAGATGAGGGTCGTGTATATACTTTAGTGAAGAATAGGTGGAAGCAGAAAACTACCTGTTCTTCCCTCAGGGCAGTGATGCCCTGGTGCCTCATTCAGTATTGCTTATTACTCAAGGCACAGAATGAGGAAGAAGTAAACAACATTGAATAGGTTGCGGAAGGAATAAGCTCATCAGAAACCATTTCACCTGCACTGTATTGAAGTGCTTTGCAGAGGTGTTACTCAGTGTTTCCACTCAGAAAACAAAACACTGCACAAAAAAATAACACTGGAGACCCAAACTACTGTTGTTTTTCTGTCAGCAAGTAAAAATGCAGCCAGCAGGCCAAAACAAGCAGTCTTACAGAGTAAGAGGAAAGTACAAATGCATACCAAAGTAGTACTAATATATGTATATTTATGCATGTTTATTTATTTATTCCAAATTTATTCCATACATTTGTATACATATGCATACGTATATATACTTGTAATTTGGAGGGGAACTGCTCCACCTCTGATCTGAGGGAACATGTCTGTTTTAACTGTATTCCAGCAGACTCAGAGGAGAATGAGTTGACTTCTGCTGGGAGGCGTATGTGGATTCTCAGAAGGCACACAGAAATATAAGCAGAAGAGTTCCTAAAGTCAGGCGGATCTACCCAAGTCCTGCTTTTTACTCAACTGGTGTCATTATAGCTGTTTGTGATAATCATGACTAAGAGCTGTGAACCAAAGGCAATGAATTACCTTTAGCATGACCGTAGAGCATTCATCCCTGGCACGGGACAACAAGCAGCATTGCAGATGAGGATTTCACAGTACCAGCTACAGAGGCGTCACTACCTTTGTCACATTCAGCTCTCAGGATTGCTTAAGTTTTTCCCTAATTTGAGCTTCAGAGTTAAAGTGGGAAGCAAGCCAATGTTAAATATATGGGGAAAGTAAGTGTATATAAGGGGAAAGAGACATCTTTTACCGATGCATCTTCAGAATATCTTCTTCTGTACAGGTAGGCATAAGCAAGCTTTATGTGGCATGACATGTTGACACATGTTGATGCAGACCGAGATGCAAAGAGAGAGTTTGCTCAGTCATCAGAGCACTCCAGAAATCCTAATAGAGAGCTTAAGGCAATAAAACTAGACATCGCTGTCTTAGAGGTTTTGTTCTTTTATACTGGTTCTTTTCTTATTTCTGATGTGATTTTATCGACTATGTTTAGGTCTGTACCCAAAGTCTGTCAATGGCTCATTCTCATCAGAGTTTCTTATGTCAGCCCACTATAATGTGATATCATGCATGATGGCAATGTTGTTTAATAAGCCACACAGTGAGAATACCTTGCCTACTGTGGAAGGATGTTAAACAACATTGCATCAAAATTATCTAGCATTGGAAAGCTCAGGCAGTAAACTGTCTGGTGTCCTTTTATAAAGCAATATCACTTCCTTTTTTGTAATTTTGGAAAAAGAAGCAGAACTGATAAATAAACAGATGGAACAGAATATCGGAAATAGATAAGCAAAATCAGAAGCCAGTTAGAAAACTTAAAAAGAAGGAAACCAATTTATCCAACAGCAAAAACCCTACAATCTTTCCAGTCTTTATATAGATTCTTTATTTTTAACCTATGGAGAGCAGACAGAACAACAGAAAAAAGGATATCTATGACTAATCAAGTCTATGAAAATGACCAAGGCAACTAGAAATGGAAACACATGGGGTTTTCTAGTGTATAGCTTTTCTATTTATGCCTGTTTCTGTACAGTACATTCTATCATGATTTTTAAAAGATTCTATTTGGGTGGAAATAGATCCACCTTGGGAACCAGTACAGCAGACAGTTGGAATCATCAGACAAATGTTTTGTTTCTGATAGCCTGTAAATTCATAAGACATTTATATATACATCATTTAGATACAGTACCTACAATGCATATATACATACTTTAAATCTTCTAGCAGAGGTATATGAAACAAGACCGCAGGAAGAGAAGTTGTGTAAATGTTTGATTCCTGTTTGTGAGAATGCAATAATTTTACATTTGAATTCTCATAACAATGAGAATTTCTGTGAACAGTATAGACATGGTATAATATGGCCCTTAACATATTGATTAAAGCTTGATCCTTAATAGTTAAGTCTCTTTATAATTACGGTAGGCAGTTGTACAAACTACACAGTATGTAACAGCTGTGTGTTATCAGTATCAAAATTGTGTACATTTCTAAAGACTTCTTTTTATACCAGCAATATTATAGAAAACCCCCACTGAATATATAATAAGAGTTTGGTTTGGCCACATGTATTAGAACATAAATGCACTTCCATTTGATATGTGTTTTCTATATTT
>JAOXJM010000001.1:25392593-25406186 GCA_026413425.1 Tringa solitaria | reverse complement strand
ATGGTGATTTTGTAAGCTGCCTAATAAGCTCGTGTTTACTCTTTCGTTCTGTATCCAACTACTTTACTCCAAAATAGCAGTCAGGTGTTTAAAAAAAAAAAAATCCTATTTTTGATAACATGAAGGACACATCATAGTCAGAGTGAAAATTCCTGTAAAAAAGAATGTGTAAGCCACTGGATCTGTTGGACACTAGTCATTTGCAGACTAAATCTTACTCAGGATTGCATTCCAAACTATGCCAATGCAATTACTGCTTCCCTGATTATGTAGTAGAAGCAGTACAGGTATTTCTTAAAGGAGAAATACTTCATATTTTAGCATGTTCTGAAAGGAATTGATACAAGTAACAGGACAAAGGAAGTAGGATACCTAAATTTTTTGTTATTATTAACATTTGTCCAAGATATAATGAATTTAAATTCTGTACAAGAAAGGAATCCCACTCGTGTGTCACTTGTGTGTTGTTGAAACAGCATACCAGTATCTAGAGGAAGGATGCCATTTAACTATCAGAGATTAGTTAAATATCTATGTGTCCAATTCATTGACTCAAATATAATTCAAACTGCTCCAAGATTTAGTCAGTTTCATAATTGCAGCAACCAGACCAGTCAACTGAAAACCACATTTACTCCAGTGATTTGGTTTTGCTTAACGAGGTGGGTGGGATATGTTGGTCATGAACCTCCAACATGATGATCAGAAGTATTTTTTTATGAGTCGACCATCATCACGCACTAATCAGAAAGGGAACGAGGAGTTCAGAAAAAGAGTTTCCTCCCCTTATTTAAATTAATAGAGGTTAATACTCTCCTAAACAACTTCTCAGGAGTTTCTTATCTCTACAAGTCTCCCGCCTGCCTTCAGTCAAAAGGTTTGCTAGCTTCTGCTGGCAGAATTTCAGGGGTAGGTGTGTGGTCTGAAAATCTGCTGGAGTGGAATTTACAGCAACATAAACTGCCTGTTGTTTCCTTTCCCAGTAAGGGCTTGAAAAAGGCCAGCTTGGCTTGAAAAATTGGACAGAGAGTGCAACTAGAGGATTGCACAGAGAGTGCAACTAGAGAACTGAAATATGCACAGAAGTGCCTCCCCTGCAGAGCCCTGGCCACACTCAGAGCTGACCTTTCTCTTAGCGTAAGAGTGATAAAAAATATGTTGTTCTCTAACCAGATAAAAACCAAATTCAAGAGGTCATGGCAAGGGAAGAAGCAGAGATATTCATCTGTAACAGTTGAGTATATGTTAGCTATATAGTATCTGTGCCAGGAGTACTTCGTGTAGCTCACAAGTTTTTACTGGGTTCCTGGCAAAGAACTAATGTTAAATGACCTTAGCAGTATTTTAATCCCATAAATGGTTGTGCCTATTCCATGCAACTTTGTCAGACACAGCTTGCATTCCTAAGCCTTGCTTGACTACGAATTTATTTTCTTTTTTGTAGTTGGCAGGTCTTTTTCATTCTGTTGCTATTGTACTCTTGGTTTGAACATCTTTCTCTGATACATAGCTCATTCTTAATTTTATCTCATGTTCACTGCAATATGGTACAGTTACAACAAATGTAATTCCCATTTAAATGACATGTGACGTCTTCATCAGTAATACATTTTCCTATAAGTTTTTTATAACCAAGGTGAATTAAAAGTTCACTTACTGTTTCATCTCTTATTGCAAGAATTCTCTGTAGCTACTCAAAAAATGTTACTCTCCTACCAGATTCCCAACAAAGCATAATTCAGAAGAGTTCCTCAAACTGACACTAGTATTTCTGTTTCCAAGGGTATGTAGATCACAAACAAATATTGTCTGATTAACATTATCACTTATTTTAACACAGACTTATTATTATTTGTCTATTGGTGTTCTAGGAGCACCTGAAGCCAGGCTAGTATTCAATGAGCTGCTGTACAGAACAGCAGCAAATGATAAACCTTGTCTCAAAATCTAAGGCTATGAATCAGAAATGCATTTAAGTGTCTAAGAAGATTTTCTCTCTTCAGAAAAGCACTTAGGCAAATAATTTCAGTTAAGCACATGGATAAGTATGTTCCCATTAAGGAACAATTTCTGGATTAAGTCTCTGAAATTATAAACCTTAGATAAATTCTTAATTTTCCTTGCACAGCTGGAATAATTCCATTAATATTTTACAGTGCTCTGTGTCTCTGTAAAAGGTACACACATTTGAAAAAATTTCGTGTAAGGGGTTAGTGATACCGTATCTGCCATGCCTCTTAATGCTATGAAAAACCCTGACAATTCACAATGCAGACTGTAAAGCAGAGATCCCTTCACTTACACTAAACTATTTCTTCAGCCTCTTGATGAATAAAGTTATAAAGGTGCAGTTCTGATCCTCTGAATTTTATAAGCCACAAAAACTAGTTTTTATTGTCAGTTGACATAGTATTTTTCATTTTTTATATTTTTATCCCATGAGTTAGGTTCATCACTTTACAAAGTGGATTCCTTTCAGTGAAGATTTAATTACTTTACATTAATTCTTTCATGGTATTATTCTTCTGAAGAATTTCACTGCACATTTATGTTTTTATGTGGCTAGACATTTGCATTTAATAGCTTTTGAAAGGCAAGTTCATGGCTACTCTAATTAATAACAATGATGTAGTGTAGATTTTATAGCAAATTAACTGTCCAACAACAAGGCTGAACAACAATAACATAAAAGTTATGGTGTGTGCTTCATTCGAAAACTAACTTACAGGGAAGAAATAGACCTCAAATACAGAACATTAAATAATTCCTCTGTAAATCAAGCTTACTCCACATTTACAGATTTGTAGCAGAAGTATCTGTCTTAGTTAAAAACACCGTATGCATTAGTTACAGAATACAGAAAAGAGGAGGGCAGAACAGTATTTTTTGCTTGCTTGTTTCTTTTTCTCAAAATATCGATCATATCACTTTAGTCATTATTTTTTTTGTGAAACAAATACCTATACACACCCATTGTTTTCAATTTTCTCAGAAGAGTTTAAAACACTTTGTAATAATTTTGCAAAATCTCTGCAAGAGTAGAAGACATGTTGACCGAAAAAATTCAGTATCACGGAATTAGCTTTTCTCAGTACTTTCTGTTGTGGTCAGCAACATTTGACTTCTAAATACGAGGCAGTGAAGAGTTACTTTTGTATTCAAAGCTTTTAAAAGTAAAACCAACTGAGCTGAAATGCCAAAATAACCTTAATTCTCACTCACGTGGAGGGCAGAGTCATTCTGAGCATACACAGTCCTTCCTCCTACTCCTATCTTGTCATGAAAACAAATGGCAGAGATGACTGAGGTCCTGACTAATGGAAAGCGAAACAGGGAGCAGGTAATAGACAAATGCTAGTTGCCATAAGGAAGACAAGGAGAAGAGCTCACCTACATTAGATGATGCCAGGGCCTTGCATCTTGACACTTTCATCAGAACGGGGCTGAGTTGAAACATCCCAAGGGCAATAGGGAATCACAGCTTCAAAAAGAGAAGAGGACGGGAAGCTAATAGGCACTCATTTATTCTCTCAGGTTACTCCTCCTGTTTTCCATTCCTCTGCTCACTATTCTCCTTATATTAATTTTTCGTGTTTACCCAGGCTTTCCCTCATGTTTCTCTTCTTTACTAATATATCTCATCTCCTCTTCTCACTTTCCCAAATGTCATCCTTGTCCCCAGCCTTTTACTCTTTAAACCCTATCAAAGAATTGATTTTCTTTTGGAAAGTATGTAATGGGGACTTTGAAACCTTCGGGGTACTCCGATTATATGTTTGCCCCATCCCTTCAAAAAAATTCACATAGGCAGACAGATAATGGCTTTTTCCACTTAATAACGATGATCAGTCTGCTACACAATTTGGTTCTTGAGGTGATGTTTCAACACCAGGAAGCAATGGCAATTGGGCTACAGGATCATTTTACTGCCATTACTAGACTCACCCCAGTGCCTAATCTAGCTCAAGTACCTGATTCTACTGCAGCCTCGCATAATCTTGCCTATGCAGAAACATGATCTTTTTAAAAAACAACCTTATATCATTGCACAGATAAACTGAATGCATGACAAAACCAAATGGAATCAGTCATAGTTCTGCAGAAGATCAACTTGCAGAAGTCTTTCTATAGAAGGGAACATGTGAAACAGTCATTGTTTTTCCTGGGAGTAAGTGACAACTTCCTCTCCCAGTAACGAACACATCAGAGTATGGCAAACACTTCATTTCTAAAAAAAAGGTAATTAAAATACAGTTCAATGTATCTAGAGTCTACTCGCCGTTAGCCACATTTTGAGTAAATCTCAACACAGAGGATCCTACTGGGGAGGATAAGAAAGGACTCCTGCTTCATCCTGTTGATTCTTCTTTCTTTTGTTGCATGTCTCAAAGAGCTGGATGATATCAGACTCTTCCCTGTTGTAAGGAGGTGAGGTGAAGAATTCTTTGAAGATGTACAACCTCGAAGGCAGTACCTGGTAATTGTTTGGGAATTATTCAATGGTAGAGGCTATATATGGGGTTTTTGGTTGGTTGGGGGTTTTTTTGTCACTGCTTCATGGAAAGCCCTGACTCAAGCAAGTCCCAAATCCTAGGACAGAGGTTAACTCATGGCTTTTCCTGATCTCTGTCCATGATAAAGATCAGTTTAAGTTCTCCTCTGACCAAAGAAACTGACATTCTGAATATGCTTTTAGGAGGCAGTGGTTAAGAAGATGGAGAAGAATTTCTCTTTCTATTAAAGAAATAGATAGTTCTTTTCTGAAGTACTTTCACTTAAAAACTAAGCACATCTGTAAACATTTTAAATATAAGTGCATTCTTTTTCTACACAAAAGGTAGCAGAGAAGGAGGTCCATCATAAGGCATTATATGGCATAGCTTAGGGAATACAACATTTCCACTTTAAATAAAATTGACTTTGAGATTGAAGTAGGAAGTGATGGACCTCAAATCTGATATTAGGGTAGAAATCTTGGCCCCACTGAATCCACAAGCACACATTGACAGAAGTCACAAGATTTCATCTGGCCTTGAGTACTGACTGGAACCTCTCCTCAAATTCCATTAATTCCTACACAGCTATGCTGAAGTGGCCCCTACTTCTTTCTTCTCTGAATATAGCTTTTAGTCTTAAATAACATACTCCTATCCATTGTTTATCCTTCTCCTGCAGTTCAGTTTAAAATACCAGTTTGCCAGTAGTTTTAGATACAACTAATACAACTCATACTCCAAGCAATTAGTAGGTAAATTCAGGCTACGATTATTTCACATCTGATACACACCTAGCACTCTTCTTTGCATTTTCAAATACACTTGATCAAGTATGTACTTTGAATTTTTTGCTTTGTTTGCTGCAACAATGCAGAACTCTGCTTTACCTCATATACCAGGGCATTTTCGCTATTCTAAAGTGATGAAACTCCTCATTAACTAATTTTATTATTATAGAGTATTTTGCCAGTGTAACACAAAGAGAAACACAACAGATTTAAGTCATAAAGCTTTCTTCATAATATTTTTAACAGCTTTTGTTCCTTCAGGGCATGAGGAAAAGGTGTTGCATATGCATGCAACTTTGTTGCCAATAAAGCTGAAATAAAATTAGTTAAAAACCTTGGGAATTCAGAGTTTTTATATAACACTTTTACTATTCAAAAAAGTACTACAGTAATATCATTTCCGTTCCTACTTATATTAATTGACTAACAGATTGTTTCATACAGGATCGTTAAAAGATTTATTTCTCAAAAAAATCTTCCAAAGCAAAGAGGAAGGCAGATGGAATAAGCTATAATTGTATGCTGCTCTGTAGTTTAAAGACATTCTGTTGACAGAAACCTGGTAGGAATAACACAACCCTCAAATTTGCAGAGGCCTCACTGAACTGCTGTAATTGTAAGAAAAGGCAATAGTGGACTGAGCAGTACTTGTGATTCAGTAACTTGCTCCAGATCAACCAAGTAGCCTGTGAAAGAATCCGGATGCTGAGCCTGGTGATTCTGCACAATAGATGCATTTTTTACAAAGTCTGGTCTCCCAAGGGTCCCTCTGCAGTAAATGGAAAAAAAGACTCCTTCTAAAGACTAACCTCAACCACCTGAATTCCTATTTTGGAATCTTTTTGCTTGTGGATCTCACAAAGATGGGGATAATATAAACTCTCTCTCCCTGAGAACTGTATTGTAATGAGTTGCTTGTCTGTTTAATATTTACGTAGGAAATTAGATAGGCTCATCTGAGCAGAAAATAACATCCCTGCTCAGAATAAGTTACTATCAAATGCTTTGCTCCCTCAAAAACTTACTCCTATTTATTTTAACTACTGAATACTCTTACTGACTTCAGTGGTACTACATGTATCACGTTAAGTCATGCAGTTGTCTGCACCTTTGCTGCAGGGAGTAAGAATTCATGTTGGCTGCGCACACAGAGTGGAGTGAAAGAAATATCAAATATTTACAAAATTCAAATGAAATATAAAGTTCTGTTGTTATAATTCCAAATACCAAATGTGGATGTTTCTTCTCATCCCTCTCTGTTTTTCTCTCCTAACCATCCATTGAGGGGGGAACAGCAGAAACAGATTGTGCTGAGAGACAGTTTGATTACAGTCTGGCAGAGAAGGTACACATGTGGTAGAGCATGGAAGAATATGAGAAGCTGCTGTGAGAGTAACTTACCATCAGTGCTGGTACTACCACTGAAATACAAGAAGCAGTGACTGATCTCTAAACATAATATAAATGAGAAAAGAAAAAAAAAAAAAGAAGTGTTATAGCCTGTTGTGATCTATGGCATGGACAGCACATAACTCAAAAATCTTGCTTTGCTTTAGATCAGCTCTATGAAAAAATCATACTTTTTATTTTGCTGACAATTTTAATTATTTGATCCCAATGCTTTTTACTTACAACATGCTTCGTGGGAGTAGCTGAAAAACCTCTTGATTTCCAGCAGCTTCTTATGCAAACATGTTTATCTGAAAATTGATTTGTTTCTTTGATTGAGTTAGAGCGGTTTTGGATTCATTTTTTGCTGGATAACAGTGGGTCTATTTTTGCTTAAAAGATTTGCGTACCTTAAGTAAATAATCTTTCATAAGTTATCTCTTTGTGGATTGTGTAATGAACTGTGAGAAATAAGTGCAATTTCAAGTGAAATACCATAACTGCATAAATTTTACACATAGATATTTTAAATCATCTAAGTATTCATAAATGAGTCTTAGTCAAGTAAATAAAATAAAACGTTACCTTGCCAAGGTAAAATACATAGTTTAGCAAAGAATTCAGAACTTGTAAAATAAAAATTGCCTAAACCCCAGCTACTGAAAAATATTTTAGCTAGGAATTAATTTTCAACAGTAATTTGACCTTTAGGGTATTTCTTCTTTAAAAAGTATCATTGTGCTGAAAAAGCAAAAACCCAAACAGAATAAAAAACAGTGTGGTACACAGGGGCTTTCTCAGATGAATACCTGGTGAAGAGCTAGACGTGTTCAGAATTTTTCTGTGCATCAAGGTTATCCATTTAACCAGTGTCTCTTTTACTATCTCAGAGCATGCATTTTTCCAGCCTAGAAGATTTCACACATGAATGGTAGTAACACATTCTGTAATTATCCTTCATCCTGTGTCTTTGTCACAATGTGTAAAACTGCAGTTTTTCATCATTAGAAACAGGGCAGGAATTTAAAATACTTTCAATAAATTTTACATATAACATTTTTTTCCCAGAATTCTTAGAGCACATAGGGGTGTGTTTTGATCAAGGAAATGCCTTCTTAGGCCTGGAAGGGGAGAAGTCATTAATAATACTATTAATAATCATTGTTTTGAGAAGAATAAGCATAAGCAGAAAATTAACTATTTTAGATTTGTTCTGAATTTTTTTTGAAACTAACTACTTTGGATTCAGTGGGTTAGTAGAAAAAATACAGAATTCACCATCATGAAAATTTAAAGAAAAAATTCCAAACAATTGCTAAGAAATTAAGTTCTTAGTAATTCTTAATCAAAAGGCCCCTAATGATTTTGATGCTGTCGTTTGCTATCTAGGTCCACAGAGTGAATGCAAACTAACTTCAGTGATGACAGATAGGCTTTTAATAATCTTTAGTAAAAGATATTTTCTACATGCCACTTAGAACCAGAACAGATACAGCAAATCAATAAAAAAAATAGTGCCAATTTCATCACCTCTAAAATTATGGTCTTTTCAGAAATATACGATGATACAAATAGCAGTTCATTTCATTTTATCTTCCATGTGTAGTCATCTCTCTGTTATTTCTCTGTAAAACAAGATCAGCTTCTTGTAGAAATATTTTATAGCAGCTCAAGGTTTCACAACAGCTGTTCAATGGAAGATGTATAACTTTTACTACCCATTCTTGGCAGGCGACATACAGGCGTACCTGCAAACCTGTTCCTGTGAGGATGTAGGGCCATGGCAAAAGGTAATTGCCAGAGGTGAGAAAGGCCAGAAGTGGTCTTCTGGAACAATTTCATGTGGAATAACTGCAGGTGTTTTGTGTTCACTACTTTGCTTATTCCCCCTTTCCAGTACATTTTCTGCCAAACTTAAAAGTTATGTTTACATATAGTTCATGCTTCCTGCTGGGAGCAACAGGGGCTCCTGAGGGTGCCTGGGCAGGGTCCACCAGCCAGGACCCGTTCCACCACTGGGGCGGTGGGATGGGCCCGGGCTTGGGGACCCTGCCCTGAGGGAGTAGGACAGACCAGGGGTGCACAAGAAACAACCTCAACCCCAGGCATTGAGCACCTCCATGGGAGTGGGGATTGACCAAGGCCAGGCTATGATGTGGACCCAGTTTGTCACAGCCCATGGTTGGGCAGGGCTGTGGGGAGCTGGAGACCTGCCCTGTGTGGCATCACTGGGACAAGAGTTGACAGTCGTGGGGGGTTACTGGGCTGTGGCAGGGATGGGGGAGGCAAAAAAAGGCCATTAGTACCCTCAGGCCCTTGACAGTACAAGGAGCCTGTAACCCCTGGTTAGCAAAGACCATGCTAAGCATACTTACCTGTAACTGTATCATAATAAAGCTTAATTTCCAGTAGCAGGACAATAAATTAAGCATAGATGCCCAAGTTTCATATTGACTAAGGTATCTAAAGCCAGGAGCAAGTAAGTAACCAATAAAGTGCCTTCTCGGATTTGGTGCATTCTCACGCTAGTACAGAACTCTAACACTGGTATCATTTGAAGTATCTGCTGAGCTCCTTTCATCATTTCACAACTTCCCATTCCTTAGATCTACTAGCAAAGGCTCTACAAAAACAAGCCTAAACACCAGAAGTTTGGTTTCCAGAGCTTAGCATAACCTCTGTCTGAAATAAGCGTGGCCCCTGGGCAGCGGTCCTCCAGCTCGTTACTGACAGATCCTTCTCTGATGAAAAAGGGTATATAATACGGAGGCAGAGGATAAAAACACCTCACAAAGTGGAATTTTTTTGAAGGTAGCTTCAGACTGTTTTCTCTGGAAGCAGAGGAAGAAGGGTTGGTTTTTTTCCACAGGGGAAGCACTGTAAGCTGAAGCAGTAGATAAAACTGTCCCAGTAACAGGGGACACTACCATTTAACAAGAAGCTTTGGATGGGACTGTGCTGCATGCCAAAATCATTCTTGTCTCAGCAAAATGAAAAGGTCATAAAGGAATGTAGTGGTTTTCAGATACCTCCTTTCTTTTGCTATAGGTCACCAAGGCAGCAGCTGCTAGAGGTTAACGTTGCACTGGCAGCACTTCGCCCTGCCTGACCCTCTTCCCACCTCTGAAAGAAAGGAAGACAGAAAATAACGATGTGTGTAAAGTTTGAGACAGGACACAAAAATCAGAAGGAGGCAAATAGATCTTATAGATGACCTGAGCCATTACTTTCAGATATCTGATGAGAATGAAGAAAAAACGGTTGCTAAAATTTATCTGCAAACTGAATAGGTCTTCAAAAACAGTAGGATACGTGGGCTTTGAGAGGCTAAATTAAATAACATTTCAGCATGAGCACTCTACAGCTCATAGGCTTGAGGAGTGATATGGAACCTGAGCAAAGGACAACATTACTTAAATTGTACCAAACATATAACTATTTTGAAAATATAGGTTTTTAAAATAAGTTCAATCTTAATATTGATACTGAATGTAATGTTTTATTCTTATTTTCTGGAATACACTGAATTATCATATACTTTCAGTTCAGTGTCAGTTAAAGGTAATGGTCTCCTTGTGATGTTGACAGCAGGTATTAATAAATGCCATGCTTCCCACATTTTAAAATGTTTGAAAATTTATGTGAAATATGCGTGCACCTCTGGTTAGTACCCCATTTTTTCCCACCGTTGGGTAGGACAGCGTAAGGCTGCAGCAAAGAAGCTCACATTTTGTACCTGGTCTGTAAATAGCAATAGAAAGCAAGCTTGTCGTTTGGAGATCCTTCAGTGATTTATAAGTTCACTTGAAAAGGAAATAAACCAAAAAAGTAACTCAGGCTCAATAAGCCATGCCCTTCTTCATTACCAAAATATTCTGAATACTAATGCATTCTATGGGAAGTGACATGATGCACCTCTGGAGTTCAATAACAAAAATGCGTTTCAGTTTTAGATTTTCTTAAGCTTCAAAACTAAGCTGCATGAAAAACAAAGTGTGATTATGAACTAATGAAATATACTATAGAGCGGGCAATTAAGAAGAAGGGTGCCTTACAGAGGACTTACAGAGCAGCCATATTCTGTTCCCATTTTTAACTCTGCAATCCATGCTAGCTTCAGAAAATTAGAAGTGCATGAGTCTGATGAGAGCAAAATTTGTCATGCTGGCTAAGCAATAGATTGACTGTTCCTGAGAGTTCTTCTTCCTTTGCATAAGTACTTATTAAGGGGAGAGGAAGGATAGTTTATGAAAATGTGTATCACAGCTGTCAAGGAGTGTTTCGGTGGTCCTGCTCTGAACAGCACATCATGCATGAATTTATAGCGGATTCCTGTGTTCTTCAGGATGTCCCTTTTCTCTGCATTGTTCCTACAGCTGGTATTTAAGTTCATGCAGCAGTTTATATCAATAATTAAATGGGAGTCCTACAGGTCGGTAACACCCCTCAATTCACTGTTTCAGGGTGAGGTTTCATTTCCTTTCGGTTTGGTCAAAAAAGAGGTATTTTCAAAAATCTGGTATTTGCTGTCATTAAGCATTTTTGGTATTGTCAATGGATTTTCAAAAACAAGCTGTGCAGTAAGTAATACTTCCTGATCTTTATTATGCTACCATCAACTCCATGAAAAGTGTGGAACTATGCCAGCATGAATCAGATGCATTGGCTTTTAATTTTATCAAGTAAATAGGAACCAACTGACCTTTTCTGTGCCATACTTCTAATAATATCTCCTGTATTTATCTAAGAGGTTTCTCCATAGCTTTTAATTGCAGTTGCACTGTATTTTTACAGACCACAATACTTTCCTTCATAATTTATAGTGTTACTGCACAATTAAATGAACTCCACAGATTCTCTAGATTTCATAGGGAATACTTTCCTTTTTTTTTTAGTGAAGAGATACTGGAATGCACTATACATATCTCACAAAGCAGTTATTTTAAGAAATATTTTGCCAGAAAATGTGATTACTTTATAATCCTTTAAGTGTTTATGTGCAACCTATTTTGCTGGAAGGAAGAGATGTTCCAAAATATCACAGATAAATTAAGAAATAAAAAATAACATGTGCCCTGATCAATGGATTACTTTTTTTTTCCTGGGAATGATAATGCATATATATATTTGCCATGGTAACCAGACCATTTTAACTTTCACATACAAGCTTTTCTTCTTTTTGTTTCTGAATGTTTGAAAATATAATGAACCACTAGGTTCACAGATGCTGAAGTTTTATAATGAAGGGCTTCTAAAAATGATTCCTGCAGTTTAAAACTATCACAACCTGAAACTTCCCAAAAGAGAAAAATGCCTAGAAGCAATTAGCCTGAAACTATTCATTGGGCCTGGATTTCAAATGAGAAAGCCCGGCTGCAGTGGAAAGTCAAGATTCATATGAGCAATTAATCTCAGCTCATAATGGCGTTGGTCTTCAGCAGGTGTAACTGGTAATGAGCAGGCAAGGAGCTGGTGTTGTAACACTGTCCATTTAAATAGCATGTGGTAGATTTCATTCTGTGTGGAGCAGATTATCTGAATCGTCCTTAAGATGCCTATGACAAAAAAGCTGGCCAACTCTTCCGAACATGTAACTTTAGAAAGATAATACAAAATTAAATATATCCCATTGTTTTCATTGTAAACTGTACATCTTAGGAAAAATAAATAAAAAAAAACAAATTGGGATTTTACCATGTCATTCAGAAGTATTGAGTTTTATTTTTGGGTACGTAAAACAAATCAGGAGTCCATAAACCTTAAACAGAATTTTTGTGTGCACCTTTTAGTAAGAGCATAATCATTAATTTCTGAGTCATTTTTTCTTGAACTTTGTAGCTTTATGAATGGAGTCTGAGCATTCGCTCAGTTCCATGCGCTAAAAATAAGCCTTGACTGTTAAGTGTACTCTCTCAGTGCACTACATTTAAACTTCATTATAATGCCTGCATATTAGCTTTGGAACAGTTACCATGATCTGACCAAACCTGGAGCACAGATGACATTTGCATTCATATTGAAATAAATGCACTTCACTTACACATAGGATGTAGCTATTCTGACTTCGCTGGTAGATATATTTGGATTTTTTTCCCTAACAATTGCTGTAATGAATCCATACTCAGACCGTCTTTAGACAACATCTAAAAGAGGTTCAGCAGTTGAAGCATAGATTAAAAAAAAAAAAAAAAAAAGAAAACAAAGAGAAAGAGTGTTTTCAGCCATTTGCTGTTGGGGTTAAAAAGTCTACAAAGACCTGAAGCTGTGGATGATTTTTCTGCTGAAGATAATGGGCCTGGGATTGTACTCAAGCAAATATAGATATTCATCCTCTTTATTTTATATGCATTCTATCTAATACTGACAATTGACATCTATCTATTGTCATACTTTAGGCAGCCCGTTGTGGATTTCAGAGTCTTCTGGGTAATTTCCTTTAGAAAGAGAAATCAGGGACATGTAGCTGGAAACTCTAACGTGTTTTATTCATGCTGCACAGGAGGTCACAAACAGCAGAGAGAATAACACTTTTCTGACTCTTTAGCTGTGACATTAACCCTGCCCCTTAACAAGTGATTCTGCCCCAAGACAAGATTTTGGTTAAAAATTCAGGGGCAAAGGGCAAATTCCTCTGATCTACCCAAAAGGAGACTGTATGACAATACAAGCAATTATATTATATTTCTTCAAAGATATACTTACCTCAGAGGTTCAGAAAACACTTTGTAAGATGGTGCAAGATTCTAACTCATACTATCATTCCATTCCACATGCACATACATTTTTCTATTTGATGAAATTCACCCCATCTCTTACTAGTTTATCCGGATTCTTTTTCTGCTTAGCCTTCATTGATTGTCTGCTCTGTTTTCTATTCCTTTCCTCTTTTTATTATTTTTTTTCTCCACAGCATCATTGCT
>JAOXJM010000001.1:25382484-25392493 GCA_026413425.1 Tringa solitaria | reverse complement strand
TTATTATTTTTTTTCTCCACAGCATCATTGCTAGCTCTTTGCCACTCAGTTCTTCCAGTTTTTCATTTCCAAATCACAGCTGTCTAGGTCAGTCTGCAAGAGGCATCAGCATCCTTTGGCATCCATTAATTATTGTGCTGAAAGCAGATGAGAAAGCTTTGGACCAAATTAAGTAATGTTTCAAATGGCAAAGTGAGACCTGAATCTGATTCTGCTGTAGATTTAGATCAATGCAACACCTCTGGAATCATACGTTTTTTACAGTGCTGTAAGAAAGTACTGACTCAGATTCATCATTAATAAATATAGCTCATAGCTTTATTCTTGCTTGGGATTATATAATGTAGCCCAGAGAAAAAGAACCATAAGAAAGACAGTTACGTTCCTCCCTCCGCTGCCAGCTCCGTACCACTTGTACATTACAGAAATGAGAATACGTCTTGATTTTTACCACTGTAAATGAGATATAGATTGAATTTATAATTCCCACCTTTTTCAATCTCTTTTCAGTATTTTTTTTTCTACATTTAGAAGATGATTTTGATTCTAGCAGAGTTTAAAATCTTCATATGGGAATTAGAAAGGATAACAAGTTTGGGGAGTATATCTATAAAATTCTCCTTAAGTGATTCCACTGGACCAAAGAGGGCAATTGCATAGAAAGGCACTTCCAACAAGAACTAAACAATTTCAGCTTCCCAATTTCAGCTCTGCTTTAAATGTCAAGGATTTGTTCCTCTCTTGTAGAGCAAGGATATAAAATGTGTGTGATCAAGACTTAGTCTTTAATTTCAGTTATGATTTACAATTGCTGCAGCAAGGGAGGATAAATTATTCCTCTCTGTTAGTTGCCTTTAATTTTTGGATGTTGGGAGTTATTGTCTTGCATCCTAAGGAAATAGACCCATATTCTGAACCTATTTTTATGAAAAACAGTGGAATATATACTTTTTAACTCCTGTGTATATGGCAAAACACAAAACATCTTGGATCTTGGAATAAAAAAAGAGAGCAAAAAATAAAGTTTGCATTTGGTAAAAGGGACCCTATATAATGCAAATAAGAAAAGTTTTGAAAGAGAATCAGGCTTTGCCAGTCCAGACTTTTTATACAAACAGTATGGAAGATTCCACTATACAAAATTATTTTCCTAACTTTGTCAGATATGAAGCATAAATGGTCCTTAGAGACTTATACTTTACACTGGAACTTACTGAGATAAAGACATAGTAGATCTTCAAAGGAAACCTTTAAAAGATCACCATTATTTTTTACTTTTTTTAAAAAAAACCCAACAACAAAAAAAACCCCAATAGTTTTATCTTGGGAATCAAGCTAAAATATTCTGGTATTTACCAAGCCTGCTACTGGTTGTTTCAATAGTTCCATCTCTGTACAACTGCTTCCATGAGGCTGGCAGAAGTATTTGGACAATCACAGACCATATTGCAAAGTAATCTGATTTAAACTAACTTGGGAACTTAAATGTTTGAACCTGAGTCCATTCTCAATGCTCACTGTGTATCCACCAAAGTGCCTGGGGAACTACCGCCCAAGGCAGGAGCATCATTCATGTAAGAAGCTACAGTGCCAGAAGGCTAGGTCCTTGCAGGGTCTGGAACACAATGGGTATAAGAGAAACCTGGGCAATAGACGTAAAGAGGAACATCCCAGTAAACTGGCTGTGATTACAAGGGTGGTATGGTTGGTCTTGAATTTGAGCTAATGTTTCCTGTTCATCCTAAACTGATTTTTGTGGAACTATTTTGGGGTCCTCTGTATTAAGCCCCACAGCTCTCTGAGGATTTATGAGCTTCTGCCAAGGGCTGGACCTAAAGTGGCTGGCAACTTCATGCCGCACTACTTAATCTGGTAAGAGGCCCCTGATACAGCACTGGAGTCATCTCTCACACGCATCCAAGTGGATCTGCTTGAACCTTACTGTGCCTGGTTGTCCTGCCCATGCTGGAGCTGGCTGGATATGTCTGTGGTCCGTTGTATTCTCCCTGGCTGGGTCACCGTGAACCCAGTGAGAATAATGTATCAACAACTGCACAGAACTGCACTTGCATGAATAATCCTGCCAGAACTGAGCTGGCCTCCCCCGGCGTCTCTGCATCTGTGGCACAATTAATCTGTCAACTAAATAAACTGTCCGTGGATAACTGAGCACTGGCTGTGCACAGTAGAAAATGAACATATATAGCACACTGTACTGTGGTAGTGTAAGGACAAGTAATGATTAACAGGTAGGTCTTCCTATCACTGTAATTTACCGATATTCTTTGTTAACATTGAAAGCAATCATAACTGAAAGCGGTGGGCAGAAAGCGTTTCCCTAAGTCTAAATTATAGTGGATAGTAGCTAATCAGCTGTGTAACAAGGTAGGAAAATTCAAGGGAAAGTTGTGTTCGTTACAGACATGGTTTAGTAACGGGTATAACTGCAGTGTCATCTGTAACTGACAAAGTCATTTCTGCATTTCTCAGGAGGAGACCTGTGCCATAAACTCTGCAAAAGCTGGTGGAAAAGCAGCTCCTGCAATGGAAACCAGAGTCTGTTTCTTCCTCTGGATGTCAGGGCATGGTCTGAGCAAACTGTATTTCAGGGGGGACAGTAGAGAAAATCTTGTCAGGAACAAAATGACCGGCACTTGTTGGCTCAGACTGGACAACATTGAATTTCTAGAGCAGAATAGTTATTTGCGAAGTGCTGAGTGAAGAGGAGCTAACCAAACAAGGCTTGTCCCAAGAGTGCCAGCAGGTGGCTTTGCAGCTAGTATTAAAAAAAAGAAAAATTCTGACGACAAACGCACATAAGGGGCTATTTAGGTATGAACAGAAAAAGCACCTGCTGTGTTTCAAAGAATAATGAGCTAAGTAAGGCAGGGGGTAAATGGTGTTGTCTGTTATCTGGATGACATGCTAATAACTGGGAGGATATCAGATGAACATTTACAAAACCTAGAGGAGGCTTGAAAGAAATTGCAAAGATGTGATTCTAAAGCTAACAAAGATTAGTGTACTCATTTTTGTTGGATTTTTCATCCCCCCACACTCCCAAGCCAGGTAAAGTAGCACATGAGCTGAAAATTAAGGCTACATATCTTCCAAAAATTAAAATCCAGTATATATAGACTATAATTAGGGCCTTTAAGAGTTCTCCAGGGTTGAGCTTTATGGCTATGAAAGGACCTAGATGTTGGATACTGCGGTGGCATAGAAGGAAGAGTCTGTTGGATTGGAAAAACATTGTGTGCTGTAGAATACCTTGTGGGATTTTATTTTTTAAAATATGGCTTGTTAAGTTTTCCTTCTGACGAGGGAGGGCTACTTCAGATGTTAGATGTCCTAGGTATTTCTCAAAATATTTTGCTGCTTAGATAGGACTATGAAATATTTGTTCTAAATATAACATCTTCAGTTGGTTTGATATCCGTTCTTACAAAGAAAAAGAAATGAAACAGTTGTGGACTGAAAAAAAAAATGGATAGTTCAATTTACATCAAAATGAGACGTTATCCAAAACAATAATATGCAATACCTCTCTTCCAGGAATTGAGCTGCAGTTTCAGATATCTATAAACCTGGGATTGAAAATGTTACATTTCCTTCAAGAATACTTGCAAAAAGTGGGAGAAATTACTGGAAAAGAACTCAGGCTAGGGATTACTAAATTCCACACAGAAAAAAAGTTTTTTTCAGCTCACAACAAAAATCACAAAGGGTTGGTAAAAATACTTCAAAGATGCACATTCCGTAGCTGGTGACAGTGAAGAGCACGGATCTTACCAGATCATCTTAAAGACCGTCAGAGAGATATGCTAATCTGAAGTTTCTGTCCCAGCTGCCATTTGTTCAAGGAAAATGTTCATAGACAAAGAAATATTTCACTTTCTAAATGACCTCTTTATTACAGTTAAAAATACTGCCCTATAAATAGGAAAAGCCCCTGTACCAGTTAAGAAAATGACTTTTACATACTCTGACTAACTTCATCGCATAACAAAAGGGAAAATTTACTCTTTCTAATTCAGGAAATTGAATCAACCACAGAAAATGCTGGCTGAGAACTAAATGTAATAATACCAAAATATCCATGAAAAGTATGCAAAATAGGTTCAAATGGGAAATAAAAACGAAGGAAGAAGTTAATTTAGGAAGCAGACATAGAAAACAATACATAGAAAAGGCAAGGAGCAGGCCTGACCAGCCATCAAATGATGGCACAGTATTAACAAGGGGCATCATATCATCTGTGGCTGAAATCAAATTGCTGAACACAGATTCTTCAAGGAGACATTATGCAAATATGGCCAGGCAAAGCAAACAAGATCTCTCATCGCCTAAAAGTTGAGGTTTTTGATAATAGCCTTTGCTATTAAAACCTGAAAAATGACTGGAGAAGTGTTTTGTTCTTACAAATGTCATTTCAGAGAAACACCTGTGATTTACTCAGGAGAAATTTCTCACATTCTCCTAGCAGAATGCAGTGAAGGTCCAGTTTTGAATGAGTTAACAGAGCAATTTGGACATGCAAATAAGGGTAGAGGAAAAATAGTTGGAGAAACCCATGAGGCAGAGCCCAAATTTCTTGTTAGCACCGAGGTTTGGCCTACTACCTCCTATTTAAAGACTTATCCAAACTTGGTGTTCTACATTTGGTTTCCTAAAAACAAAAAACAGCTTGAAAAAGGTCACGCACAGTGTAAACCTACATGTCACACCTTTGGTTCCACAGTAACACAAACCAGGGTTGGAGGAATAGAAAAGATGTTTAGAGAATGTGTATTGAGATCAGTGGTATATTAGGAAAAAAGAGAAGATAGCAAAGATGAGAAAAGGCCAGCTGTTATCAGATAAGAGCTTAGTTACAGGGCATAAACCTGAAAGTAAATTGAAATAATCAGAGTTTTCATTGGCCAGGGAAAGAGAAGATAATATCAGGAAAAAAATAAAAAGGAACAAAACCAATTCCTTTAGGTTAAATTCTAGTAAAAAAAAAACTGAAAACTTTCAATTCAATTTTCTTTCCTTAAGTATACAGCTCTAATCACTGAAAATTTTCAGACTTTAGTAAGACCAACCATATGTCGTATATTGATTTTGTATTGCATTTATTATTTACAGAATTTACAAGAAATGCTGTGCAGCAGATTTTTTTTTATTTTGTGATACGACTCCTATTTCCATGGATTTGCCTCTTTCCTTTTCTCAGAATGTGCGTTTTAAGTACATATGGGATTGAGAAGGTTTTAGTTTCAGCCATGATTTAAGCTTCTGCAGTAACATAGGTTATGTTGTTTCTCCCTGTTGTTTTCCACTTTCTTGGCAGTGTTTTGCAGATAAAAAATAATGTGCTGCTCAGTATCTGCCTTTAGGAAGGGGTGCTGGAACTTTTGATTTCATACCCACACACATGGCAAAAACATAACACAAAGCTAGAAGGAATACACAATGCCTCTTGCTGCAGCCCTGGTGTTAGAATCACAAAACCTTTTTACCTCAAATTAAAAAAAAAAAAAAGTTTCTTTAAATTACCCTTGACACAGACCACGTTCAAGGCCTTTGAGGATAAAAGTCAGCCACGGGAAGCTGCAGCCATGAAAAGCAGCTGTATCCTCACTTTTCTTGGTGAGGCCATTTTATCCAGCATAAAAAGGAATCATTTGTAGCTGAGATTATGAAAGGATCCAGAATCCACCATTCACAGCTTTGTGCCTTCTAACCCTAAAGGTGGCCAAACAATCCCTTCTCTCTATGGAAGAAACTGCACTCCCTCCTTACCTAAAAAAAATGGATATGCTGGGGCAGGTAGAAATATATTACACAACCTTGCATTCACCCCAGTGAACCTCAGCTGTTGTCTACAAGAAGAACAATTTTCAGAAAGAAGTGCCTGCCTGTAATTCAACAGCAATTGTTCTTTTTCCCCATAGAAATAGTTCCTGGTTCAAGCAGGCAGGCAAACATATGCATTCCTTTCACAGAGAAAAACATGCTCTCAGCGGTGCTCAGGTAGGCAGGCAACCAGGCATGAAACTGAAAACACTCAGGCATAGAAAAAAACAAGTGCAGGCAAATGCAGCCTTGAGTTACTGAGGAAAAAAAAAAAAAAGATAAAGACCTTGCGGGGCATAGATCACATCTCAGACCAACTCCTACTATTATTTTTTTATTTTTTTTTCATATTCTCAAAATGTTTCCAGCAAAAGCAGGGAGATAATTGAGTTATCCCAGCACCAGCATTTCCCATCGCCAGAGGAAGGAGCCGCAGCCTCGTTGTATGACACTGTATGGCCTGTGACCCCTGTTCCTCAAATGTGTACGCACAGGGGTGGGCTGCAAGTCTTGCCAGCACAGACTGGAGTAGCACTGGGTATCGACCTGGATCTCTGCAGAACTGAGATGCCTCACAAAGCCAGCTGAATGAACCTTTGTCATCTGTAGATTCATTTAAAAGGAACAGTAGGGCATTCTTTTCTTAAGAGAGAGCAGGCAGGGGATGAGGGGAGCACTGGGATGGAGAGGACTGGAATGGCCCAGAAGAAAGGAACAGAGGAGAAAGGGACCAGTACAGTGCCAGGCTGGGGTCTGTTCAGCCTCGAGCAGCAAGCAGCTTTATACCTCCTGAGCTTTACACATTCCTGTCTGGTAGCAGCTTTTGGGATGAAGAAGGAGGGGGTGTGAAACATTAATTTTGGCACCCTCCCTGTCACAAAGCAGTAGAAAGGCTGAGTTGTTTAATAATCCCATTTTCTCCAAGCAACCATCCTTGTTGAAAGAAATTATGGAAGCGCCCATATGGACATTTTGGGCAGCATTTCACGTATCTAAGATTTGGAGTTCAAGAAGGAATAAGAAATGCCTACTCATGGGCAGAAAAGCACAGTATCAGAAAAAAGAAAACAGGTCCACCAAATGAGCTTATTCGTCAGCAAATGACATGTTTGACTGGGTGTCACATGAACCCACAGTTCTTCTCAGAGTGACACTCTGGTGTCCATGTTTTTCTTTAAAATAAATATCCGCTTTCATATCAAGTTAGTTCGGTTTATCAGTTGAAAGAAAATATTTATTTCTGGCAGACATGCACACCCTTTTGGGGATTTGAAAATCTAGCTGAAATCTCTCTGAGTCATATTACATATATATTACCTTTCTTTCTCTCTTCCTCTCTTTTGCTTCTGTCTTGATACTGAATGAGTCTTACTTTCACAGACTTTGGGTGTCCCTGTGGTTTTCTGAAACAGAAACAATAACTGTATCTCTTCTTTTCCTCACAAGCCCAGAGATAAAACTACTTGTTTCTGTTTATTTGCTCATGTTTGTATTTATGTGATAAGGAGCAAATGCGTGTCTCATGCATGTGTAAATAACTTATTGAGGGAAAATAAGCTAAGTGTTATCTTTTGTTCTGAAAGCTTTTAGAGTAATGTGGATATTCTTATCTTGTGCAGAAAAGGGTGTGATGATGTCCATTATTGTCTGCAAGTTTTGTTCCCTGCACACACCAGTCTGGTGGTGTTCCATTGTTTCAGAGGACCATAAGTGTTATCAGGGGCAACAATTAGCGCAGGGCATGCAGTCTCTCAGAAGGAGGGTTTTAAAATGTGAAAAGCCAGAACAGAGACCTAAGAAACAAGGCAGCCAGTTTACGGGCCAGAGGACCAAAAAAAAAAAATCTATGACCCATCCAGACCTGAAGCCAAACTGGAAAGTGTCAGCTCACAGTCGGATTGGAGACCATTTCTGCTGTTTTATTTGTGATAGCCTGATCAGTAGGTGAGAGGTTATAGCCTCTGTGCTATTTAGTAAGAGTTAATTTAGAGCTGAGAAGGTAATGGCCTTTTTTTTTGTGATGAGTAGTTATCATCAGATGAGATGTTGAAAATCTTTGCTGCCATCAAGTTAAGGCAGGCTTCAGAGCCAGTGAAGAAGGGCCTGACTGTTCTCCTGTCTTCCAGGTCTACTTTTTGTGTGAATTGAATTGAACAGAAAAAAAAAATCCATTTCAGTTCTTCTTTCAGACTGTCTTTTTTTTTAAAATCCAGAGATTGTCTGTAAGGCCACCCCATGTGTGGGTGTTGATCTCTGAGCTTTGTTCTCAGGGGCCTGGAAGCAGCAAAGAGACAAGCAGTTCACAAGAATTTGGCAAGCTGTTATTTAGCAAACAGTTTTAGTCATTCTGAATGGGTCTGAAAAGAATCTAGCCCACTCTTTAATAGCAAATTTCTGGTCTGTTTTTTGTTCATCTGAAGTCTCTCTGGGAATGCTCCCAGTTATATGAGTTCAGGGCGAGACCGAACAGAGCACAGTAAGAAGCATCAACAGAGTCTACTTGCCATCAGCTGCTGTAGTGCAGAGCTGTGGTATCTCAGATTCAGAAATCTGAGAAACCTCCTACTTCAGGACTGGTGGATACCAGGAGTCCACAGTCCCTTGAACGGTAATGGGAGGCCTCAGGGCAACAGAAAGGCATGAGTCCAGGTGGGACAATTCACCTGGTGCTGGTAAGCTCTGTTCTGGTCACATTGGTTCCAGCTGAGCCACTTCAGGGGCTCATCACCATGGTCCTTTGTGTTGGGTTTACATTGCAAGATTTTGATAATAGGATGAGGTTAGGGGGTGGCTACAGGGGTGGCTTCAGTGACAAAACACCAGAAGCTGCCCCCATGTCAGAGAGCACCAGTTTCAGCCAGCTCCAAAACAGACCCACTGTTGCCCAAAGCTGAGCCCATTGGTGACACTGGTAGTGCCTCTGTGATAATGTATTTCAGAAAGAGTAAAAAATGCTGTGCAGCAGCTGTGAGAGAGAGGAGTGAGAAAAATGTGAGAGAAGCAGCCCTGCAGACACCAAGGTCAGAGAAAGAGGGGGAGAATGTACTCCTGGCACTGGAACGGAAACTTCCCTGCAGATCCTGGAGAAGACCATGGAGAAGCAGGTTGTCCCTCCATGCTGGATCAGATATCCACACTGCAGTCCCTGGAGGACCCCATGCTACAGCTTGAAGGAAGCTGTAGCCCATGTAAAGCCCATGCAGGAGCAGCCTCCTGGCAGCAGCTGTGGCTTCCGGGGAACCCACACTGGAGCAGCTTGTTCCTGAAGGACTGTACCCCTATGGAAAGGACCCATTCTTGAAAAACTGCAACCCATGGGAAGAACCCACACTGTAGCAGTTAATGAGGGACTGTATCCCATGGGAGGGACCCCACACTGGAGCAGAGAAAGACCTTGAGGAAGAAGGAGACACAGAGACAAAATGTTATGAACCGACCACAATCCTCATTCCCCATCCTTCTGCACCGCTTGGAGCGGGGAGGTAGAAGAGTCGGGTGTCTCCCTGCCCTGTCTTGACCCATGAGCTTTTTTGATTGTATTTTCTCCCCTTGTCACATTGAGAAAGAGGAGAGGTTGGTGAGGACCTGCCTGCTAGCCGAGCTTAACCTACCAGACTGGGTTCCAAGTGATGTCTGGACGTGTTCCAGGCAGCCCAGCTTAGAAGTTACTGATCCAGTGCTGTACAAATACAATGGTATTGTACCCATATACAAAGTGGCATTAGAAGCAGAATTTAGCTATGTTCAGGTGGCGCTGGGCTCAAATAAGTCCGATTGGATCTTATGTAGCCTACAAATGCAAACTTGGCTGTCTTTTAATACCTTGCACAAATCCTAACTAATTTACCAAAAACAAAGGCCTGGCTACACTTTTGAACAGGCTTTTTTTTGTTAACATTTGCAATATCCAGCAGTGTAGAGATTATTTAGAGAAAATACATTTAAAGCATGATGATGCTGTCTTGGTTTAATCCCAGCCGGCAGCCAGGACCATGCAGCCACTCGTGCAGTTCTCCTCCTTACCCCAGAAGGGTAGAGAGAAGGGGGAGAAAAAGAGGGGAAAGGAAAGATGAGAAAAAAAACAAAGTCGTGGGCTGAGATAAAGACAATTTAATTTTTTTTTTTTTTTAATGTGGTTGGACTCGATGATCTCAGAGGTCCCTTCCAA
>JAOXJM010000001.1:25371989-25382384 GCA_026413425.1 Tringa solitaria | reverse complement strand
TTTTTTTAATGTGGTTGGACTCGATGATCTCAGAGGTCCCTTCCAATCATGGAGATTCTGTAATTCTGTAATAGAACAACAACAGAAAAATAAAAACAAAAACAAAAATAAAGATAATAATAATAATAATGGTAAAAAAATATACAAGATAAAGTATTTGAACACAAGTCACTCTCACCACCCAGTGAACTGGTTGCCCAGCCTGTCCTGAGCAGTCATCATGGAGTCCCACCCCCTGGCCAACCCGCATCTATATACTGAGCATGACATCTATGGTATGGAATATGTCATTGGCCATTCCATCATTCGGTCTATGCTCCTTTTCAGCTTCTACAAGAAGCTGGAAAAAGTCCTTAAATAGTATATACATCACCTAGCAACAAGTAAAACAGTATGCACTATTGACATGTCTTTCATACCAAATCTGAAACACAGCAACCATTAGAATGAAAATTAACTCTATCCCAGCTGAAACCAAGAGAGATACAAAATGTAAATAAATATAAAACCATGTATTAAGCTACAGCAAAGCTGAAGAAGGCAGCTTACAATTAAATGAGAAATAAAATCAAGGGAAATCCAGTAATTCATTTTAAAAAGCCAGTCATGATTTGAGTATTATGTCACATCATCTGCTTCATTTTAGAATCTCACTAGGAAAGTTAGCCTGGAGCAAGAAATAACCAGGGTAGCAATTCCCAAGTGCTATTAGTCCAATCAGCATTTCAGTGATCTCTGACTGCTAAACAATAACAGTTCTTAATTTCTGGAGGGGAGGAGTGGGAGGCAAAGAAGGGGGATAATGACATCAAGCAAAAGTGAAGATATAATATTGATGCTAACTGCACATGTTACCCACCTTGGGTTGGTTAGAGTTAGGTTTTTTAGGAGAAAATTTCACTTTTTTTCAGTCTGAAAGAGTTTTATCATTATTTGTGCAATATCCCCAGTGATCATAACTAGGTGCTCTATGTTCACTCTACAAACACAAAACAGTCTTTCCCTGGGGATTACACACCACAGACCTCGCAGCAACTCAAAGCAAAAGAGAGGTCAAGGGATGGGAGGGGAAATGGAAGTGCAAAGGACTATATTCAGACTACATATCTCATGGTAGTTCAAACCAAGAAGAGTGCTGAGAGTCCACCTGCTGTTAAGAGCTGCTGGTTCATTTTGTAATCATGGAATTGTAGAAAAAGTGTCACTGGAGGTTGTCTGGTCAGCCTAAGAGGGCTAACTTTGAAGTTAGGTCACATTGCTCGTGCTCTCTCCAGTCCATTTCTAAATATATCCAAGGGCAAAGACTCCTCTGTCTTGGTGGCTCTCTGCCAGTTTATCAACGTATCCCTCGCAACAGAAAGTCTGAAATCGGACACAGCACACCAGGGGCAATCTCAAAATTGCTCAGTAGAGTTCTAGAATAACTTTACTTATCCTGATGGCTAATCTCGTGGTAATGAAGATCTATATGTGGTTATGAAGAATATACTGTTGATTCATGTTCAGTTTGCCCACTGTGACACACAGGCTCTTTTCTGTAAAGGCACTTTTACCAGTAAGGAACAGGACAAAGACATTGAGTATCTCTGCCTTTTCATTGTCCTTAGTTACCCAGTCCCATACCCCGCAGCAGGCTCTCATTTTCCTTAGTATTCCTTCTTCTGCCACAGTTGTGATAGAGCAAAATAGAGTGAGTTTGGTGCCACATTCTCATTGCCTGTGGCAAGGCTTCATTCAGGTGCTGTTGGGTGGGTTGTTTCTATTACCTTACATGCCACAGTGGACAGCGTGAACGTGCCTACAGAAGCATGCCCCATTTCACACAGTCAGACACTGTTAGAGGATGGAGTAGCACTCGGTCCTCTCCCTTAATGCCATTCTTTCTCTTTAGTTTAGTGTTTTGTACAACTTTTTTGTGAAAATACTGCCTGGAAAATGCTGCTAGACTGAAGATGTGTTAGAAGTGTGCCTGTATCCAAGGGATACACAGACCAATGCAACTGGCAGCCCCACCTCTGCAGAGAGTTCTGGTTTGCAAACCCTGCAGGCCCCAGCAATCGTTGTACCATTCCTTACATCAACATGGGCAGCACGTTTGTATTCCTACTGGATATGACAATAAGCAACTGAAGAGCTCCAGGAGCATCATTTGATGTCTTTCAGCTCACATCATAGTTTTTAATTTCTTGGGGGCTGGCTCTGGGTCCTTTTTGTAAAATGAGTAGCAGTTACTGAGACCAGCATCTCAGATCCCATGAAAGAAATCCCACTGCATAATATATTCAGCCTAGAATAATTGTTCCAAATGTTTAAGAAGCGGCATTTCTTTTTATTGTTTGCTGGAGGAAATCATTTGAGCTGAACACTGATGAGCATACAGGCTGCTCTTGTAAGTGAAGCAGTGCTTTATGTTTTATTCTCTTTTAAATATGATTTTGGCAAGTATAGGAGTAAGAAAGTATTTCAATCTCTGGACAACACGTTCCTGACATACATAATTTTCTCTTGACTTTGCTAACATCAACTTGCAGAAAGATTATGAAAGATTATTATTTTTTCTGCCTCAGTAGGCAATCTAGTTCTGGATTTAGCTGCTTTGTGTGGGTTGCGGTTGTTTATTCAGGCTAATGGAGATTAGAGACCTATGAAATGCCCAGTAAGATACCTCACACTAAAGAGTTTCCGGTCTGGTGTGTTAAATAGATTTGAACAGTTTCTCTATAATATTTAACACATACTAATATAAAACTTGAGCATGATCTGATTTAGAGATAATCCTGTAGAGGAGTATCATAAAAATGTATGAGCATATAAAATGAAAAGGAAAGGGAGAAGAGCATGTGTATCTTAATAGACCAAGTACACGAAATATTGAAGTATATATTCCATCGCTTAAGGCAGAGTAATAATAAAAATTGTAATAAAAAAGAAGTAGAACATCTTTAGACTAGAACTGACCTGTCAGCCCCAACTGTAAACCAAAAACAAAGTCAGAAGTATCATCTCTAACACCAGGCATTAGATACTTAAACCACAAGTACCAGACTTTCTAATAAAAAGCAAATATATTATTCGACTCCCTAAAAGTCTGGCTGAAGGTAATTACTGTACATGCACTTACACATGCTCAAGTACACATGCACTGGCAGGTAAGCAGTCAAATAAGGAGAAAAAAAGAACTGAAGTATTCAGTGCATCTCAGAGAAAAAGACAGGTTTTATTTCCCTGAATATTTACTGATCTATTGAGAAGAAATGTTTTTGATCTTGACAACAGGAAAGGGAGTCTGAGGAACTTCTAAAGAGCACCATCATTGGTTTCTGAGCCTCTTGAACATTGCTTCTGAAGATATTAATGTACGGGCCGAGATTCTTCTCTTCTGCTTTTTAGCTCTCCATTTTTAAGCACTTGAGTTTACCTAGGCTTTCAGATGACAACGAGAAAGAAATGGCTCAACTATCCACTTAGAAATGAGAGCTCGCCGACTCAGATTCTTCAGATATCTTTCCAAAGGGAAGTAATGTGAATCCAGGTGAAGGCCTATGCAACCACACATCATGTGTCCCACTATTCTTACTAGAGAAGGGAGCATTCCCACCACAAAACAAAATTCTCAAAAATCATAGTAGACACTGCCTTCATCTCTGTCTATAAGTATATTAGTACTTATAAGAACATAAGTATATTAGCATTGCAACAGTAGTAATAAATCCTCATCATCAACAAAAGGGAGCATATTTCCTAACTTATTTGAAAGACTCCAGATGACAGACTGATTTTCAGACTTAAATTCACCACCCCTTTTTCTGTGTTACTGGCCAATTGATTCCAGTGGGGATTCATTGATGTAAATGAGGTTAGAATTTAGTCTACAGAGTTCCTGTAGTGCCATGTAACAGAAAAACTTTTTGTTTCACTACTTTGAAAGTTGTCTTCATGAAAAGCCCTACTTTGGGTTCCCTGTCACAATGATTTCAAAACTCTACTTTATAAATTACATATTTTAATATTAGAAGTCAAAGGAGACGGTATCTCCAGAGCTTAAAGAACACTCATTACACAAACTTGTAATTGTTGGCCATTATGGAATTATCCTCCAAGTAAATTTCAACTCAAAAGTAGTTTCTTATAGCGCTTACAAATGTTTTCTGCATTTAAATCCTAAAACCTCATGTGCAGATTGTTTTTGAAGAAAGCAAGTTGTTATCAGTAGTTTTAGCCCTAATCTGCCTCCTGTGGATTTGAAAGAGTATTATGGGTCTAATCCTGCTTTTGATAATCCAATGAATAAGATCAGACAGTACCTGTAAAAGCGCACATATTGCCTTTGCATTGGCTTCAGCTGGGAAAATACCCCTCTCTTTCTTCATAAGCTGCTCTTGCCCTCCTCAAATACTACAGATAGGATCTGGAGTGGGGTTTTAGGGCATTCCTCATAGAAGGACAAAAAAAACTGTGTTAGGCTTCCATAACTGCTACCCTGAGACCTTGAGAGATACAAAAAAAGATACAAAAAACCAGCATCCATGACTGTGTAACAGCAGGATTTTTACTCCAACAAAGCAAAATTATGTGTCTGTAAAAGGAAGAGAGAGGTATTTTAATGAAGTCTCCACTGGTAAGTGTTTTTTTTTTTATGGTGCCACTTGGCCTTTGGCAAGAGCAACCCTGTAGCCCTAATGCATTTCTTGAGTAACAGCTCAGCTGAGTAAAAAGGGCCAGATATAATGCAGTACATGACCTCCACAAATTCATCCCTTTTATGGGAATAGAATAAAATGAGTATCAGTGTAATTACATCTGACATGTCCAAAAAAGATTTTTGGAAGTACAACAACATTTATTATACTTGTTGTTTTGCGTCACATTCTGATTTATTTTTCAAATAATACATTATACAGGTTTATAAACTACTTAAGATGGAGGGGTTTTTTAAGGATTAAGTGAATCTGTTCAATCCCTTAGCTACAAGCTAAAATGCATCAATTACTTGGGCTGTCATGAAGGTTTGATTGTCTTTAGTGTTTCTCCAGCACTATATAGGGTTTAGTCCTCTTACTGCAGCAAACACTTCTAATAACAGGAATTTGGCACCACTGTTTTGTTCCTACACTTCGATGAACTCCGTATTTCAGGAAAGCTAACCACATAGACTGTTTTTGTTTGATCATTCATTTTCAATAGCTGTGTAATTGTTATGTCAGAAGGACAGAATGGATGCAGATGAGCTGAGTCACTG
Organism: Tringa solitaria; assembly: GCA_026413425.1. Taxonomy (NCBI): domain Eukaryota; kingdom Metazoa; phylum Chordata; class Aves; order Charadriiformes; family Scolopacidae; genus Tringa; species Tringa solitaria. The sequence continues at coordinate 25,377,145 of JAOXJM010000001.1, read as the reverse complement.
TCTTCCAATCACCAGTAACCATATCCTAAACTGTGGTCCATATTTTCCACTAAGGGTCACAGATCATCCTCTCCTCTGAGCAGAAGCAGTGCCCCTCTCCCTGTGGGATACCAGCAGTACTAGCTGACAGATGAAATCCAGACCTGGTTTGAGGCTTATACCAGCACAGCATTGAGCTATAGCTGTAAAACCTCTTGAAAAGGTGATCAACGCATCCACTGGGTTCCCCTGCCTAACCGTCACAGAACTGAATCACCAAGCAGGAGGACCACATGTATGGCTGTCCTCATAGACATGTCTATAATAGTTCCTAAGGAACCATGTCCCTGGGCACTTCTTTCTTCACTTATGCCCATTGTTCTTCACTATCTTTGTAAGGTTATCCTCACATTATGCATATGGTGATATACAGATTTATATGAAGGCAGGATCCCAAACCCTGTAGGCCATGATCCTACAAACTGAAATTTGAGGTTGAATGACTGAACAGTATTTCTTAATGGCTGAGAGGATGAGAGATTACCAGACAGATGGAACATTTTTAGGCTGGGGAGGGGAAGAGAGAAGTGGAGTAATATAAAATCAGAAAGAAAAAATACTGGTCAGCTGTGTTCTGATTATTGGCGTAGACAGGAATTGCTGCTTTATTCCCTAAGAAGCTTCCATTAATTTGGTCTTTTATTTTCTTTCTGGTAAGAGTTGACACCCTGCAGATTTTTTGTCCATTCCTTCAAACTCCTTCTGAAGAGGAACAGGCCACTGACATACCTGCATGCCTACTTATTAAATACATAATGTCGGTAATAGAAAGTAGAGATCTTCTAGCTCCTAAGGCAAATGCATTTTGTGGTTAATACTGATGAGCACATTAAAGAAAGAAAGGCCTGGAGAGAAGGCTTGAATTCTTATCTGACACAGGAGCTTGTAATAGCAGTTTTGAGGAAGAAGAAAGAGAAGCTCTCCTAATGTTTACAACCAAAATTTGCCCTACTTTGAAAGCAATGAAAAATGTTGGGTGAAAAGGGTGGTTTCCCAGAAAGGTGTTAGATGCCCCACCCCTGGAAACATTCAAGGTCAGGTTGGACAGGGCTCTGAGCAACCTGCTCTAGTTGAAGATGTCCCTGCTCATGGCCGGGGGATTGGACTAGATGGCCTTTAAAGCTCCCTTCCAAACCTGACTATCTATGATTTTATTCTATGATTTGATGATTGCTGCAGAGCTGCACTGCTGACTCATGGTCAGCTTGTTGTCAACCAGGGGGTGTCCACCGTGGTCCCTTTCAGCAAGGCTTCTCCCCAGCCACACAGGTCTGAGCTTCTACTGGGCTCCCGGGTTATTTCATCCCAGGTGCAGGACCTTGAATTTTTTTTTGTTAAACTTCATACTGTTCTTGCCAGCTCACCCTTCCAGCCTGTCCAGTCTCTGTAAGAGATGCACATCCTGCATCCATTGCACAAATACAGTGGTATTTCTTTGAGCATGCTGGAGACAATCCGTTCTGGTTTTATGGGAGAACTTTCTTCACCACTCGCAAATTCATAAGAACAGAGTATTTTGATTTGTTTTATTCACCAATGGCAAACAATTAATTATAGATTGTTGTATAGTTAATTTATATTTGTTTTCTGGTCACTAGATGGAGGTAGGCAACCATAATGACAACAGCTTTCCCTGCATCTTGTACTATGAAAGGAAAGGGATGATTCTGTGCTGATTTGGACAGCAGGGAGTGTATTTTATCATTAGAAATACTATTCTGGTACCAGGTTGCTTGAGGATAGGATGACACCTGCACTTGCCAATCCACAGCTTTGTATCAAAGCAAATCTATTCACTGAATCTGATTTAAATGAATAGTTTATATAGTTTAATCTGACATGTTTTATTATCAGTAATCCACTTTTGAATTTAGACAAGAGTTATTTAGATCACGCATATAAGTGCGTCTGTGCAGAAATTACTTTACTAAATGACCTGAGAAAAAAGGAGTAACTTAGAAACATTATTTTATTGTCTACTATACCCTGAAACCAAATACATAATGTACTGAGAACCAAATACATAATGTATTGAGTATCCCCTTGTACTGGTAATTATGAAATGCAAAGTTGTATGGTTTAGACACTGTTTGTGTATTCCCTGCGTGCTGCACCTATACCACCATATGAGAAATATCAGAAATAAACAGCCTTTTCAGTACTGGCTTTCAGTCATTGCTCGCTTACAGCCACTCAGTGTTATGGGATCTTTTCAGTGAGATCCCACTTCATCTTCACAGCTTAAGTTGCTGCTTCTGGTTGCTTGGTTTCTAAAAGAGGATTAATTTCTAGGGACAGTTTGCAAACACTCAGAGATGGAATGATTCTGTTCCTTCAGGTAGTGAAGACAGCTGCAGAGCTGTCCTTGAGTCTCAGTCACCTCTGTAAAGACATGCAGAGCTGTGGTACTGAAGGAAGGCTTGGTGTTGAAGCTGGTGGATGAAACAGGTTTATAGGCCTCTCTTCAGCTGAAATGATGAGCTACCAAACATCCTGTTCTTTCAGAAACAGTGATGAGTGCACCCGGGTAGTCCAGGTATGTGTGATTACCACATGCTTACTATAAATGGAGTTAAGCAGGGCTGGGCATTGGCTGCAGGATTATTTGGTATGGGTTTTGCTGTACTCATCGGCAGTGCTTTTAAATACAACATTGGCATCTTCACGTTGTGCCATGCAGACTACTCGCTCCCACCCAGGAAGGTATACCCTCCCTGAAGAGTTAAGTCTGGCTGATTGCAAGAGCTTAAGGGATTTTTTTCAGATTTTAAAAACGAAAAAGGTTTTTCTTGCAAGTAAGTGGAAGGATGGGACACTTCCAATAAGACTTTATTTGCTGGGAAGAATGTAACACTGCAAATTGTCAACAGCTACAGTGATGATGACTCTATATAAATGTAAATGAGCTCATTATTAATTGCTATGAGCTTTGAATTTAAGTTTTTAATGCCAAAAGTGACCCATATATGAGAGTAGCAGAATAATGGATTCCGTAATTACTTTCATTAACCCAGTCTCTCTCTGCAGAGCTAGACGAGGGCCAGACTGGTGGGCATTCTCAGGGAAAAGTCCTGCAAAGAGCTGATAGAACCTGTGAAATGTATGTAGTGAATTATGTACGCTGGAAGATTCTCTGCCAGAAGGTATTTTTGTTGCTATCTGTGGCTTTTAGCATAATTCAAGAAAGTACTCCAAAGGGGAAAGCCTTTGGAGGCTTTACCTGATGGGTCTTAAACATCAGCAGAAATCAGCTAGTGCATCATCATTGATTTCAATAACTGTACAAAATTTGTAACAAGTCTGGCCTGTCTCATTTTAAACCAGCATAGGATGAGAGAAGCAGTGTGAATAGCGCATATATATGCTATTAAATGACCTATATTCTATTATGACCTCTTTAAAATTCTGCCCTGGCAACCTGTGTACACTCCATATGTATGATACAGACCCAGATGTCCTTTTTAGTTTCAGTGTTGAAATAGTAGAGGTGTTTTGTTTCTCTAAGTAACACAGAAGTCATACTCCTGGTGCTACTGGCCCACTGTCGTTAGTCTCTGTGTGAGTTAGGAACTGTTAAGTCACATAGTGTAACACTGACTATGTGTCAATATTCAGTTTTCAACTTAAGCTTGTCCTCTTAAATACCACCCGTCCATTCTCTATTATTAAACCAATTAACCAGCTGAGGGGATCAAAACCCTTTCTGACCTGCTCTTCTTGCAATAACAGCCTCTATACCTGCCCTGTGGGCAGCTTCCAAACTTTTTTCACTGTTCAGCAGTTTTGTGTCGAGGCCACCGTGTGTGACAGCCGTGGCTTTGGGTTCTGTCTGGTCCCTGCAAAAGGCAGGCAGGGAGCAGTTATCCTCCTGTGTTGCTGTTTCTGCTAAAATCTATGGCAGCAAGTTTTGCTGACATTCATCTTTTCAGGATTTTTTTTTTTTTTTATTGTTCAGGATTTCTTCAAAGCTGGAATCGGCAGACAACTTCTTTTTTTTAAATGTACTGTTAAAATGTTTTGAAACTGAGAATTGACTTTGTCTAATCAACTGCAATCTTTAGCACCTTCTGCAACTGCTGCTGGGGTTTGATTAGCTGCCATCGTGTCTCCTTCCTTGTAGCCTTAAAATCTGTGACAAAATATTTGCAAGCCTTCTGCTATTCCATCATTCAAATCTCTAAGAAGAATACTGGGTAGAGTCACACCAGGATAGACCTTAAGACTCCCTTTGAAAAGCTTAATTCACTCTGAAAAATCATGTTTAACTGGTCACACGAAATTTTTTTGGTTCAGTTGTGCACTTACCCTATGATACGTTTTATTCACTGTGTTTTCTAAGTTATGTATGAAAATGTAATCTGGAATTATGGAAAATCATAGCTAACACCAGCAGGTATCCCATGTACTCCTTCATTCTTACCCAGAAGGCCACTCACTCTGTTTACCTGAAGATTCAGCTCTTTAACCAAATTTTTAAGGTAAGGACTGAAAAATTAACAAACAGTTTCATGAAGAGCTTTCACACATTGTAATTTTTTAAATGAATGCTGATTTTTCTCTGCTTTATTACAAATGAAACATACCTTTAAAAAGTTAGAATGTGTCACTTTTTTTTTTCTTTCTGTTGTCTGTAATTGTTGTTTTTCCCCCTTCTCCCTTCCTGTCCCCTACTTTGTCACAGGAAATGTCTCTGTGTGCAACGGGAGACCAGCGAAAATGTTGGGGAAAATGTATGTGAAAAAAAAAACAAAAACAAAATCAGTGAAAAACTTCCACTTGAAAATGTTCTAAAGGAAACATTTCTCTCTTTACTTATTCTTTCTGCTGGGCCATTACTGATTTACTGGAGCATTTTTCTCTTGCCAAAACTCAGCTCTTTCCACCCAATTTGGCTCAACTGCAACCTCTTCTCCTGCTGCTTTTCTTTGTATCTCAGTAGTTATTCCTAATAATCTCTGACTGACAGTTTGTCTATGTATTAGGATTTCAGCCCCACTTATGCTTCTTAAAGCATCAGTTTACCTGGACTTTAGCAAGGCCTTTGATACAGTCTCCCACAGTCTCCTCCTGGAGAAACTGGCTGCCCATGGCTTGGATGGGAGTACCCTCCACTGGGT
>JAOXJM010000001.1:25352157-25371889 GCA_026413425.1 Tringa solitaria | reverse complement strand
CCCTGGAAACATTCAAGGTCAGGTTGGACAGGGCTCTGAGCAACCTGATCTAGTTCAAGATGTCCCTGCTCATTGCAGGAGGGTTGGACTAGATAACTTTAAATGTCCTTTCCAACCCAATCTATTCTGATACTATTCTATGATTATTAAATCTCAGATGCCTGAAATATTTTTACTCTTTCTATGAAAATTATTATTAGTTCATTTTTTATAGTGATAGAAGTAATCCTAATTATGGAAATGAAAAAGCAGATGAGAATGGTGAGGCCCACTGCTATGCATTGTTGCTGTGGCAGTGGAATAGATCCATGCTCCATCCCTTTTTCCCAAGACTTTAAGCAATCTCTTCCCATAAGAAGGGTGCTGCGACTGCAGCTGTGGGGGAAAGCAGAATACTGAAAAGAGAGACAGCAAAAAGATCCAAGGATAACTTCTGGTGTGGTACCAGGTGGAGTTAAGCAAGGTTCCAGGAACCGGTACAAATGTGAAAGTACAACGTATTTTGAAAATGGGCAGGAAAAAATGGGTAGGTCTCTTGCAGAAGACAAATTAATAGGAATTATGCAAATTACCTCATTAAGTAATGTGCCTTATTATAACAACATACAGCATTAACATCTGCATTGATGGGTTCTCCTTTGTAATCAGATATGTTGTGAGACAGATCACAAACATCAGATACTTAGAGCGGAGAACAAGTAGTCATAAAAGAAGACCTACTGAAGTAAGTGAAACTATTGTTTAAAGTGGAGAGGCCAAAATCTAGTCCTCATCAGAAGAAACACTTCAGTTGAAAATCTTACTTTAAAAAAAAAATTACCCTTGAAAAAAAATTAACATCTCTGGGTTTTAGACTACAATGACCCAGTATGGTAAATGTCTGGGCTAAAAGTCAGTTTAAGAGTTCTTGCAATCATGAGATAACAATTCCCATCTCCCACAGGAGAGCAGAAGTCAGTTCTGGAGGTAACGGTGTACAAGATGACACAGCAGTGACATGCTGCCATGTCTGTCACTCCTTTGTCTCTTGTACCATGTAACACCTCAAGCCAAGCAAGTCATTTCTTTACACATTCATTAGACACACAACTTCTGTACAGAGCCGAAAGTCAGTGGGGAACAAGTGGGACAATTGTCAGGGAGCCCCAGCCCAGTTCATGGAGAAGCAGTGCTCTGGAGTATATAATCTTTTTGCACCAGGATTGCAGCATTGACTCTCTTCTCCCAGAATGCCAGCTCCATCCCCCAAGCTGTGCAGTCGTAATGTGGGCATAAACAAGAAAGTACCTATAATAAGAAAGTCAAGGAGAAAAGGAAGAAAATCAGTGTTCAACACACTGAAAACAACAAACCTGACAGCAGAAAAGGACAGCAGAGTTGCTATATAAAGGTCTCTAAAAAGAGATTTATACTCAGTGAGAAGCAAAACTAATTGAAAATGCATAAAAAGGAGAGGGTTTGGCAGTCCTCATTAAATTGCGCCTGTTGTTGTAGAGATAAAAGAAACACAGTTTGAACCAAAAGGTTGAGTAGAAATTTGAAATCCAAGGACATCACTTTCAGTGAATGGCACAGGCAAAATTAAGCACAAGGGTTGTCAGATATTGGTTGGAGTTCCAGATTGATTTTGACAAACAGAAAGATAAATACATCGAATATAGTTATACTTGGAGACAGGTAGAGACTGTTAGATTATTCTTTGATGCTGTTGTGGACCTTGAGGTCAAGCTGGAGAGAGTGGCTCAGGAAATAATCTTCCAGCTGTGGTCAGACTGTTGGTCAGGAGGAGCTTTACTTGTACGTCAAGGGGTCCAAAAACACAGCCTGCAAGGCCAAGATAAATGATCTGCAGTATATTGCTTTTACAGTGTTTTCAATTAACAATGTGATTCTAAAGGTTCACAGTAGGTCAAAGAACCTGGTGTGTGGTCAATTCGTTCAGGAGTCACTGGTTTGGGGAATTCACTGCTTGGTGGATAAGCTGAAGGAGCCCTTATTTGCAGCACAGAAATCATTACTGCAAAGGCAACTTTTACAGTGCTCCTATGCTGATGTCTGACATACCACAGCTTTTCTGTGAGCATGACACACAACATTTGGAAGGGGAAAGAATTACAGCTGAGGCATAATATTAATGATTCAGAAAGTCCTGTGTCACAACCCTGAGCTCTGCAGTATCTAATTATTAGGCATAACGATTTGCACACAGGCTGTGCCAAATAATGATGGGAGAATTAGACACCTAAAAATGGAGTCTGCCCTCCGGGGAAGGTCAGTGTAAGCCAATTGGTGGGAAAAAAGCCAAAGCAGTGCTGTGGGACTAAATTCCTATTCCCTCACAGAATCCAGATCCTTGCTACAAGGAGGGCTCCATCCTCCAGGAATACATGAGCCATCATCTTAAGTGAAACACATATGTCTTTCAAAACCTGGAGAAGGGAGAGAAGAAGATAAGGTTTTTCTTCCAAAAGGCAGAGAAGCAAGTGCAGGGGCTCCCTCTGAATTCCAGCCTCAGAGTTTGGTGCAGTCAAACTAGCTTTTGGAGAGCTGGGATCAAAAAGAGTTTTTGCATGAGGGATTTGACCCTCCATGAAAGGTCCAGCCTCCAAAAGCTCTATTAACTGTTGGTGGGTAAAGTATTGTCTCTACGTCATAACTGAAAAATGAAAAATAAGTTGTTTAAAAAATTACATTTCTTGTAGTTGTGGTTTGATTGTTCACTTAAAACAGTACCAAATTTCAGACTTGGCTTGCTGAATATTGAAGCATTTTATGAAACACAGGCTGCACAGGAGGAGATTGAGAAAATCTCTTTCCAGAATTCCCTGTGACATGATTTCTTGCGTACACATGTGGAGTATCTATACTCATATTTCTGTGGACAGAGAAGTCTCACATGACCTTCCCAAATCCTTGCTTTTACCGTTGGGAATCTGTCAATTTCTCCACAAAGTTTCAGGCTTTTTAATGCACACTGAAACTTTACAGAGTTTGCATTTAAAAATGTGATGGAAAGTGTGTGTAGTGACCCAGAAGCTCAATTTCTGAGAGATCCATGAGAAAATTCAAGCAATATCAGTGATCTTTAAAAAGTTAGATTTTGAAAGGGCTCTGGCAAAAAGTTTTTAAATGTTGTAACCAACAGAGGGGGAGACATTTTTTTAAAAATGGAGAAAGCACCTGGAAAATTTATTTCTTTACCACCGGTGAAAAGAATGGTGGTGGTCAGCATTATGAACTTTATGCCTGGATGACTGAATGAGAGGATTGGTGGTGAGATACAGAACCTTTCAGTTATGGGACATGAATTCAAATAGAAATGGGGTAGTAGTGACAGAAAGTCATTACCATGTCATGGCAGTTTGCTAACATTTAGAGATTCATTGTTGGCTTGAGTCCAATTACTAGCACACAAGAGGTCACATTATAAAAGGTATTATCAAAACTGCCAGAGTTGGTCAAAGCAATTTCTTGTCTTTGTAACGTGCTGCTACCTTTCCATATCCAAAGTTAGCCATTCAAAGTCGTGTCAGGACTCAAAGCTGGTGTGGTGAAGCATTTGAAGTCCACGCTGCACAATCCGATGAAGAGAAGACTTTAGTTTCCTCACCATTGATCCAATACTTCTCATATGTAATAATTGCATATTTCCATCTTTAAATTATATAAACTACGTAATGCCAAACTTTTCCAGCCTGCAGAGGCAGTGCCTGGCAGCTGGGAGGGTGAGGGTTAAGATGTCCATGGGCAGAGCAGCTCACAGGGGCTCTTGGTTTCTTTGCCAGAAAGGGGATATAACTATGCTCAGCTGAAATGAATTACTCTGCCAGGAAACTTTAAGAGGATTGAATGCTATAGCATCCCCTCCTTCTTTCAAGGTTTGGGGTGATTTAGCACTGATGGAAAACTGAGTTGTGAGGAGCCTTGAGTGAACTCAGAATAGCCTTTTGTTTTGCTAGTCTTGGAGTACACGAATTGTTTCATTTTTCCTGGACTTATCTGAGCAAGCTCAGAAATCCCTGAAAATTGGAAAAGAGCAAAAAAGACAATTAGATTGAGGGGAAAAAATGGTAAATAGTCCATTGTAGCTAGTAGCTTCCACTGATATGTTTTCTCAAATATATTCTAAATAGACGGGCATGAAAAGTGTCACGAAAGAGGAAAGAGCTGCATTTCATAGGCAAAATAACAGTAGATGTTCTTAAAAAAATATTCTCTTGACTACTAGCTAAAAAGGGACACTAAGATCCTGGATTGTGTAAATACTTTATTGCACAAAAGTAGTAAAAAAGAATTTTTATTACCTTTAAGGGAAAGATCTTAGTCTTATCTAAGTGTATATATATAAGATGTATGTGTGAGTGTGTGTATAAAAATACACTAGAGTAGTTTTTACTCTGGGTTTAACAGATTTAGAGTTAGCATTAAAGAAAAATTAACTGAAGTATTCAATATTTGGCAGAGATCCATAGAAGGTTAGGCCAGTAGCATTGTCACACTGACACAAGCTATTTTGTGTTTTTCAGCTTTGCCTGAAGGAATGTAAAAATAATACTGGTCCATTGGTGGTTGTGTTGGTAAGCAAAAAATTATCTTGGCCTAACTGGCGATTGCTGAAGGTGATACAATAGCCTATTTTCAAGTGAGATAAAAATATTTGCAGCAAAACAAGAAATAAAGAGAAAGTTGGGAGGATGAGGAGTTCTGATTATTTTTAAAGAGAAGGAAATAATTCTGTTAATATTTCAAAAGTGTTCCTGAAATAATATTTACTATCAGTATTTTAACATACTAAACTCCAGTGTTACCTAATGGGACTAAATATGTGGAAGAAAAAACAGAATGTTTTTCAGTTACAAGACGTGCCAAAGGGTGCAGATGAACCAGTGCTGCAGAGTAGGGACTTTGTTTAGTTCTTTGCTGCAATAAAGAAAAGCAAGGAGTTCCGAATTTGCTGGGAATCATCCGTAGGTCTTGATCTGCCCATTATAGCGCTGAACAGCAGTAATGCCAACAGTGGCTAAAACCACTGTCAGTCAGAGTTTTACTTGAACGTGGGAGCAGCTGGATTTGATTCCCAAGAGAGATCAGCTCACTGATCTCAGCTGCTGTGCCCAGTAGCTGTCACAAAAAAGGCATGTCTGTCCTTGCAAACTTCCACAGTGCTTTTCTAGTGTTAATGTGATTTATACTTGGAGCAGTTTGACCTGATGGCTAATATATACTCAAGAGAGATTTAGGAATGGATTGGCAGATCAATGCTTTGTTTTGAGTTGGCTGGTATTTAGCACAAATATTGCAATTAAAAGAAAATCTGTAGGAGAATTAATTATATTCAATTTTCAGCAATATTTCTGGGGTGAAACAGTAACACTGGACCCAGGCTGTACCTAATCATACTGCTAATAGAAAAACTCTCCCCACCCTTCCACTCAAACAGGGTGGCACATCAAAACATACCCCTGGACTTCAGAAAGGTGCACTCGAATCTGCACCAAAATCTGGGCTTCATAGCTCAGCCTTAATTTTAGTCATGATGCTGAAGAATTTTACTAAACAGTGTGTTCCTGGAATGCAGAAACATGTGGTATTGTCATCTTCCACATGTCCCTGAGGTATCTGAGGGAACAGACAGCATCCAGGAACCAAGGCCAAGAGGGGGAGATGGGTGATATTTAGCACCTGCCTTTAGAATCGTGTCAGACCCTCATCCACCCTGCTCGGAATCAATGGAGCCTGCAACTGGACTCTCTTTACAGCCAACCTTGGCGTAGTCAATAAATACTATATTGCCCTTGTTTACCACCTTTATGCAGTCTTCACTAGGTTCTGTGGCCAGGCCACCACTTGAAGGCATTGCCCATCTTTCGCCCCTAACCTTTAATGTGCTACTTTGAAGGTGAGGCTTTTTACATCCTGATGTTCATGTTGCTTTCAGTTAACGTCTCAAGTAGGAACCACTGGAAATTCTTTGTACTCTATTGTGTTTGTATCAATTTATTTAAACTGTTGAGCACTTAGGATTGGTGTACAATTATCCCAGTTTCTATTTCTCCGTGATATATGAAACACAGTCTCTTAACTTTGTATTGATTTTTAGTCCAGTCCTCCCAATAAAGAATTTTCTGAAAGAGGAAAGAAAAGATTTTTAAAAAAGAAAAAAAAATTCCTCTAAAAATTTGTATTCACATGACTAACAAAGATGCATTTCTTTTAATTTAAATGTTGGTACTAATCTGGGAGTGCATTTTATTCCTCTGGTTAGCACAGGTGCTGGGTGAGCTATGCCATTTCACATATCATTTTGTAAGGATTGTGTCATAATGGTCATCAAAACCCCTGCGCTGTGTCAGAAGCCTAACAGCTCCTTTTCCTCTGACAGCGATAGAGATCTGGGAAGTAAGGCAGATTTTACCAGCTCCCACCATTAAGATTTGGACAGAGAAATAACCAGGCTGAGAAATCACATACTAACATTGTGAATAGCAATGCCTCACTGTCCAAGTTGGCACCAGAAAAATAAGCTGTTCTGAACTTGTCCATACCTCTTCTTTGAAAACTGTGTGCAGTTCTGGTCTTGTTTTCTTGTAAATAATATAAAAGAATTGGTGAAGATTCAGAGAAGGGCAAGAGGTATGACCAAATTTAGGGAGTACAATCTGTATGAACAGAGTAGGATTTTTAAGGCTAGAAAAGACACAAGGTAAATAGGTGTGAAAACACAGGTAGCAGGAGGAGAGTGGCTAGAGATCCCACATCAGCTGCTTTTTTAAATACAAGGAGCTGGTTGGGGGCATCATACAAAGCAAGGAACTGCAGCCAGAGCACTCAAAAGAACATTGACCAAGGAACTGCCAAACAATGTTGTGAATGCCAAAAATGTGCATGGATATAAGGGGGTAAAATAAAGCCTATGGAAGTGCAATCCACTAAGGATCACTAGCTACAAAGACATTACGGTTCTGGTACTTCTTGAATTATTTGTAAGTGGTTGGAAGATGGAAGGACATTCAAGGATATTATCATGGGTATTTAGCCCACTCTTATTCCCTGTGTGTTTGTTTACTTAAGGTTAAATTTTGGAGACTGATTGTTAGGTTGGGTGAAGTTTTGGTCTGACCTATTACTGGTATTCTTCTGTTCATTTCTAAGCCTTGAGCTGGTCAGTTCGTCCTATATATATATGTTTGTGTGCAGGTGCATGCACTGACAAAAGAAACGTTGAAAAATTAGATCGTTACTAAATAAGTGATACAAGTCATTGATTTTTAGGAGCAAAGATCTTGGAACATTTCCTCTTAGGGAAGTAAGTCAGAATTACAGGAGCAAAGATCAAATTGCCTTTTTTTTTTTCTTTGAGTTACATTTGGCATCACATAAAATAGAATGAAAAAAAGCAAATGTCTACATCAGGCCCTAGAAAACACTAAGTGTCTGAGTAACAGAGGAAAAGTTTATTCTTCCTGCAATCATTTGTACCATCTTATGAATAATTATCCAGCCAAGCATTTATTCTTATCTTAAAGACTTGAAATTCTGAAGCAATACAACAAAGTAATAAATGAATTCTATGTTAATTAGATATAGTGTTCTTAGGACTAACGATGATTTTAGGAAATGAAGATTTTTTTAATTACCTCCGTCTCATTTTTCCAAATCTAGCCCTGTATCTTTACACATTCACATACAGTTGCGTTTTAAAAGTAAAATTAGCTCCTAAACAGTAACACAGATACTTTTCAAGTTGTAAATGTACAGGTTGAATCCTTAAGGCAACACAGCTTATTTTGAAATTCCACTTAAACTTATTACCAGTAGCAATTTAAATTATCTGTTGTTGGATGTAACATTGAAATGAATGACTAATTAGTGTCAACTTTCCAACATTTAGTCACCGAGCAGCTTGAAAGCTTGAGGGAACAGCTTTATAAGAATTTACAGCACCCTCCTTAGACAAGGACACCATTTTGCAATTGTCAGATATAATTTGACATTGCTATAATATTGCTTTATGCATAGCACTTCTTTTTCTCCTCTCAAAATGGATAGTTTCTGTTCTTCACCGATGGTCTTTTTTTATCTGGGATCAAAGTAAAAGTGGTTAACTGATAACTCCCTTGCAACATATCTGCTTAGTCCTAGAGCTAGCCTTATTATGAAGGGAATTAGTTGAGACTGGTTAATTCACACCTTTGTGTGATAGTACGAAGGCAGGACTTAACCAGTCGCTCCTTTCTGGGGTGTGTGGCAATCAAGATGACGAATTTTATTGCTCATTTACAGTCCTCCATCCACTGTACTAAGCATAAAAACCCACCAAATACATGGTAGATCTCTCACCAGGTAAGCATCTCCGACACAGAAGCAGGTGCTGGAAGCCTCAATCCCAAGGAACTCAACAATGGGCCCTGATGTTACCTTATTAAAAACAAAAGCCAAAAGGGTTTTGGAAGCAGAATCCAATGCCTGCCTTGGTGTGCAGAGACCCTCAGCAGTGATTGTCATGGTCTCAGTGTCACCTTTTGGCAGGAGAGGGCTCAGGCATGGGCAGGGGGCACGCAGGGTGAGGGCACCTGCACTTGCTGCAGAAGCCTGCTGCCACAGGGAAGGTTGGGCAAAGCTCCCTTTGCCCACAAGCTCTAAAGACATCCCGTTTTCAGCTCTGAGAGTGGATGATGGCCAGTGCATTGTGAGAACCACCATAGTTCAGGTAACACTAGGAAAGGCAGCTTGCAACTTCTGCATCAAGAATAGTTTGTCTGCTTTTTTTCTTTTCTTAGTCATAAAAAGTGTCTGATCCATTCAGAAATATTTTCTTTGTTTTTTCTGAAAACAAAAACAAAAACAAACAAAAACCAAAATAATAATAAAATAAAAAAACAAAACAAAAAAACAACCACATGCTCATTTTTGCCTCTGAAATCTGGGAAAAACCGAAACAAAATGCCACCTCAGTAGTATGTCTGTGTAACTGCAACAGAGTCTGTGTGACTGCCACACAGCTGGTGGGAGTCAGCAGAGCCGTAGCTCTGGTAGTTTAAATAGCCCCCCCCCCATACAACATGAACCAGGCATCACGCTTCTGTGGTGCTTTGCAGCAGCTCAGGAACAGTTAGGCTATTAGCTCTTCCTACGGAGCACGGGAAAGATGACCAAAAAATATAATTATTTTTTACCTTTTTGTGTTTAATATTTTATTGTAAATGACAGCAGAAGGAATTCGGTTACCTGATTCTCTGTCTTGACTGCAAGAAGCCAGGACTGTTTCCTTGGGCAAGCCTTTTAACTTTTCCATGCAAAAGTTCCTTTTTTTGACCTCTAGGTACTAAAAGCCACCTTTACAAATCTCTTCAAGCTTCTTGGATGAAAGCCCTGGTGCACATGAAAAAAAAAAAAAATATGTATATCCGTGAATTTTATTAGAAATTTTCTATTTCAGATACTGCAAACTCAGCCAGGTGCAGGGGCAATAGTTTGACTCTCTTGCACTGCAGGCTGGAAAACCCAGGGAGCACTGCTGCTCTTGAGAACAGATGTGGTTTTCATCATTCATGAATGATCGTTCTAGCCAGCTCTTGGAGGAAAATTTTTGAACCCCAGAGAGGACCACGTCCATCACTACTGAGCAGAAGAGAGGGCTATTGCAACAGAGGGCCCTTTGCAGCAGTAAAAGCAGCTGGGAAGATTATTTTCAATTCGATGCAGAATCTCCCTAGGCTGGAATAAAATTTGGAATAATCTATGTAATGTTCCACATCTCACACTAACAGCAATATTTTGTATTATTAGAAATTACTTTTCCAAAGTCATTAAGCTATTTTAAGACCTAGGTAAGGCTGCAGATTCATCATGATTACTGTTAGTGTCAGAGAGAAGATAGGAATTGCTTTTCTTGCCTTCTCCCCTCTGCCGGCGCGGAAATGAGTGCCCGACTGGGTGGCTGGCTGCCTAAACACATGGGCTGATGAGCAGATGTATAATCTTCGCCGAGAGGTCTCACCAGAGCAGCCTCTGGGGCTCTGCCTGTGGCTCCCGGAGAGCAGGAATGGGCCACCAGCCCAGACGGGAAGCAGGAGGGCAGGTGCATCATCATCCCACCCAGTTGGTAAAGCACCCGCCCTGCCCAGAGCAGGCAAGCAGCTGGAGGATGGGACCTTGTCCTGGAAAGGCAGGACATCATTCTGTTAATCAGCTCCAGTGCAAAAAGCTTGAACTTTGCCTGGATGACATGCTGAAGCCACTGGGAAACTTGATTTGTCTCCCACACCTGAAAAAAATAATAATAAAAAAATGCCGTGCTGGCTTCTACGATGATTGCTTTGTTTCCATGGATTTTGTACTGTTTTCATTGTTTTCTGGTCAAATTTTCCCTTGCTTTAAAAATAAATATTATCAAGTTAATTTTAATCCCTTTTCATTTATTTTGCAAATCCATTATTTTCTGACATGTTTTACAAGTTTGAAAACAAAAATGTTACTGGTTTTCCTTTTCCGCAAATAAGATGGGAGCAGACAACAGACCTCAATCAATGTAACATTTTTAAAGAATGTAAATGAATTCGAAGGAGGTGGGAGAGGGCACATGTATTTGTAACACAGATTTGAAAACGGTTTTGCATTTGCATTTATTATAATAGCGTTTATGCCCTCTAGTGACAGTAAACGTTATTGCATCTAAGCTTTTTTGAATACTGACAATTTTTTTCCTTCGCTGTTTATGTCAGTATCACCCTGAACTATTTGGTCTTTGTAATAATGCACATCCTGGGTTTATTCCTATTATTTATGTCCTATAGTCTCAGAGTTTTGCTGTTGAGGTCATCTGGAGGGGGGGTCATGTTTCTATTTGAAATAAGCTATTTCAAGTATGCATTTCTGATGTGTCAAACACACAGAAAAATATTGCTATTGCTATTACAATTTCTGTCATTAATTATTTTATCCTCCAATTTTATCCTCCATTTATTTTTCGCTTGAAATGAAATTAATCCTGTGTTTCAACAAACAGTAGTTAAATAAGCAGTATTGTCCCTCTTATTTGTGAAGATTATTGAAGAAAGGACCTTTCCATTCATATCAAGGAAAAATGGCCAAAAAGTATGACTCGTTTTAATTATAATTCAGACCTTTGACTTCTGAAATATTCCATCTTAGAGACTTCAAAACCCAGTCTTTATTAGATTCAGGAATAAGATAAGTAGCCGATGATGCCACAAATACAGCCTCTGTTGTCTGAGATTTCTTGAATTATGGGCATGCAACATCAGATATATTCCACTCACTGGTAAAAAAAGCAGTATTGCTTTGGCAGGTGGATGTCCACATGTAAGTTCTGACGTGGCAATGCTTAGGTTACAGGTTTTTGTAAACCCAAATACATTCCTGTTTCCCAAGTTCCTACAACAGCTCAGCCTTTTGTGTGTGTTTGAAACTGCATTTCATTCCCCCAGATCTGTCATGCAAAGCTATAAAAATCATGCCCTTGTTACTCTGAAAGATGAAGTATTTGCAAAATAAAGGAATCCAGTGGTTTGCTGGCTTCCCCTGCAGTAAGGAGTCAAATATGCAAAAGTAGTCTGTCACCTGTTGAATATAAACAACTGAGACATACACATATGCCTTTAAATCCATCCATCTATCCATCCATCCATCCATCCATCCATCCATCCATCCATCCCTCCATCCCTCCCTCCCTTCCTCCCTGTGTGATGTCCCTTAGTGAACAGATATCCACGGACAGCAAGCAATAGCACATGCCTGACCGGTCTGGACTATGACTAGTGAAACCTAGGCATTACTTTGATTATGTAGTTTCTGACTTGTGATTTGGTAAAACTTGATTGACACATCTAGTTTTTCATAGCCTTTTCCCTTCCCTTTTTGGCTAATGAAGTAGAATGTACCTGACTGATAACAGGGATCAGTACGACATACCTTTTTCTTCACTCATCCAGAGCATACAGTATTGGGATGACACTTCTGACGTTAAAAAATTAGATTGTCAGTACAAATCATAAATATCCAAAGGCCAACTTGAACTTTGACCACAATAATAGACATATGTGGAACAGACTATAAACAAAGCCATGAAAAGACTGCAACTAGGAAAAAAGCACAGGAAGGAGAATATGTTTGTGGTTACAATCTGAAGAGCTGTGAGACAAGCAGGGTAGCACTAGACAAAACCTTGAAATTGTTCCCTTTTGAAAAGTGACTCTGTGAAAATTGCTTAATAAGATTCCATATTTTTGTGTCTCCATGACTGAAGGGATGAGATTTTCTGCAGAATTTAGAATTTGGTTTAGAGGTCAAGTATAATTTTTCCACTTTGAAATACTAGCACCACAAGGCTGAAAATGGGGTTATGTTCTTTATTAGTTTAGACTTTCCAACAAATAGAGCAATTTCAGGTGGGGTGAAGGAGGAAATTTCCCCTTCATTTTGTGTCATCCACTTCCATCGGTGGTATTCAGTGATATATGAGGTATAACTAATAATCCAGCAAGAGAAACTTGATTAACAATTCTGGTCGTGCCTACACTAGACTAAAATCTCCTTCACTGTCCCAAAGGAAAGAAAGGCTAACCAGGGCAAATGTAGTAAAAACTCCATTTTGTCACAAAAGTGAGCAAATATATTTCTCACTCTGTCCAGGAAAGCTAATTTCTTGGAAGTATTTTTTTCTGACTGTAACTTTATTAAACATCTCAAACACAGTGTTTATCAACAGAAGAAAAAGTAAACATGTAAGAGTTATTAATGATGTGAAAGATATTATTAGCACTAAACAATGGACAAACAACATTACATTTGGAAAATGTCACGGTACTACAACTTATCCAAGCTGAAATAGAAAAAAAATCAAAAGCAAGCTATTTAAAAATAAACAGTATATCAATCTACCTGTCATTTTGCCCAGAAGGTAAGAAAAACATTGCAAAATACTTTCATGTATCAAAGACTCCCTTTTTTTATTTATTTCACTGCGTAACACTGAAATACTGTGAAAAGGCAACTCCTTATGACAGTAGATAGGGCCACACATAAATACTGAAATATTAGGGATAGATCAGCTAAGAGCTCCTGTCACCATCCCTAAAGCATCAGTCTGCACTTGATTCACATAATTATAGTGTCACATTATCAACAGGATGAACTATATCCCTGAGCAACTTCAAACCAAATTAATTAGAGTCAGAAATGCCTTCTGTCCACAGCAGCCATCGGTGACAATGTCAGCTTATGAAGGTTCAGCAATTTAGCATTTCAAGTGATAGGCATCTAAATATAGGATCAGGAATCTAGTTTAAGGGATCTTTCCAGTAGTAGTAGGCATGTGTAAATTTTGCATTCCAAGATCTGTTTTTGTCAGGTGTGTGTTGCCTTTTGAATAGCTTTCTGTTGATACACTTTGATTCCATTTAAAAAAAATATCTGAATCATATCTAAAAGGATGAAGTAAAACAGTATCAAATACTGTTAATCACTGATTATCAGTGATTTGATCCTAGGACTCATCCCCTAAGCTTACCGCCCTGGCCGCATGCCCACTGCTCACCTGACTGCTCCACCTGAAAAAAAAGCTGGGGTTAGTTAGGTGTTGGGGATCCTGTTTGTCAAAAGGACCTTGAAAGGTCGCTTATCCACTTCCCTGCCCAAAGGAAAGAGCAGCTGGGCATGCATCACTCCTGACAGCTGATAGTCAGCTCTGGCTCTAGGAAGATAAGCACCAAAAATGCCTGTCTTGTGAGGTGCAAATGTTGATGTGAAATCTCTTTCTAGTATTTTTCCAGTTGTAGACATCTTGTAATTAAGACCAGCTATAGTAACAATTTAGAAGATGAATGCTATTACATTATGGTTTTTTATCCAGTCCTGCATGTCAAAAATTAGAAACCAACAGCAGTCAAATTATGAGCAGGTGGGGGTGTTATTGACAGAAATATTAATGCTTTTTTTTCCCTGGGAAAATTTTACATTCATGTATGGTTTATAAAGCAACTAAAACGTTTATTTTACACAACATAATCTTTGTCAGTAGTCTAAAACTTGGTCATCTATATTATATCTGTGTGAATGACAACTAATTTCAATATTTAGGTTAAACACATTCTTCTTATCTTACAAAACACAAAGCATTCATCTTCACCTACAAATTGATACCTAATCTCCTTTTTTTTTGACATATGTGGAGTGCTCATTGCTAGAAAGGGTTTTCTAACCCCATATAGATCCTCCATCATATGATATCCTTGTCCCTTTATGCCCTCCTTCTCATGATTAGGTGCATAATTTGGACCATATGACTTGAAGACTCTCCCTCATCTTCTCTTATTATTTTTCCAGTTCCTGCTGAACAGATAGATTTTGTTTTCCAGACAGCATTTTTCCAAACACTGCCCCTCCTACAGTTTTATTTCACAGAATCACAGAATCTCCGTGGTTGGAAGGGGCCTCTGAGATCATCGAGTCCGACCACATAAAAAAAACAAAACAAAACAAAACAAACAACTTTCTTACCTCTCCTTGTGTTAACAGCTTATAAATTCTTTGTAATAGGGAAATGTGCTAACTCTCTGCTCACAAGCATACTAAACTCATATGCCACAATCAATGTTTAATAATAACTTAAAATTCAGTAAAGTTAAAAACAGAATGGTACTTGAAGGTAACTTATGTCTTTATATTAAACTCTATAGTATGTAATTCTGTATTTGTCTTGTAGAATATGGCATCCTACAGAGTGCAAAGGGCTGATGTCTCTTGATAAGCTGTGACTGGAATGCCTTTACATGTTTCAGTAGTATTATGTTCTTTACTTGCTGGACAAAGCAATATCCAGCATCATAAAGAAAGGTGGTAGCCCTAGTAATTTTAAGCACTGGAAGGATTTGAAGTTAGAATTTGTTTCATTGCTTGCCTGTATCTTGAGGTTTTTGGGTTTACTTTCAGCTAAAACATAGAAGGGACCTCTGGAGGTCAGCCTCCCACTCAATGAAGGCCTATCAACAACAATAGATTGGATCAGCCATGCTTTTGTCTAGCCAAGTGTTGAAAAACTCCAAGGATAGAAAGCCCACAATCTCCTGGGCAACCCATTCCAAAAATGTGCTACTCTCCTAAATGAAAGTACTATATCAACTTAAGTGAGATAACAGATTATTCATCTTACCAAATGTTCTCCCTAGGATCTTGCTGATGGAAAGTGATGAGTTCTTCCAACAAGCAGAGTAAGGACTTAACTTTAACACTAATCTTTTTTTTTAACTTTAGCAAGGTCACTCTCTCTCCATTGCAATAGAGGCAGCCTGGGAAAACCACAGCAGGTAGAACATAGGTTTGATGGCCCAGGATACCAAACATTAGCTTCAAATTAAAATTATGTGCACACAATGAAGGGCATGTTGTATGTCTATGCATATGCATATAAAGTATTATTTATATGCAATGAGTATTATTTGCAAGAGAAGTAAAATCTGTTCTGCAATTAATTCATCTTGAAATTCAACACTTAGAGATTTTGTCTTTACTAAGAATTTTGTTTTCTTTAACCCAGATATGGTGACATGGTGCCGAAGACAATAGCTGGCAAGATTTTTGGTTCAATATGCTCCCTGAGCGGGGTCTTGGTCATTGCTCTGCCGGTTCCTGTAATTGTCTCCAACTTCAGCCGTATCTACCACCAGAATCAACGAGCAGACAAGCGCAGGGCACAAAAGGTGAGCTTCTAATTTTCCCCACTTTTTTTATTGAGCAATAAATAAAATATGACTTTGCATATGATGTGCATCCTCAACGTAAGTATTTCTTAGCAAAAGGACTGCTATATATATGTTCTACATGCCTAGCCCATGTCCTAGATGCAAATATGATATTATTTTTAATGGGAAAAAAAACAAACAAAACAACAAAAACCCAAAACCTGTTCATTTATCGTTAAATTATTTATCATCGTTTACAGGTCTATTGGGGTAATTCATCCTACTTGTTTGCTAGATCTAGTATTTTCAGGCAGTAGCTGCGGTCCCACCCACTGAAGATTTTTCTGTGTTTTTCAGGCAGGCTTTCTTCCTACCAGAGTCTTCTGAGAAAAAAAAAAAAACAACCAACAACAAAAAAAAAAAACAACCAACCCTAATAATGATTTCTAATGTCTATCCTAACAGCCTGCTTCACTAATCCATGTGTTTAATTCCCAGGTTCAGTCTCTGGGGAATCTGATTATTTGGGAACTTGTCTCCTCAGCTCTAGTTTGCTTAAGAGGCTACAGAAAAAAGAGCTTAATCAGGAGAAGCTGAAAGCAAAAGTCGTTTTTTCCAGCTTCCTTGATTTGCTGAATCTCTCACTAAAATATCAACCATCTTTGCAATGAGACATTTTCCACCTCTGACCCATATGGCAAGGTCAGCAGCCAGGAAGAACTGTTTACCAGAAGAGATACAGCCCAGCCCAGGTAGTCACCTTCATTCCACATCACTGCCAAAATACTAGTTCCTGATCCACTTCACCCAGCCCTATAATGCTAAACAGCTCAGATAGCCTCCACTGGCACCTGAAGCCCTGATAAGGGAACCAATGTACATTACTGTTGAGGTTTAACCCCAGCCGGCAGCTAGAACCATGCAGCCTCTCGCCCACTCCCTGCCTTGGGATGGGGGAGAGAATTGGAAGAGTAAAAGTGAGAAAAAACTCATGGGTTGAGATAAAGACAGTTTAAAAGGTAAAGCAAAAGCCGTGCATGCAAGCAAAGAAAAACAAGGCACTCATTCACTGCTTCCCGTCTGTAGGCAGGAGTTCAGCCATCTCCAGGAAATTAGGGCTCCATCACGTGTAACAGTTACTTGGAAAGACAAAACAACATCAGTATGAACATTCTCCCCTTCCTTTTTATTTCCCAGCTTTACATATTGAGCACATCATATGGTATGGAATATCTCTTTATTCAGCCGGGGTCAGCTGTCCTGGCTGTGTCTTCTCTCAACTTCTTGTGCTCCCCCAGCCTACTCACTGGTAGGGTGGTGTGAGGAGCAGAAAATACCTTGACTGCTTAGCAACAACCAAAACCACTAGTGCACTATCACACTATTCCCACCACAAATCCAAAACATACATTACACCAACTGCTAAGAAAAAAAAAAAAATTAACTCCATCCCAGCTGAAACCATGACAATTACCTTCTGACAGTGGCAGTCAGAAGGCTCTGGATGCAGCACAGAAGGCTCTGAAGGCAGCCAAGGTTGAGGTGTCGCCATTTGGTCTTTTTGTGTTCCTGTGGCCTCTCTTCAGAAGTCCTGAGTGCTCCAAGAAGAGCAGGATTGCTGCCCACAGAGGCATGCAGGCAAGCCGTGGTTGGGGACTATGTACATAGACCAGGGAACATAGGCTGTCCCAGGCTGGATCTGTCTCATATAGACAACAGCACCAGGTCTAGAGATATAAAATGTTGGTGTATTTCTTTCTGACCTTTGACCAGAAAGGTCACTATTTTGATTGATCTCTTTGTGGAAATGAAGTAAATGTACACAGTGATACCATTCTCAGAATACCTTAAAATCAGGGGAAACAGAGATACATGGCTAAGAAAATCAGTCACAAGCCCAGGCTAAGATATTGTACCGTTTAATGGCCACATCTTGGTAGAAGGTTGTCAGATGAGGAAAATGGCCATCAAAGAAATTGGATGTATCACAGAAATGGCACACCTTTCTAGAAAGCCGATTTCAAATATATGCTGCTTCAGTGATCCAAATACTATACCTTACCTATCCTACTAATTTCATCCACCCTTTTGCATGCTGTTTTGTCCCAGGTGCTGGTTCCAGCTGTGCATTCCCCACTCCCACAGCTGGAACATGCAGAGAACACGTCACTTCCACACGACATTGTTTCTGTTGAGAACTTTTCCACTTCTGTTTGCATGATGGCAGCAGACAGAGAAAGAACAGCATATATCAGCCAGAACACAGCGCTTCATTACTGTGCCCCCGAGCATTGCGCCAGTCACGGATAACAGATCTGCTTGATCCCAGCAATCAATGTGCCTGTTCTGAGCTTTCATAATAACTGCAGACACAACCGCCTTACTTCAGATAGAAACTGTCTCCTACTGCATGTCATGAAACAAAATTCTCTGTGCCTGCTTTACACTTGCCAGAGAAAAAGAGATGGACACTAGAAAATACCTTGCAAAAATTAGCTTGGCAGACTGGCTGATATTCCCCATAATCTCTTCCTGAATAGAAGCTGCTTGAGCAAATAACTGACTGGTTTTTCCTCGCAAAACAGTGAGATCATTGTATGTTTCAGAGAGAAATACGAAATGATGAACAGCAATCCAGCCAGGCATTTTTTCTCTGCTCCCCAGAACAATGCCAACAGTGAGGGTGGGAGAATTCCTCTGATGGTGTTAGCGCCCTTCTTGCTTTGGAGAAAACAGCTTTGAGGTCTGACTAACTTAGCACTGGATATGTGTTTCATTGATATCTCCTGTTGCAAAGCCAATCTCTGTCAATCTAAAATGACTGAGAGGTTGAACTGAATATTGCTTTGATGAACTGAAAAAAAAAAATCAACAAAAATCACTTCTTGCATACTATGTAGTCCATATTTATCAATATTTAACTATGAAGTATAGTCTTACATTCACAGGAGGGTTCTAATGCATTCTATAAGAATATTCAAGCAAAAAGGTCACATTATTGAAGTTTGAAATCCCTTCTTCATTCCATACAATAGAAGTTTTAGGCAGTTCTCTAAAAGAAATGTTTCCCTAGGCACCAACCTTATTTCTATTCTCTAACTCTGAAGAACATAAGCTTGAAAGAAGGTGCTGTTTCATGGAGCA
This sequence comes from Tringa solitaria, assembly GCA_026413425.1. NCBI lineage: Eukaryota > Metazoa > Chordata > Aves > Charadriiformes > Scolopacidae > Tringa > Tringa solitaria. Next base: position 25,353,044 of record JAOXJM010000001.1, on the reverse strand, counting down.
CAGCGTGAACCTCTGCAGATGATGGTACCTCCTGCTGGCTACTACAGCTTCCATCTGATTGAGTGGGTTGTATATTTGAATTGTGCAACTTTATCAATATCTCATACAGAAGTTGAATCATGGTAGTCTTCAGAAATGACAAAACATTTGGGCTGTAAGGAAACTCAGGAGAAAGTTCTCCAGTGAAGAGCTTAAATTTAGTCCCAGGAGCACTGGCAATTTTCAGGAGAAAATTTTTGTCACATATTAAGTTTATTCAAGAGCCATGTGACTATCAATATATGAATTTACTGAATTCTGCACAGCCATTCAAGATTAGACAATTCCATTTTTTGATTTTTGGCAAAAAGATGCTGCGCATTAATGTTCATAACAAGATGGAAGAGAGAAATTTATTTAGATACCATGTCATTTTGAATGGACTTTAAAGGAAGCTCCAGCTTCCAACCATGGAAATATATTTTTGTAAGAGACCTCAATATAAACCAAAACAGATTAAAATGAACAACAAAGTAAAGTAAACAGCACTTTTTTCTTCAATCAGAAAATAAAGATTTTACCTAACCTGGCAATAAATAAATAAATAATCCAAAAATAGGTATTGGAATTCAGAGCAGAACTAATTGTGCCCTGTAGTCTTACCATGCCTTTGCCTCAAGCAGATTTATTACAACTGAACCACTTTTGAAGAATCCTGTTTGTGGAGCTTTTCTCAGATAAAGACAACTTCAAGAGGCCAAGTTATTTTGGTTGCCCATCAGTGCCTTCAGGTGGCAAAGTTATGACAGATGTGTTGTGACTGGTCCATGTACAAAGAAAGGGAAAAGGAAAAAGAAAGGGAAAGGGAAAGGGAAAGGGAAAGGGAAAGGGAAAGGGAAAGGGAAAGG
>JAOXJM010000001.1:25322009-25352057 GCA_026413425.1 Tringa solitaria | reverse complement strand
GGAAAGGGAAAGGGAAAGGGAAAGGGAAAGGGAAAGGGAAAGGGAAAGGGAAGAAAGGCTTAGGTAAATTCAGATACAATTTCCTATTCCATATTTGATAGGTATCAAAGGTTAAGGTATGGTTAGATCCTCACAGTGTCAGATTCACTGGGATGACTACCAGCACAGGGAAAGGAAAGGAGGAGGCACAGCTACCCTGTTTTCCATACAACTATTTTTCTGCATCTTCTGAAGCCAAGAGCCTTGTACCCTCTTAGCCAGCAAGTCCTAAGTGGGGGTCCGTCTGCCCATTATTGTTCATTACTTGATAACTGAGGGAACCTTAATTCTAGTTGCTTTCTCCCAAGAGTGGCTTCGCACGATGCCTCAGCTGAACACCCAAAAAACTATCAGCTCCAAAATCTGACTTAATACATAAAATTCAACCTGAATCTTTCATGTGAGTATGGTTTTCTACTTTACATAGCAAAATATATCCTGAAGACTGGCTTGGCTTTATTATTTATTGATTGTACATGATATATTTACCTGTCAAGTTATGAATAATTAGTTACTAGATAAATATAAATAGCTCTAGGATAAATTGCAACAACTGCTTAAGAGCACCTGGTGGTCTGGAGCTGAGCATTTGCAGTAGGGAACCCTGCTAGCCATTATGACTTCTTTAAATGAGATAGGCTCAGTGGGGTTGCAGAAGCATAACTAACAGAATAATTTACCCAAGATTTTTGAATTTAGCACAATGGAAATGTAAAACTTGTGTTTACTGAACTATTGTTTGAATAGATTGTGAAAGCAAGGCACAACAACAAATACATGAACCTTATTTAATTCCATATCCATTAACGTACAAAGTAAACAGAATTTTCTTCTCTACTGCATGCTGACATCCTATAAATTATTGTCAGCTAATCTGAAGTCAATTATTTGCAATTACTGAAAATTAGAAAATCAGAGCATGAAACGTGGGCTTGATTTTTCACTTGATAGCAAACATATAGGATGGATTTATGAAAGGCCAAACCAAAAGTGACGTAAATAACAATGATGTGACTGATTTTGGGGTGATTTGGGCATCCCTCTAGGAGCCACAGTGTTGTGGTTTAACCCCAGTGGGCATCTAAGCACCACCCAGCAGCTCCCTCACTCTCCCGCAGTGGGACGGGGGAGAGAATCAGAAGGGTAAAAGTGCAGAACCTCATGGGGTGAGATAAAGATAGTTTAATATTTTTTAAATAGGAGGGAGAGGAGGAAACAACAAAGGGGAGTAGGGAATAAAAACCAAGAAAAACAAATGATGCAAAAGAAAACAATTGCTCACCACTGAGCAAGTGCTGTGCAGCTGGTTCCCGAGCAGTGGCAGCCCCCACCAACATCCACCCCACCGACATTTTATTGCTGAGCACGACATCATATGGTCTGGGACACCCCTCTGGTCAGCTGGGGTCAGCTGTCCCAGCTGTGTCCCATCCCAACTTCTTCTGCACCCCAGCCTACTCAATGGTGGGAGAGCCTGAGGAGCAGAAGGGGCCTGGACTCTGTGTAAGCACTGCTCAGCAGTAAATAAAACCTCCCTCTGTTATCCACACTGCTTTCCTTACAAATCCAAAACATAGCCCCATATCAGCTACTATGATGAAATTTAACTCTATCCCAGCCAAAACCAGTACACACAGAATGATTGTGAAGGAACTCTTATATTTTAATTGTACGAGATCATTAAAAAATAATAAATATAAGGTAATCAGTAATTTTTTAGTTTTTTGATGGTAAGATAGCTATGTTGTCTGGAGAGCAGCAGAAGAAATAGGCACTATCTAAGTATTAAATTACCTAGACTACCTGGGCTTCTTTCATTGTAAATTGAAGAGTGACTATTGCCAACAATGATTCCCAGTATCACAGTAAGCCCTGACCTAAAGTGTTCCTGACAAAATCTCTCTCTAAACACAGCTGGACAGCTGAAGGCATCTTGAATGTTAAAAGGCGGATGTTGTAAATACCCTAGAGTGCTACATTTAGCACTATTTAAAATCTTGTGAAAATAAATGTTTGTATTTCTAAAACTGACAGAACCAGCTGTTATTGACTAACAGTGAATTCCACTTCTAAGTTTTAAAATTTGAAGCTAGGAAAAAAAAAAAAAAGTGATGCATTCAAAAGAGAAGTTCAGTGCAAATACAAGGGATGTAGTACGAATTAGAGCTGATCATCAGTTTCTTTTGGAAGTTTCAGACAAGATGATTATGATGGAATTTCATCAGAATAAATAAGAGAGCTGTATTTCAGCAACATTGGGTTTGTCCTAGACAACATAAAAATTACCAAAATCAAAGTATCACATTCAGCGGCCGGCAGGGAAAACCTCACAGTAGAGAAAATAATCTACTTCAGAAGGACTTAATCCTTTCTTTTTTTTTGCTAGATATTCCATGAAAGGGGAGAGTTAGGAAGGGCTTTGCAGTGGTTGAAAGGGGCAGTTATCACTCCCTTTCTATTGTACATGGCAGAAAATGCAGTTCGCAGACTAAAGGAAAATACAGTTCTTCTGTAATCACAGCTTTCCTGATGTCATCACATCATTTTGGTGTCCTTCATAGGAATTCAATCCCCAGTGCACAGCCCTTAAAATCCTGTGGCTGACATGAGCTTTTAATGATTCTTTGATAGGGAATGTGAGGAGTCACGAGACTACTCATGCTACAGGCTCCGATATAAATCAGGCAGAAGCACTGAAAGAAATCTCGTCACTTTAACAGATTTGTAAACACATCCATTTTCAGGAGTATTTTCTGTAAGCTGAAGTATAAGCAGGGAAGCCAAAATATCTGGTTCTGTCTCAGTAATAGATGTATTGTCTTCTCTTTGGTAAATGATGAAAATTCAGGCCATCTGAATGAGTCTCTGCTAGAAAGATGTAAGCTATTACTTTCCACCTCACATAAGCTTTCTAAGATGCAATTAATTCATATTTGCAAAGTAATTTGAAATCTTCACATGGAAAGTACAACCTTCGTAATATATGTGTTGTAGCACATTGATATATTGAGACAGTGTGATGAACTGCTATATTTTTTATATTTCTTTATTAAATGGTGCTGCACCATAATTATTATTTCAATTATTGAAAGAGAAAATGAATATGCAAGCTAAGAGGAAAAGCATAACTAATGCGTGTAAAATTTTTGTTCATTAAACCTAATTAATTTCCCTGTATAAAGAGCACACTGAAAAGTACCACAGCTAAAACATCTGTGACTGAAAACACTTATTTATGGGACTCCATATTGCACTCTGCAAAGGCGTCTCTAAAGTGTCTCGAGCTCCTAAGGCTAAACAGTAGTGCTAAGAGAGATCTTTAATATATTTATGAACATAACCCAGTGCACGTGTCCCACCCCATGACTATTCTGCAACGCTCTTCCCCCAACCTTCAGCCACTCGTGCTGGTGTTGCATCTGAAGAACTCCACCTTGAAAATAACCTATTTTCTGCCAGCACAAGAGGATTTTTAATTGCCATCCCTGAGGACTCAGCCCTAACCATATTGTTAGCCCTGGAGGTGCCATCAAAGAGCTCGTGTGAGCCTGGAGAGCGGAGCTGTTAAACGTTTCCCACACTGGTGGGTTCCTGAGGACCACAGGCCAGCCTGGCACGTTGCCCTCTTGGGCAGCTCACTGCAGCACGCCAGGCTACCCAGGGCTGGTCAGCCATGGTGAAAGAGCCCTGACTGGACATTTACACCCAGCTCAGCCTCTCGGGACCCACCCAGGGTGATGGAACATGGGGCTGCAAATGTCCTTTCCTAACAGGAGGAAGGGATGGTAGGAATTCACCTGTCCAGAAGCCCAGTGCAGGTGATCCGGGCATTTCGGTCACTACCACTGGAATACGGTGAGTTACCTGCGTAGCTGGAAAGGCTGTGTGCACCGAGGAAGGTGACAAAAAAATGTGTTATTTTAAAATGGCCAATATCTCATAAAATAAGGCAACAGCCTCTCATGTGGGCTTTTTGAATCAGTGATGCACATGTGCACAGGATTATCTTATTTTTTTTCAGAACAATTAAAAGATAATAACTACAGGACATAGAACATAAGCCAGATTCTAGCCATGTTTACTGTTAGCTGTCATGAATTTCTTGGCTTGCTATTGGGAAGATCTGTGAGTTTGAGGCTGTGAGTGCAAAGAAGCATGGTGTTGAGTCATTCCTCATAGTCAGTTAAGCATTAATCATGCCAGGGAGATCTGGCAGCTACAGTGACCAGGCTGCCTCCCTCTACAAGTATTATGGGATTCTCAATTATTTCATACTGACATTTAATGCCACAGAAATTGGGTTAAGGGGGGAAATGCTCCCTCTATTTTCTGAAAATACCAACTAAGTAATTATCAGATATGAAAATCTCTATTAATATATCAAAGTCAGTTTTTCAAGTTCTTCACTGTGTCTCCTTCTGTACTTCATTCGCCATTCAACTTCAGATGCTGCTCAGCATTTGGCTTTCAGGATCAGAAACCAATGCATGAAGATAAATCCAGACACCCTCTTACACATTACTAGCCACAAAAATCACAGAACCAGGATGCCATCCTAGAAATCCCATAAATGCTTCTGGTTTCTGTATTACTGGTTGAGAGAGTCTTTTCTTCACACTTTCCCCTAATGTTAGCTCTTAACTGTTGTGCAAAAGTCAGTGGATGCAAAGCGTCCTTCGCTCATCAGCCACCTTCTACTCTGGGGTGAAAGTCACCTTCACAAGCAGTGAAGCTCACCTGAGAAATCTCAAATCTCTCCCAGAAATTTGATGCCTGAAGACTGAAAAATCAGATTATGGACAGATTATGACCATCTGACTGTACCAATAGACGTGAAGAGGTAAAAAAGCTTTTAAAAGGCCTGGCAAGCATTCAGGAACCTAGCTGGGAAACAGCATAAAAAACACTTTCACATCTTGCCATTCTAAAAACCCAGAAGGCTCTGAGAAACCAGCTCACAGCAGTCACAATATTATGTTTTTCTGAACCATTTCTTCCCCTATAAGGAGATTTTCACTGCAGGAGCAGCTTTGACGGATGCCCATGTTCCTGATCCACAAAGCATAAGTAGTGGCACAGTTGCAGCTATGAAAAAAACCCAGGCATTTACATGCTGATTTGTCTACTCCCTTGTCCAAAATCATTGTTCTTATTAGCTGATGCATGCAAACAAATAAAAACTTCTGTCATTTGCACTTTAAATAGGAAGGCACTTATGATTTGCTCCACCTGGAGGACAGATGCAATGCAGACTTGCCATGTTTATGATATTGGCATTCATAAGCAGCTGATTCCAATTAGCAGTTTTAGATAAACAGAATAATGGATATGAGTACAAGTGACACTCTTCCTTTTGTCTATTTACACAGAAAGCCAGACTTGCTCGAATTCGTGCAGCAAAGAGTGGGAGTGCTAATGCCTACATGCAGAGCAAACGAAATGGCTTACTGAGCAACCAGCTGCAGCAGGTAATGTTTTCACATCCTCCACCTCCAGAGAAACGGCTTAATGACAGCCCAGCAGTAGCTTGTCCTATTTATCACCAGGGCAAGTCGACTTGGGTCTTTAGGCCATGTTATGTTTAGAGGTAGATTAAGGAAGGATAAATTGGACAATTACGTTTGTTAAAGGAAGCTTATGAGGGTCGGTGACGGGGTGTTAAAAGACAGGGGAAACGGCCAGATAGAAATGCTGGATTCAAATGTAACCCACATTTTTAGAGTTAGATCCCATAGCAAGCCTCATTAATAAAGTACAGCGTTTGCCTCTTAGGAGGTCGATTGGATTTACCTCATTTGGCTTTAGACAGGTAGAACACGGGTGGCAAAACCAGGGTTCATCCTCAGTGAGGGGAAGAGGTAGCTCTGGGGTACCATTTGCAAGGAGGGGTGTTTTAGAGTAAAAAGCCCTGGAAGCACCTTGTCCCTGGAAGCACCTACTTTGCTCTGAGGAGAATCCTGGCGATTACTTCAAACACATTGAAATCTAATGTTACCTGAAGCAATTCCCCCCCCCCGTACCCTGCCGGGGAAGCCAGGATGAGCAGCGGGAGCCAGGGGCAGCGGCTGGGAGGGGGATCCACAGCCACTGGGCTGCCGGAGACAGCCCCTTGGCTGCACGGAGCTGCAGCCAGCTGAGGAAGACTGAAGACACAGTGTTTTATAATCCCTGCCATTTTCTGGCATTTAGGCAATTCCCTGAGGGATACAGGAAGGCTTTCATTCCTCTATGCCCTTTCTGTTCAATATGTGCTAAAAAGCCGAACACTTTAACCTATAGCCAGAAGAGGAGGAAGGGGCTGTCCGTCCGTCCATCCGGTCTCACACAAAAGGCGAGCAGTCAGAGCCCTCGCTTCCTCTCCTGCTTGAAAGAATGCAAACCTTTGAACTAAGAAGACACCAAATAGCTTAATTGCCATGCAGATTTCAAATATCCCCAAGTTGAATTGTAATCTTTCCTATTATCCCACTTCCTCCTCTATTTAGTCTTCTGCTTTCTAGTGAAAGCAATTAACAAACAGTGGATGCTTTCTACTTAATTCTTCATTCTGTGTCAATAACGTATGCTATATGCTTTCCAAACTCAGCAGATTGGGATCACTGACATGAATTTTTGTGTAAGCAGCAATACCACAAATTCTTTAGTGCTATGAAATGATCCCAGGAGGATAACTATGTTTAATTTCCTTCAAATGAGGCACATTCCCAGGAAAAAAAATATTTTACCGTCACTAAAATTTATGATAAATTTAAGTATGCGTTGATTCAACATTCAAAGCTTACATGTTGATTGCACTTATAAATTGTACTATTCCATCTAAACATAAAAAACCTAAGAGGGAAATGTTTAAAAGGAGGTGCAAGGGAAGAAAATATTTTAATTAAAAGACCAAGCAAGCAAAAGAGAACTGAGGTCCAAAATGATTTGGGTTATACTATGTAGATGAAGAATTGCAGTTATGCTACCACGTACAATCCAGATTAGTTCTGATCAAATATTTGGATAAGAGCCCTCTTGTTCACAAATGAGAATAATACGGAGTTCTCTGTATTAACAGTCCTCCAGCGAAGAAGAACAGGCCTTTGTTAGCAAATCTGGCTCTTCCTTTGAAACACAGCACCACCACCTGCTTCACTGCCTAGAAAAAACTACGGTAAGAAAAGAGAACTGTGTTTTCCTGTGAATTCCAACACCAGGCTAGTTTTGAATGTTTTCTGTATTTCTTCCAATTAATGAGCCTTTATATGAAAGCAGTTAATTGGGAAGAAAAACCATTTTGTCTTATTTTAAAGCTTTATACCCACTGCATATAAATCACAGAGACCCTGGATGAGAGCCTCACCTAGAGTGAAAGACATGGGCATCAGCGAGATGACATCCATATAGCCAAGCTCTGTGTGTGACATTCGGTATGGTTTTCATACTGAAGATGATCTTATGATTTGCACTGTTCTGCAGTACAGTTCATAGAACACAATTTGTAACCTGTAACGTTCAATACTCAGTGCAGTCAAAGCAAGTTTTTGCCTGAGCAAATGATGGGCTTTTGTAGAGGTAGAGCTGCTGAGCATTTCCTTGGATGTGAACGTGATTCTTACTGAAGTGACTGTAAAAGAGGATCCCCCAGTGTCCTATTTTGAAACTTGAAGTGCTAAATCCAGATGCAGGTGCAAAGCTTTGAAGTCTTTCGGCTTCAGTTTGACACTGAGATCCCTGTAGAAATCACTGATGTACTTCGTAACAGCCCAAATATGCTCATCTAGATTTTAAACTCCCTATAAATCAAAAGCACTACTTATTACGAGCTCTCTATATTTTTCCCTGGTTAATACCTGAATAATTATACAGTCATAAAGAATAGTAAAGTACAGCAGAGTTATGATTCACTAATAAGTAAGTGCCATGTTTACTAATAGTATGTTTCTGGACAGATTACATCACAGCAGTGACCCTTATCGTCCCTAAATTTACACTATTTCCTCTCACAATTTCCTAAGAAAATTACGAACATAAATATTATTTATATTGAATTTAATCTTTCTAGATTTGGGAACTTCACTGAAATTATCTCCTTGTAGTTTTATACTTTTGCAGGGGTTATATTGTCATGTAGAATTTACCTTATATTGTAGGTAAATTGGTCAACATCCATCAAAATACCATTTACAAATTTATATCTAGTTATATGAGTTCCAATTAAATATAAAAGTTATATGATTTCTCCTTAAGTTTTGCACATGTAGAGGAAATTTATGCTATTTTTTCCTTTTCTTTACATCCTGGTTTTAGATTTTCATTAAAAGATCCAGTAATGCTTCTGCTATATTTGATGGAGATCAATGTGAAAGTCTTTCTCCTCTTTCTCAAAAAAAAAAAAAATTCCCCACAACAGACATTGCTAAATTAAAATATGATGTATGTATATGTTTAATTAAATTAAATTAATTTAATGTTCTCCTTTCAACAGCATTTCTTTGTAAATAGAATGGCTCAATTGTTACATCACTTAGATAGTAATATGTCATCCTACAGGTGTTTATTCTCAATTTTGAGTATTTATTTTTATATTATATGCTGTAGAACAAAATGTCTTGCTTCCTATTCAGAGTATAATGTGGTTTCTTGGCCAGGATTCAGGCTGGATCCTTTCAGAACATTTTTGAGACATTTTGTACTGGAACCTGATAATAGCAATCTGCCTCAAAAATAGTTCCACAGTTGAATATTACAAACATATCTAAAAGCCCTGATAGTAGCCATAGGTCTTGTCAAAATCGTATAAAAGTCATGGAAAAAAATTTTTGTTTCATTTGGTAGGAGCTTGATTAGGCTCCCAGAGTTTCACATTTCCTCTAATCATAATGGTGGAGTAAGTAAGCCTATTCTTTTCTTCTTTCCTTAAACAAGGATTTAAAAAAAAAAAAGTCTATAAAGCGAGTACTGTTTCATTTCCTAAATTCGCATGGAATCTACTTTCATTTTCCCTTGTTTGTTTGGTCCTGCTACTGGCACTGATGTTCATGTGACACATGAACAGAAAAGTGTATGCAGAGGTTTCAAGCCGTATTCTGCAAATGCCTGGTCAGATCATCCATTCCTAAAATTTTAGTGCAAACTTGAAATTTTGGGCACTCAGCTTGTGGATTCTGGCAAGTTACTGGTTCACTGTATTACAGCAAGAGTGAGGTGACTTCTTAGCCTTGCCTCATCCGTTGAGATATCATTTGGTATAAGCATCAGTCCATATGATGCTAAGCAAAGGCATATTTTCTTTTTTCCAGCACTTTAAAATCAATAGGATAAGATCTCTTCCACTCGAACACAGTGTGGGCAATGTTATGGAGTTCTGTGAAAATTACATTAATAATGAAAATAATTGCACTGAAAGTTATATTTTACAGGCTATTTTACCTGATTTAAGAACAGTTGATTAATAAGTATAATCAAATATATTAACTTGAGCCATTATATCGTTTCAAAATGTTTCCAGTCTACATTAAAAGTTCACACAATAACCTTCTTTAATGGACCCTACAAATTGAATTGAGTTGAATGAATTGAGTTGGTTGCTCCATATAAGTTTTAGGAAGCACAAAATTACTTTTAATTGGAAAACTAGAAGAGTTCTTGGCAAACTTACTGTAAGCCACTGAACGTAATCTAAAGATGGCTATTAGATAATTTTTCTCTCTGAATTTTATGTCTACTGTGTGATCACATTCAATATCTTGATTAACATACACCTTATAGAAGTCAATTTCCAAGCAAGTTCTTTCTTTCCATATCAGTTAAAACTGGCATTCTTCAACGCCACTTGTGCACAAAAACTTATGTATCAGAGCAGAAGAACAGAAGAAATGAAAATAAAAATCATATGCCTATGAAGGTATTTCCATGTGTAGCAAACACTTGGCTACAGTTGTTACTCCTTTTACTTCGCTTACATATTTTATATTAGTGCTTTACTGTAGCTCTCCTGGAAAATATCAGCACCTTTCCAATTAGCACATCGTTCTTTAGGGGGAAAAATAATGTTTGTCATTCTAATGCACAAAGACACAGCAGGCTAAAAAACTTTACGCGAATGAGACTGTGCAGAGTGTAAAAAAAAAAAACCACCAGAAAATGTTCCCTAAACCATTCTCAGGATATGCAGACTGATTCCAGCAGTAACTGGAAAGATTATTTTTTTTTTAGAAAGCAGCTTTCTCAAACTGTGCATAAACATATTTCTTAATCTCTGCTTAATTTGGGCTGCTATTTTAAAACAACTGTAAAAATTCCTTCCCCCTGGTAAGCAACATGACTATTTCACTCTCTTTCGCACACAAAGATAATGTGGAAATCACAGCTATGTGTGAAACCCTCCCTAATCATCTACTGAGTCAACATAAACCAGGCGTTTGCTTGAATTTGGATTCAGCTCTATGACAACCCTGTAAGGCCACTGTCTATGCTGGGATTGATTAGGCAAAGATTGCATGAAAAAAGACTAGTTCATTTAACTAAATGCTCAGTCTTCTAAACTGCTTTCAATACATCCATCTACAGTAATTAGGAAATTTTGGGATGGTTTTAAATAACTGTCTCATCTCTTCTAATCAAAACTTCTATTTAATTGAATCTTTTTCTTTGATATAGATGCATACCTTGAAACACAATGCTTCAGATCCTGATTTCTAACATGTAACTCAACAGGAAGCTTTATGAACTCATCTGGAAAATAACTGTGATTTTTATTTTATTATAGTTCAACACAATAAATCTTATTTATTTCCAAATGACATCTAGAGTATTTATATAAGCAGCACTTGCATTTTTATTAATAAACATAATCCCCTATTCTGTGGCACTTCATAGATTATACAGATATTTACGATGCAAACTACATTACAATTGTGATATTTTACTAAATAATTTGGATTAACTTTTCCTTATTTAGAGCTCCGACTGTTTTGTTCCAGCATTTACATTTGTATTGGTATTCAGCCCAGGCTAATAAAGGCTAAACACCATAATCAAGAATAAACTGTCTAACTTTCCCGGTTTATTCAGTTGTGTCAATTCAAGCCTTTAAACAATCATGATTAATATGTTCGCTTTAATTATCTTTCTGTGTGTGCTTTGTCCCTTTGTTGGATTCCTCCGGGCTAGAATCATGAGTTTGTGGATGAGCAAGTCTATGAAGAGAGCTGCATGGAGGTTTCCACAGTCAATAGACCCCCCAGCCACAGCCCCTCTCTCTCGTCTCAACAAGGCGTTACCAGCACTTGCTGCTCACGAAGACATAAAAAGACTTACCGCATCCCAAACACCACCATCACCGGCAGCCGCCCGGGCAGCGTTCAAGAGCTCAGCACCATCCAGATCAGATGCGTGGAGAGGACGCCTCTGTCTAACAGGTACTTCACGGGCACCTGCACACCCAGGGCTGAAGCCCCCTGGAGAAGGGGTGTAGAGTAGCGGTGCTGCAGGTAGGCTTGTGAGGCAAAAGATTCAAGTCAAATAGTCATCCCAGAACAGACACCAGTACTGAAACACCCCACATTTAGTTTGCCCCGAGATTAATCCGAGACAACAGAACAGTCCTTCTCTATATCCATTTCTGCCCTTTCTGGCCCTCCCCACAAACCTCTGTGTACTATTTGCAGCTAATAGGGATCCAGGGATCCCGATCCTGCATCCAGGGATCCCAGATTAAATAGAGCACCAGATATTATATGCCATGGACAAACACGTAACAAGAAAAAATTAGCATAGAGAAATGTGCAGTTCAGTTATACGAGACGAGCAAGTGGGAAGAGAGAGAAAGGTCTGTCCCTGTTGTTTCTCCTGGTTTGGTTAGGAAGCACAGGACAGATGAGATTTCCTCCCATTTCCACAGAGCAGAGAAATAAAACTGATTCCTAGAGTCCTACGTGCAATAGTCATAACAAAGAATCTTCTAAATAAAAAATATAAAATGGATAAGAAAATGTATTTCTTAGCTTGAGGAGCTATTATAAAAGTGAGGAAAGTGCAGTTCGAATGTCTGTAACGTACTGAACATCTCTGTACTCTCACAAGTAAACCATTTGGCCTTCAGGTATATCCGAAAACCACCTCCAAAATCTCAGCAAAGGTCTCAGGACATTCAGAAGTGTTTTCTATTGAACTCAAACATGCCACCATTTTAAAAAAGATGCATTTTCAGCACTAGTTGCTATAGAGATTGTCCTGTTAAGTTGCATTTTGAGTAGCTTGCTTTGTATAGTTACTAGGTTTGCATTTCACTTCCATGAACAATCCAGCAGCTTGAAGCTGTTCTTCAATGAGACCTGACCGGCACGAAGCTCCAAACTGTCTTTAGCTTTTCAGGAAATATTCTGCCTGTACGCATCCTTTCTCTGCCAGAGGACTTTCCTGCAGCAACCCTTCAGTCAGACAGTATGTTAAACGACAAAGCATCAGCTCTGTGCTAAAAAACAAGCTAAAAACACAAGCACAAAGTGTCAGTCTCACCTCAAAACAGTCTGTTTTACAAGCTTCTTACGATGCTGAGGTACTGCAGCAACTCCATGAACACTTTATTAGTGCTTATATCACTGTGTATTACTCTTGAGGGTATACGTAATATACAAAATGTTCTTAAATAACTATGGCATGGAGGAACTGGTAGGAGACTGGGACTACCCCTTGGTTTCCACTGGGTCTATGTGAAGTTTGCTCCCCAGGGAGCAGCTCAAATGCTTCCCATGCTCAGAAACACTCAGGTGATGGGCTGGGAAACTTTTAGAAGTGCTGAAACAGTGGGAAGGAAGGAAGAAAGGGGGTCAGGCCACGGATACGGCCGCGGCCCACCTGCTGCTGGGGCTACAGAGTGGTGGGGTGGTGCTGCTTGGCACCTTGGAGCTCTCTAACGGGGCAGAATGGAGCGGGCCAGCTCGGGGAGCAGAACTGGGCACACGGGAGGCTTGCAGGAGGGTGGACTTTCTGTCTTCAAGGATTTTTGTTTCTTCCTCCAGCCGTTCCAGCTTAAATGCCAAAGTGGAAGAGTGCGTTAAACTAAACTGTGAGCAGCCTTACGTCACTACAGCAATAATTAGCATCCCGACACCTCCAGTCACCACACCCGAAGGAGACGATAGGCCAGAGTCTCCCGAGTACTCGGGAGGAAACATTGTCAGAGTATCCGCTTTATAAAATAAGGAATTATTTATAAATTAGCATAAAGACCACTTGGAAGCTGAGCTCGAGCAGTGAGGAAGGAGTGGGGAGGAAGGATGCGCGAGCTGACAAAGCCAACGCCCCTTGACGTGTGCGCCAGCGGCCACAGACGACCCAGAGGCGCCGGAGAAACAAAACACTCTGCGGGTTTCGGTGTCGTCGTAGCGTGTGAACCGAAAGGAGTTTCTTACCCCTTGTCCGAACCGACGCGCGGTGGAATCTTCTCTGACCATCCTGACTTACTATATGAGCACAATGAAATGTCCCCATTGATGCTTCTTCTTATCATGAGAGCTCTTTTTAGAAAAAAAAAAAAAAAAAAGAAAAAAACAAACAAACAAAAACGCGAAACAAAAAGTAGAAACAAACCTGTGCTCCTGCTGAATGCAAAACAACGAGAAACATTTTGATAACGTGTCTTTTTTTTTTTTCCTGTTAATAAACCACAAACTTGTTGAGAAACTATCAAAAAATGAAAGAAAAAAACGCTCATATGAAATACGTTTGTACTGACTGAAAGAACTACAACCATAATGCATGCTGAAATTATTTGGAGCTGTGATCTCAGTTTACTTTTGTTGTTTTTCAGATTAGGCATGATAAAATATTACTGTAGAAAGGGGCATTTCTGTGCACTTACAACAAGCTGATTGTTAATGTTCCATGGTAGTTGTACAAATAACTTCCCTTTGAAAAATGCAGTATTTCTTATTCAAACACTCATTAGTGAACTAAAGGTGTTCAGTTAGTTCAATATTTACTATTGTTTTATCTTGCTTCCTAGGTACTGTTACAACTGCAATAAGTCATTGTACACCTGTTGTATCAGGAATCAGGATTTCTTTTTTTTTTTCTTAAGGTATTTTACACGACATCTACACTATAAACTTTTAATGGCAAACATTTAAATAATCTTACAGCCAAACCGTGCACCACGAATGCGCTATTCAGTCATTGTTCTTTTTGTCCACTGTCCTATCTTTCTATTACAATTTGTTGTCCACTCCAGCATTACTGTACTATTTGGGATTTCAAAGCTACTGATGAATCAACACGGTCCTTTCTTCTGTAGACATCTTGTCTACTTCTGTATTTTCAGAAAAAACCTCTCGTCCCAGTGTACTCTTGCAGGATCAATCCTATTTGAATTAAAATTACCCCAAAAAAGTGCTTTGGGGATCAGCTAACACTTATCTCCAAACCTTCCTTGTTGACATTCTGCAGCACTCAGAGTATTGGCTACGCTGGAAGACACCAAAAGATAATCAGTAAAAAAGATGGTTAAATTATTTTTGTAATTATCTGTAAACTTGCATACTAAAATTTGTTTGAGAATTTTAATTGTGTTAAGATATTTAATTACCTAAGAACACTGATAGAACAATGGATTGGGTCCCAAATATATAAAAATATAATTTATTTCAATTGGAATTTACACACATGGGCAGGCCTAGAAGCTAATATGAAGGCGCTACTAGTTGAGGCTTTTTGGCTTCATTTTTAAAAGACATTGACGTTACCAGAAGCCTTTCTGATAGAAAAAAGTGTCATTTTTCTTCATGGCAGTGCATTAGGAGATGTATCATAATGCTTCCTATATACATGACATACCATATATCATATACATCAAGTATACATGGAATATGTGCATATCAATACATACATATACATCAAAAACACTGGATCAGAAATAATTGCATGTCTGCAAAATAAAATACGCATATAAATCAAAAGGCTCAGTGCATTAGATGCCATTACAATAAATTATTAACACAGTTATTTAATAGTTTGAGTAGTGTATGTTTCAGTACAGTATTTGCTAGCATTCTACTGACCTGAAAATTTACTTTAGGAGAAAATACCCACTAAAAACTGAAACTTACTGATGATACACTTTTTACTGCACACAAATACTGGTCTTTCTCTCTACCTGTCAACAGAGATTGAAGAGTAGATGACAGACTATCATGCTACAGTATATACACCAAAATACAACAATAACACGTATTAGAATTAAAATGCAGCTAAAAGGAGTACATACTGTCATGCATTACTCTTTTATCTTATCATATACTTACTCGGAAGCTTGGTTAATTTGCAATTAACTTCCCACTTTTTCTGCAAATCAGAATAACGTCGTCACTGTAAACTGAGCTTCTACATTTCTTTCAAGCCTTAGCAGAGAGGAGAAGCACAGGTTGTCCTCCGAGCCAGGGGAGCGCTCCTTCTGAGGAACTCTGCCGAGGTCCACTACCTGAGGTTGCTCTCCTCTCTTTCACTCTCTCGGAAAACTGCAGTAGATCTGCTGAAGCTGGTGGGTCATGTAAGTTTTAACGGGGTTTAAATGAGAGGCAGAACGGACTGAGGGTTTTTACTTGCATCCTACTTCTACCCATGGTCACTCATACAAAAACCAGCTTGGTCCCCACCTTTTGGCAATCGGTTACGGACATAAAAACTGCCTTGATATTAGCAATCTGCAGCAACAACTTCTTTAGGCCACATGGTACTTCTTGATGAGTTATATCTGGTAAATAATGCAAAAAGGCAGTTACTAAGCCCACTTTGGGACAGAATACATACAACCCAGGAAACCTACTGACTCCATCAGGTCATGTGTCTTTTAAAAAATCTCTTTATTCTCCGTCTCATATGGACTAAAAAGAATGCACTACAGCAATACACTTGCATAACAGTTATACCCCTGAAGCAACTTGTACTTTCATTTCTTAAAAGCAGCCTAAGGAATAATTTAATATGATTTTGCAGAATTCCAGTCCTGTCTCCTATTTCCATATACCACGTGCAAAATCATTAATTTATTCTGAATTTGGGAAATACACATTCTTTCGGTGTTTTAGGTGATTTTAATGCTGTTTTGGTAGTGAATGACTGTTGATGACTGTGTAAAATGCATCTGTACTGTACATGAAATGTAATTATTTCTGTGTATCATACAAAGAAACCGAGGTTGTTGTTTTGACAATTTTGTTTGACAGTCATATATCGTATTTCAGAAGGCAGCATAATACATGCGTTATGCTGAATAAATAGACATTTGAGGAATATTTAAATAAAACATCTGCATGCTTGAATGGGTCAATCTGGTTTTGCAATAACTTATTCATGGAACTTCTTTTTTTTTTTTTTTCCTAGCAAGATTGAAGGAACACTACATTTCAGGGCAACAGATCTCCCCAACACTAATTCCAGGCAAGCCATGAGCCATCTAAACCATACCAGAGCTACCTCAACTCAACCTGGTCCGGTGGGAGGTGTCCCTGCCAGGGGGTTTGGAACTAGATGATTTTTAAGGTCCCTTCCAACTCAACCATTCCGTGATACCATAACACAGAGCTGCCCCCATCCTGTGAGTGGCCACCACCTTTCCCATCCCAGCCTGCAGCAGCAGAGAAAATTGGGGCATTAAATTATTTCCAGCAACGTGAACTCGCACCTCTCCACAGCCGCCTCTGCCATGAGCTTACTGCTCTGCGGGGGGAAAAGAGGTAAAAGTCATACCTGCCTGTGATTCATCCCAGAGCATTTTCAAGGAGAACGACTGTCCTCCCACATAGAATGGCTCCCAGAGACAAACTGGAAGTGTATGCTTTACATTTTAAGGGTTTGGTTATACTCCCTGTGGAGACACACTGACTGCTGAGAGAAGGCTTTCGCAGCCAAGAACATGATGCAACCTCAGCTGCTCCAGCGAGAAAGGTGGCTTTCAGAGAGGAAGCTGGTCTGGAGGAGGATATATTAGTGAAAACACAGGATCCTAAAGGTTTGGGTTGGGAGGGTGCTTAGGAGGTCATCTGCTCTCTTTCTTCCATCTGGGGCCCACCAGGACTTTATTTTCCCATTGACTATAGATAGATCTGAAGATTTTTCGGGTGTTCTGGAATTGCAATCAGCTGCCAGGGTATGCAAACGTGTAGCTGAAAGAAAGATCTGGAGCAAGCAACATATTCAGACTGACAAAGACTGTAAAATATATCCAACTACCCGGACAGCTTAATTTCTTACCTATGTGCATTATCTGTTTATCTACTTTTAAGATACCCATTTTCACTGTACCTGCTACAACAAACAACTGAAGGTGGGGGAGCACTGAATGAAAAGCAAGTAGACGCATAAAAATTCTGAAGTATTTAGGACACCCCATTTTTTAGAAAAGAGATGTCACCAATCATATGCGAGTTTTAAAGTTTTAGATTCAATCTCACTTCAATAATAGCAATTCATATAAATTAAACATAATGCTTTTGTGGTATAACCTTCAAAAACTATTTGAAAATCACTGTGTCCATCATATTTAACTGTACAGTTCCTGTGACTATCAGCCTCTCTTTTTACTATTTATTCTTTGTAATTTCCCTTATATTTACAGATTGCTCTTACAAAATTAACTGTTTTAAAGAAAAGAAAACATAGTTATGTTTCCTTCAGAAAGCCTTGTCATATAACCTGCTGGCAGATGGATCAATACCTTGTCCGAAAACCAGGAATAGTGAATTTTGCTTCCCCACACTCCCAAGTCATGCCTGTGTGGTGCAAACCTCACTCAGCCCCACAGCTGAGTGGAGTCGGGGTGATCCCCCGGGCTGAAGAGAAACACCTGATGCAGGCAGGGGGTGACCCCTTTTCTAACACAGTTGCTCTCCTCAACATTAAGCCATCTGTGAAAAATGTTAAGGAGCAGCTCCACAGTTGTTTGTTGAAACAAGAAATATTTGGTTCACTACGGTTTATGCTGCAGAGAAGAAAGAACACACCACCCTTCTTCTCCAGGTACTCCTGCAAAACTGAGGGGAAAAAGGAAATAAAAGGATGAAGTAGTTTTCACTGCTGCAAGTATCTCTAAATGTTCCCCTCTTGCCAAGCAGCCTTGCTCCTGTGTATATCCTAAAGCTCTACAGGAAAAGAACAGACTCATAGCAGCCAAGTCAATCAATTTTAAGGCTCTTTGAACAAGCCCTAGAAAAACAGAGGCATCTCAGAGCCTGAGCACAGGGAAAGAAAACAAGTCTGAAAGCCTTCCAATTGAGAGCTGAGTTCTTCAGCAAATGTTGTTAAATACTCAAAATATTCTTTCCCAGAACACTTATCAGTTAGTCCTTACTAGGGAAGGGAATACTTTTTTCATTCCTGACACGTGGGTTCTTCCCCTGATGAAACTGGCTCCATTCTGAACACAGATTGGCTCAAAATTTGGGTAGCCAAGCCCAAGTGAAGTCACCTCGACCACAGACATTCACTGTCATGGGGGTCCACAAACACTGGTCTGGGAGGTCGCTTCCGTATCAAAGGAGCCCTACCCTGAACAATTCCTGAACAAGGGAGCCACCACCAAATCAGTTTTGGAGAAGTGCTACCTCAAACCCCACCACCTGGACTTACCACCTCCTGGACCTAGAGTCGCCTGGTTTAGCTGTGATATGAGAAATGCCCTTCACTTTTTGAGCTGATAAAAGAGAATGAGCTTCTTTACTGAAAAATTGAGCAGGTCCCAGGGAAATCTCCAGACCTTGGAGCCTGTTGTTTCTCAGGGTGCCATTAACACTTTGCTTGCTTTTTATTCCCAGGTCGGGCAACCACCACAAGGACCATACATGTAGGTACATGTAACCACTACTGGTTACACCCCTGTAGGGGCAATCCTGGGTTTAACACAGGATTGACTGCAGAAGCTCTGGCATGATTTGTCACTGTGCAGCTCTAATCTCTTCTGTCAGAATAACATCTGGGGTGCATAAATACCATTCTTCAATGCCTAGGAAGAGGATCACTACCTCACAGTGTCCAAATGTTTTTGGATTTAAGGAGACACTAACCAGGGACTCCATCACATGAACATTTCTCTAGAAGGGAGGAGCCTTTGGCCCTGACCCAGTCCCAGAAGTGCACCAGCTCACCCTTTCAGCCAGCCCTACTCCTGCTCTTAGAATAACCTGACTACACGTAATGGTAGTGCTTCCTCACCACCTGGGAAGCCTAAAACCAACTGGCCTGAGCTGTCAGTACCTCTAATTCTAGCTGTGGACTTCTCAAACAAATCTGCCTAGCTTGGCTTGCTGTACTTGTTCCTTCACGAGCTCCAACCCAGACGTGAAAAGATACAGAGGCAATCTCACTGGTATCCCAGAGAGTCATCCCATGTGAGGGCTTGAAGTGCTGAAGCATGGCCAAGGGAGCTTCCACAGACACTCCCTGGGTAAAACTTTAAGCCTGAATGTAGCTGTTTACTTGTAATCCATGCAATCCACAATCAAAACATTCCAACATTCCACAATTCGTGGTTTGGGTTTTGGTTTTTTTTGTTTTTTTAAACAGGGAAAAACCCCAACAATGGCTCCACTGTGTACCATCACAGGTCTCTGTAGCACTCCCAAGTCTAGAGCTGGTCTACATCCAGGCTTTCTCAGACACTTGCTCTTTTTCTGCAGAGGAACCTTACCCCAAGCTACAGAAGTGCTGCCTGGGTTAAGCAATGGGAAGGATGGAAATTTGCAGTAATGCTGGCACCAGGGTTCCTGAACACTGCATGAGGAAGTATTTCTGACAAACATACTCCAAGCACAATTTTGGGAAACTCTTTTAGCCTTTTTCTTACCTCCCAAAATAAGTACCAGCATTTCTGTAGGAAAGGTACAAAAGCAGAAAGGTAATCTTGCTTGCAATAGTACCCATGAAATAATTACACCCGCACATAGACTGCTAAAAAAACAAACAACAGCCCACACAACTGAAGAGCTAAATTTCATAAGCCCTTAAGAAGCATTATCAGAAACAATAAAAAAGGAAAATGAAATTTACAATTCAGTTTTTCCGCAACAGAGTAAGTGGAATGGGTAAAGACATGCCAAATTAACTCAAACTAGCAGGGGGACACTCCCAACTCCTACTCAAAGCATTCATGTTCTAGGACTTCAAAATAAAAAAGACATTATTGAATTTCAGACAAAAGTAGTTTTATTGTCTACCAAATCACACCTTGCTTTTTTTTTTCCTTTTCTTTTACAAATTCCAAAACAAATGAAAGAATTTTTAAAATGTAATGTTATGTAAAAACCCATTTGCCACAAACTACTGTACTCAGTGGAACAAATATATATTTCAGGAATGTGGCCAACTGTAAAAATAATCCTATGAAATAAACATTGTTCATAAAAATACAGTAAAATGCACTTTCCCCACCTCAATAAATACATTTTAACGCTGTTTCCAGTTGGCATTTTAAGCCACTAGAGAGCTCTTAATGAAGACGCCGCCAAAGTAAAATTTCTTCTTATGTACTTTTACAATTATTGCAATAACGTCCAGAACTGTAAGCACTTTCTTATAGTCTTTTGTTTCTACCTTCAGGGGAATCACAGACAGGAGAAAAGATTTATCTATAAAAATGTGCTACTCCCATATCGATTCCCATTTTGGTAAGAATGTTTAAGGTTTTCTTTCCTTTTCTTTTTACTAAGAAATAGTCCATACAACAAACTGTTTCAATGAAGAGTTCTCCAGAATTACTCAGAAAATTAAAGTCTATTGTCCAGAGCCATATTTGTTTTTTAATCCCTGTTTCATATATTTAAAATTTTAAAAAAAACAGTTGTTAGATAAAAATAGAGGGTTTAGAACATCTTTAACAACAGCTAAGATAAAAATTTTGTTAGAAAAAAGAAAATCTTGCCCTTTTTACAAATCTAGCAAATTTTTAAATCCAAGTATTGACTTGAATTGTAGTTCTGATTTCCATGCACACACAAAACCACACAATTATATATACATAGATCCCTGATTAAGACATTTTCCAAATGGCTTATTAAAAATGTAAGTCAATTTGAGCTGAAGTCACATTTTGCTTGTCCAAAGCCCAGTCACTTCTTCAGAAGACGAGCGTTTCTCTTCCTTTCCCATGATGCTTCCTTAGAGGTTCTGTCTGTCCATCTGTGAATCAATCGGTATTTTACACATACACATATTGTGACAATAAATTAATATTTCTGTGCCCAGTGAATGAGTGCCTTTTAAAACAAACAAACAAATCAACTATTTCATAGTTCATAGCCTTCTAAGGCTTTTCCTTCTTTCTATGCAGGCCTCCTTCCATTCACAAGCTGTCTTCTGAAGCATGGGAAGACTTGTATATTTGGCATACTTGATGGAACGGAATAAAAAAACCAACAAAACCCAATTGAACCCCTTTGTGACTTCTCAGATTCCTTGAATCACCTATAGCTCTTCCATTTCAAAGTGTGTATTAAAGCTGTTTGCCATGGATGTGTGTTCAAAGATCCTTGTCAGGCTTGGTTTCAGTAGCTCCACGGAATGACAGGACAGCTGCTGCGAGGTGTCACTCTTCAGGGCCATGATCTGATCCGCCCCGGGATCCCTTCTGTCGTAGTACAGAGCCCACAGCAAAGTAATAGTGAGGATCATAGCCAGGATCTGAGTTACTCCAATAGAGATTCCCAGAAATCTCAGCACTTGCAATTGCTTCGTCCCCCTCAGAAAACTGTACATTTTTTTACCGCATCCCTATGGAACAACAATAGATTAAAAAAATTAGTCAATATTATTTGGCTTGCAGTTCCGAAGGCTTTTGCTCATTCTACTTAGCAGTGGCTCCCCAAAATTCCTCTCTTGCCTCCTTCAAGCAATACTTTGAAGATTATTTTCCCTAATTTTAATGGCCTCCATAATGCTATCTTAAAGTTTCCCCATACACTGAGAGTTTACTGCATGTAACAAGCTCCAAGAGATCTGCGCTGCTCTTCAATTCAGAAATCACTCAAAGTTAATCTGAGTTCCTACCAACTAGCACTGATTTTTAAAGAAGTTTTGTGAAGGTTTAAAAGCCATTAAATCCTCTTAATCCTCTTGTTTCTCTCCTCAAATTGCAGATCTTCAAGCTTGTCAATATTTTAAACTCCTCAGACTTTTTCTACAAATAATACCACAATCTGAAGTTAAAACAATATTATTCTAGGAAAGATCTACAGACCTGCATAACCTCATCAGTGTTTCTTCCCACCTGTTCTTTTTTAGTGCTTTATCTGGACTCATTATATGCTAGTTTACTAGTTCTGCAGAAAGTCCCTCGGGAGTAGAAAAATCATTACATTCCAGATGCTGTCTGAGTAAGGAGCATTGAACAGAAAGAATAACCTTTAACAGAGGACTTCTGACAATTTTCCAGAACGCAGTGGGTACAAACAGATTTTACTTAGTACTTTGTAGTACTAATACCACATATATGTGGCGTTACTGCTGCTTTTTATTCCTGAAGGAGAAGCATCTCCTCACTGCAAACAGCATATCCATTTATAGAATCAGAGAATGGTTAGAGTTGGAAAGGACCTTAAAGATGATCTAGTTCCAACCCCCCTGCCATGGGCAGGGATACCTCCACTAGAACAGGTTGCTCAAAGCCCCATCCAGCCTGGGGCTGGATATGTTAGTTACACTCTACCTACCTCCTTTATCCGTAGACTGTATTTTAAAATTAACTGGCTTAATTTCTGATCTGACTGTAGAAACTTCTCTGTCAATTGTTATGACAGCATTATACCAGGAGCCAGTTTTATCTTGTATCTTGTGCTGAGCTGTTGCTACTTAAAGCACAGTAATATCCCAATGTCTTTGAAAAGACTGCTGGTTATTTGCTCAGAGGAAAAGAAAAAAAAGTAAAAAATCATATCAACTCCAACTCATTGTTACTGGGAAGCAACATCAAAGCCAATATTGTGAAAAATGGCAGGGAAATTTACCAGTTCAAAACCAAACTGGTTTGGCATAGTGGTTTCCAAAATTTTTCCCCTCCTTTACACCACCTCGGGCTGCAGCAGGGATCACCCCTGGCCATGGCAGGTCCCCAGGCTGACTTGGGCTACCTACAGCTCTGAGGCAACGAAAGCACCAATACACACACCACTGGCTGTTATGCCAATACAGACATCTGAGCTAGAAAGTCACCTCGCTGTGTCACTGCCTTGTTTTGTTTCCTTAACCTCTGTGGGAGCAGCTGTAACGACATCAGGCTCTACACAAACCCAGGCAGCCAGACCCTGCTCCAAAGGGCTGACCATTCATCCACACGCTGTATCAGGATGACACACACCACCTCTCCCTACTGTTGAACAGGTGCAAATCCAAACCAATTATTTAAAGAATAATATTAATTACTATTATTATTTACACAAAGTCTGATGAACAAAAAGTATGTTAAAAAAAAAATCACAGGTTGATGTTTCCTAGAAATGGAAATTTAGAAAGAGTAGTTGCTCTTTGACTCCTCAGATCTTTCCAATCCATCAGCGCATGCTCTAGTTTGCTTAAATGGATAAATAATTACTGTAGAAGGCTTCAGGAAAGCTCCAAAGCCCTCATAAGGCAGCAATGACACACAGACACCAGCTCCAGGAACTACTGGACAATAGTGTAAACACAAACTGTGGTTCTTGCTGCTCAGAAAAGGTGATGCCCAGTTTTAGAAAGGATAAAACTTTGAAGAGAAGGCCCTGAGCTACTCTAGGCCACACCTATTCTCTATTCTAAACTTTAGAGGCCTTCACAGCACAGAAATCAAAGGAACACAACCACCAAGGGAAAATTCAGAGTAATAATCTGGATGGGATAATTCCATGGGTATCAAAAAGCATAGGTCCCGGCAGAATACATCAGGAACACATCAAAATAGACACTGTCTTCAAAATGTCATTTTTGCACTTATATCCTTACTACGTATTTCTTACAGCTTTTCTATGAAAAGAAAGCAATTGATCAAAGTGACAGAATCTAAAGACAGGACATGATAAATAACAGTTTTCAAACACACTGAAATTCCCAAAGCCAACAATTTCAAATGCTACAGTCCTGAATGTATTTGATGAAAGGCTTGATTCTTGCCTCACACACAAAAATTCACACTGCGGTCAACAGATTCTCATTTAGAATCTAAATAAAATTAACGTACTATACAACAATTGTACAAGAGTAAGTTAAAGGATCTCAATGTCTTCGCTCTATTCATCATTTCAGAGTGTCATTTTTTACACATTAACATAGTCTAAACAGAAAAAGGCGTAAACATAGATTCTTCAAAATCTGAAAAGACAAAAAAACCCCTAAAAGGTCACACTGTAGCAAAAGCAATGTAATTGAATCTGATGAGGAGCAAAAATTGTCTTTTTTTCTTCAACTAGAAAACAGTGTTATAATTATACTACTTTCCAAATTTATTTTTAATTACAGAGAAAGTGGCTGCATTTTAATAGTTCTGATAACTTTAAGGGATAAAGGTACATGCTGGTCACAATTTAAAAATGCTCAACCACAGCAGTATTCAAATTCAGCTCATTTGTTGCCTAGAGGAAACATCCATTAACAGAAAGCAATAACATTAAAGCCTCCATCTCCTGCAGTACAGACACATAACTGAGACAAATTATGCCCAATCTAGATAGGCTGCCTCCCTCCATTTAATGATGTTCTTACAGTTCTGTTCTAATAGACGTTCAAAATCAGCTTAAAAATCGAGAAATATCCAGCCACCCCTGTTATCCTCCCATTCGTGCATTTTATTTCTGCTTATGCGACACATTCATAGTTGGTAGCCTGCAATTAAGGAGTACATAAATATACTTTCCTTTGCAAAAGTAAAAGTTTGTCACTAAACAGGGAGCTCTTGTTGACAACTCAAAAATAATATAAAACTTTGCAGTGATCATTCAGAAGAATTAGCTTCAAGCTCCTACAGATCTTTGGATTAAAGGTGTGATTCGTATTTATTACAAAGACCATTTTATATTTTCAGTCTTAAAATGGAGACAAAGCATATACTTCTGATGTACTGCAACATCACAGAATAAGGACCAGATCTTAAAATAAGGCACTTCTCAGAGTAGAAAAGATAAACCATCAGCATTAGTCAAATGTTGAGCATACTCAAATGTTGAGTATACTCAAAATTATGCTAGGAAACAAAAGAAAAAATATTGAATATGCAATTTTTTTTTCCCTGAAGATATCAACTCCTACCCATCATTTTATCTAGGCTACAGTTCCCGACCCCAGAAGAGGCAAAGCTCTCCTTGTCCTCAGACAATAACAAACCTCCGATGCCACATCATCACCCGATGCACCTCCCTCACAACCACGCTCTTGCCAGGGTTAGTCTGTTCCATGAACTGCACCAAAGGTGAAGCTCATCAGAATAACAGTAGTCCAAGACGACTACATATTTGAAAAATAGCTTTCAAAATCCAGCAGGGGAAATGTGATTCCTTCCAAAAACAGGCAGAACTATAAGCCACCCTTCCTCCTACAAAAAATGTATTGTGAAGGATTCCAACTTAGACTACAGAAAGCTCTGAGATCCCAGCAGAAAACTACGGCAATCCCAGCCAAACTGAACTTCAGTTTTCTGAAGTGCTATAAAGAATTTTTCTGAAGTACCAAAATGGACTTGCGAAGCATTTACATAAGCCAATTTTAGGCTAGCGAGGCTAATCTCATCAGGCTCCCTCTCAAACCACCAGACTATACAAGTCGGTTTTGAATCACTTTCCAAAAAAGCTTTTCTCCTTCAATCCTCCAAAGCAGAAATCAGACAGATTAGCCTTGCAAGCGTAAGTTGGTTTTGCTTGATACTGATAAACATATTAGCAAGTATATTGTACGAGCCTGTGAGACAACCCACAAGCAATCACCATGGGGGAAGTAAAAAAAAAACATTTTGCCAACCAAATACTATACATTTCTCAAAGAGCAATGGAATATCTTTGTAACTAGCAAAACAGAAAACAGCCTGTCCCTTTTTGGAACAGAATCTGCAGCAGACAACAAAAAAGAAATTTTTGGTAAGAGCTGAATCCATCCAAAATGCTGTAGGGTATGGTAGGGGAAGAAACAGAAATGTGCCTTTCAGGTTTCTTTTAGAAAAAAAGGCAGGCAAGCCTTTTTTTTCATCAATTGGGTCTCAACAGAGCCCTTACATTCTACACCATCATATTTGGCTATTAACTTTCTCTAAGTAGAACCAAAAGAACCTGAACATATTAATTATGCAGAGAACCACTTTCCTGCAATATGGCTGTGGAAATGAAATCTTAGCAGAAGAGGTGAGAAAACCCTGCAGTTTCAACAAGACACTCACATCTTCTCAAAAATTTTTAAGCTTCCTGAGCTTAAAAATTAGTGATTGAGCGACAATGCTCACATACTCTTGCCTTTTCACATAAGCAGGAAGGACACTCGGGGCAAATTAACATTCTGCAGCTTCCATACATCATCTACAGTCCTTGAGTGCTCTCTATAGCAGAGTTGGGCTGTATGACATCAATACTGGAAACAGTATTACAAAAAGCAACCATTATTGGAGAGTGAGCCACAGTTCTTTCTTCTTCAAGAAAGCGTAAGAGATTGGCAGGCTACAGAGGAAGCCTGAATGACTTTCCTGATCAGAGACTGATGCTTCTGAAGTGTAACCAGTGCTGCAAGCCTTGCCATAAGGCAGGTGAGGCTCTATGAGGAGCTGGTGGAAAGAAAACAGCCTCTGCTGCTGTCGCAAAGGCTCCCTAGCACAGATTGGCCTTCTGAGACACCTGCCTTTTGGCAGCTCTTCCTAGTAGAGGCACAGGACGCCTAGGATGGACGTCTGAAAGTCCAGAATAGATTGTATGATTTCTGCTTATAGAATCAATGCCCTACAAACCTAGCAAATCACTCCACGGCAGTGATGCCATTTTGCCAAAATTTGATTGTTTCCTGGCAACAGCTAATATTCATCTTGGCTTGTTTATATAGTGAATCTCCTCTGCTTCAGAGGTATCTCTCCACAGCTCCTGAAGAAGAGTCACATAATAGATTCTTGTAAGAAAGTGTCTTGAACAGCAGTAAGAGACTGGGACAAGATAAAATGGTTCTTTGCGTGCTCTTCTGTAACGCAGAGTTGTGCTGGCCACTAGAGAAATGTTCGTGCTGCAGCATCTGAGAGGATACTTCTCAGGCCTGTCCTCCTTCCTATCCACCCTGTATTACTCTTAAAGCAAGCAAATGAAGAACACATCTCTCCTCAGATCCTCTTAACTACTTGACTGAGACATGCTTTTTGTCGCTACTGAACTACCTGGACTGTTGGTCATTCTGATATTACTGAATGCACAATTAAAGGTCTTCAGAGGTCTGTTAGGCAGCAGTTTCCTGACGAAGGTAACTTTAGACAACTTTTTTGTTGAGAACAGTTAAGAACAGCTTTAGTAAAGAACATGTTTCCTTGTTTTTATAATTTTCACCCTAAAAACAGTAATGACTTGCTACCATGATCTCCTCCGTTACCCACTTTTTTGATTTCAAATAGGTTTTCTCCTGTTTTTAAATTTTTTTTATTAAAATAATAATAATCCTACTGTAATGTAGTAGTTCAGAGAGAAAGAGCATTTTCACAAAAAGTTTCTATGCATGCTCACAGAAGAGTAACAGAATTATATGCCTCCTTTCATGAGCCCTGCTAACAAGAGAGCTCTCGTCTTCCGAAGGACTTCTCAAAAGCATCCTTCACCATGCATACCACTAGAGTCTTCATTACCACAGGGTAAGCAGAATTTTTCTTAGTTTGGCAAGCTGGAGACTAGACATTACATCAGAACTAATTTTTTAATTTTTGACTGGAGCAAATTGCAATTCCAACCTAACCAATATAAACCAAAAGCGTATCTCAGATGTTAACAGCACTGCTACTAAGTTATCTCACTTCCAGACAAGGGCGGGTGAGTGAATTCATTCATTCTTTCTTCCTTCCTTCCCCCCGCCCTTAAGCATTAAAAAATAATAAACATAAATAAACACAATAAACACTTTCCAGAAACACAGTTACTCTACACACCTTTCTGCTGCGCTGCAAGTGATGAGTATGGAAAATGACTGGATCAGGAAGAACGTACAAAGCCTTCCACATTTTTCTTCTTACCTCCTGATAAAGGTCACTGAGATCCTCATGGTGTGCCTGCTTAGAGCATCCCGGGAACTCTCTGACACAACAGGAGTCAGGCGGCCAGTCCATCTCTGTCATTTCCAGCCAGTCTGTGAAGTACACCACCCCACAACATTTAAACTGCAAAGGAAGGATTAACCAAGATCAGCAATAATGATGCTACTTCTTCATAAAACTAGGTCATCAAACAAGATACATAAATTCCTATTAACAATTTCCAAAATATTTACATAAGACTAAAATCCTCTACAAAAGCTTCCACATGTCCTCTTCTGCCGTGCTTTGACATAAAAGCAACGTGAAAAATGTAGCGTAGTGACCAATGAACACCTCGGAAACAGCCTATGATATTGCTCTGCCCTTTAAATCCCAACGGCTCTCTCAAAAGATACTTCACAAAAATTGTCCTACTCTGTAATTCTGCTATACTTACTTCAAGGAACATGATAACATGTCAAAAGAGTGACTAATGAACAACTGAAAGAGTAGGAAATTATAATTAAGGTCTTATGAGTGAGGACTGCTCCTGCGAGGCTACAGCTGTGGACACATCTGTTGAAAACTACATTAGAAAAAGCACAGGTTTATCTGAATACAGAAAGGGAAAAAGATTTAAAAAGTGGGGAAAAAGGTATAGAAATCACAAACACTGAAAAGGAAAACAGAAGGAGGGGATATCACTGAAATAAACACTGCAACAGAATCAATCATAAAAGTAGAAAGTCTGGCTGCAAAGCAGATGAGCCATAATTGGCTATAAAACCCACTAGGACTAACAACCTGTTTTCTCCTTTGCAAAGCACACCGAGAGATTTAAAGCCAAACGACCAGCCTGGCACATTCCTAGCTGCTTGCACATAAAAAAGGGCTGAAGCAGCTACATTAGATTTTCTTCAGGATTGGATGGGGATTCGGTATGACTGAAAAAGAGCCTTGGTGCAGGAACATGTTGGATGTTCTCCAGTACCAGCCTGAGTGTTCATAATTCATCTCCTGGTTCCTTTGACCCACGGGCTTGGAGACCCTTGTCCCCCTTACCCACATCAGAGTCCTATATACCATGGCACTCCTCGGCCACAGTCAAGCAGATCAGTGCCCAGTGCCGACCACGTTGGCACACACTGTACCCTGACGTCACCAGTCCTCTTACAGATCTCACTACTTCCTTCTTCACCATAGCTTTAATGTCTCTGTTTTTATCAATTCGTTAGTCAGTCAAAATCCTTCCAACACAGGACTTTCTAAGGAAAGCTCAAGCTTTAGCTCCTTATTGTCATTGCAAAGACTACTTCACTAAATATCTTTTTCTTACTCTCAGATCTTTTCTTCCCCCCACCCAGTTCTTCCTTCCTGACTTCAATTGACCCATCCCATCTTCCTTAGCATAGCCACAACTCTGAGATTAAACCACTAAGAGGGCTGGGGGGAAAATACATTTCCCATCTCTCTCAGATGTCAAAAGATACAGAAGAAAGAGCACAAGCTGATCAATCTTTGGGAACAGAATTGTAATCAGAATGTTTTTTCTAAGGAAATGCTGACTGAAGAAGGGTCCCAAGCATAGCGCTCATCCAGGCATAAAGCACATACCAGGCTCACACATCCATCATCTGAATTATGAGTAGAAAGAATAAAAATGAGAGCCCACCAATTAACTAGAAACTGTAAAACAGCCTTCTCAGTTCACTTCTTTCCCCACATCATTCCTCTGCTCAGAGATGGAATACAGGAATCTCTCCCCCAGAGAAGCTGTGGATGTCCCATCCCTGGAAGTGTTGAAGGCCAGGCTGGATGGGGCTTTGAGCAACCTGCTC
>JAOXJM010000001.1:25298479-25321878 GCA_026413425.1 Tringa solitaria | reverse complement strand
CTCTGTTTCACAGCGCACTTGCACAGCCAGAGCAGGGGACCGGGGAGGGTGGGGGATGCTTAACCTCGTGTAGTCCTCACTCTTTCTTTCAGGTTTTAGTATAAATAAAGACTAACCAAGTGCTGCCAGGAAATGTTTAAATAAACAGGAAATCTGTGCAACAATGATAGATTTCAACATTTTAACAAGGGCAGCAGAATGACAGGCATTTAAAGAGTTCTCTTCCTGCACGTGAGTCATATTTGGAGTTAATGGGTTTTACCTTGGGCAATTTCACGTTTTTGTAACATAATAGCTCATTCTTTAAAAACAGTTCTGAAGTTTAGTAGGCCAGAGGGCAAAACTGTGAATACACAAGGCAGCTTTTTGGTTTCTTTCCCCTACCCACCCCGGTCAAAGGAAATAAAAATCCTGATCACTTTCTCTAACCTCAGCTAAAGTGACAGTGCTGGCATCTTTTTGGAAACTTCCTTTTCTACTCATTTCCACTAAACGTACCTTAACCATGACAGCTCCGTGAAAAGAAACTAACAGAGCATGCAGGAAGAGGAGCACAGTTTAATATTAAAAGAGCATATGGATATGTTCATTTTATTTTACCTGCAGATTTTTAATTTTATATACATCATATTCTTAAATGTTGTAATAATTCTAAAAAGTGTTGGTGTCCTAACCTTACTGGCAAAGCAGAAGACAGTGTTAGTAATTTAACTGAATTTAGGAACATTGGGGTTTTTTGTGGTTTAGTGTCTTTAGAGCCTACAAAAGCTTAAGAGTTAGATACCAAGTGATGTTAAAGGGTTGCACATGAACTTGCATTTACCTATTCACTTAAAAGTAAACCTTTTCCTTTAACAGATAAATAACATTTATTGAGCATGTATTACTTCAGCTCATGAATTAACTGTCGTCTTACCTCTCTCTGGAAGAAATTCCAAGCGTGGGTGAGCCACTGGTACCTAGGCAGGCCATAATTGGTCATTCTGGCTTTCAGCGTGATCATATCAGACCACTGCACCGGAACCTGGAGCAAGGAAAGGAAAGCGATTCACAAACAGAAAGATCACAAAACAGATCAGTTGGCATGTGGCTCCAAACCCAGAAATTCTGTATATTCTGAGAATTTCAGTGCAATGATCAAAATAACTCTGTATTTGAGTAAAACAGGGAAATAAGTGCTTCAATTTTTATGGTACTGAAACTTTAGGAGTCATATTTAAACATCAGGAAAAAAATTTTTGCATCCTTTGATTACAAATTAATTTACAGTGGAAAAAGAGTTGCGTTTTGAAGAGATTCAGAGATATTTGAGTACAATTTGATTATATCATTACCAGACCTTTTTTTTTTTTTTATCTGGTATAGAACTGGCACTGAGCCCCATTCAAGTCACCAGGGATGGCATTAGTCTGTCCCAGTTTAGGTATCTCCTTGGTGTCTTCTTAGTCAATATAAAGAAAGAGACAGCCATACAGGGCAATTCATCTCATCTCAAGATTAATATTTTAAACAGAGCAGATGAATCATCCCCTGGAAGTCTCAAAGCCACTTCACTAAGGTGACAAACTTAGGTTTAAACATCTAACTTCTAAATATATCAAATTAATTGAGATGAATTCTACTCTAAGAGTCTTTTCATTGGCCTTCTCGCCTTGCCTGGAGTCCCACACACAGGTATCCTGAAGGTAGTCAGTTTCACTATCTTCACTCAAGGAAGGTAACCAGAAAGCTTAGGCCATGTGAACTTTTTTTCTTCACACACGCTCACAGCCCTGTAAATCTCTTCTTCTGAAAGAAGGATTCTCAAAGTACTTTTCTACTCTTTATCTGGGACTGTAATGATAAGGGTAGATTTAGATTAGATATTAGGAAGAAACTCTTTATTCTGAAGATGATGAGACACTGGAACAGGTTGCCCAGCGAAGCTGTGGATGTCCCATCCCTGGAAGGCCAGGCTTGATGAGGCTTTGAAGAACTTGCTCTAGAGGGAGGTGTCGCTGCCTATGGCAGGCGGTTTGATGATCTTTAAGGTCCCGTCCAACCCAAACCATTCTATGACTCAAATCTGACTGCTCAGAAGTGAGGAGCTGGTGCTCTCTGTTGTCAGTCTGCGACCCTCAATTAGTAATTTGTTAGAAACAACAGAAGCAAGTGCTATGGCACCTGACATACAATGCAGTGAAAGTCAAGATAAGAAACTAACTTCTGCTCAGCAGCACAAATTTCAGTGTGCCAAACTAAAACAAGGAGCTGAAGATTTTGCAGTTGCCCTTCTAGGCACACATACCAATCATGCTGAGTTTTGTCTTGTTCCCATTAGCCCTAACAGTGGTGAAAGAAATCACAATTGCAATATCAGCTTTCATTTGGAGGGCGAGGGAGCCCGGCTACTCTAGCGATCCTGTTCAATTTGGAGTGAACAGTAAGGGCATTCTGCAAATAGCAATAAATGTTATCTAAGAAAAAAAATGATCACAGTATTTCCCAAGGAGCCTGGTCTTTGTCATGCTAGATGCTCTACAAAAATACAGGGACAATCACTGCCTGCCTGACCTCATAATCCAAATGAGAACATTTGATAATATTTCATTACTGTTGCTAAGATATACTACGATTTTGATGCCCTGGTAAAGCTTCATATATTCTGAATAGGAATCTCAGAAATTTAACACACCTTTGACTTAGCAGGATGTTTATTTCTTAAGCTATATAGCACTGAACTCACAATTGTCCACATGAAAAATGTGTTATCAGTAGAGTACTAAAACTACTTACAAAAACAGTATCACAGAATATTTCTACTGCCAACATTTACACTAGTCACTATAATGTAATAATATAGTTTGTACTCAATTCATTTCTCTTTCTACTGCACTAGATGTTAGCACTCTGCTTTCTTTGGTAATATTTGCTATTGCTGCAATTAAGCTCATATTTGCTAGACTTTTTTTTATTATGTTATTTGAGTTGAATACAGTCCAAGGTTACGCACGTAACACAAGGCGTCCAACTTCTTTATGAAAACAATAGAAGCAGGGAGAAAAAAAAGTCAAGAAGTGACAGAAGGAAATTAAAAGCAAGTCAAAACAAACTAAACTCCACTGTGGGAAGGCAATTTGATTCTGGAGCCACAGACAGATATTGGAATCCATGTGTTTGACTGCTCCGAAAATGCCAAGATGTCAAACTAAGAACATTCATGTATCTACTAACCAGCTTCAGCTCACGCATGCGGTAGAGTGCACAATACATCATCTCAAGATGCATATTTTTGACTATACACCAACACTTCTATGTAGCGCATAGACAAACAAAAACTAGAGATGCTGGTTTGATTTTAGCATAAATTCTGCAAAGCTCGGTTTGCCATTGAGATCTACTTACTCGTTATTATTTTTCTAATGAGTCTCAAGGCTTGACCAATGCCCAAGTAAGCCAAGAACCCATGCTGGCTTTTCAATCTTGTGGGTGGAATAAATTAGTCATGAGGCACACTTTACACCGAGAGCTATCATGAGCTGGAAGGAGAATTGTTTATACAAGGGCTCTTACAGCAACTTGTCCACACGCCAAGAAGAGCCCACATCGGATCAGCAGAGGCGGTTATGCCTTAGTGACATTTTTTACAACATCACCCACCCACCTACACTAATGCCAACTGATTCTCTGAAACCTACCAAGGGCTCCTGCGATTTCACGCTACACTGAAAGCAACGTGACATCAAGTCCCTGCCATGGGTATAAGGGGTGGATCTTCTTGTCTTTATCACGTAGAGCAGGAGAAAGTATGCTCTAGGGGATTGACCTGCACAGGTATGAAAGAACCACTGAAAGACAACTGTGCTCTTCCAGATTGCCACATTCCCTACCGGTACCAGCAGCAAGAAACCTGCATCTGGCCCACCTCATCACACAAAAAGCAGTAGTGTTAGGTCAAAGGAAATGAGAAGAGGAAATCAGTTGGAAAGAGAAAAAGAAAAACCAAACCCAAACTATTTAAGGGGATAAGGAATGAAAAAAAATATATAAAGGGAGAGAAGAAAAGAGCCAAAAAAAAAAAAAAAAAAAGAAAAGCAGCTGACAAAAAGGTTTTTTTCTCGTTATATTTGTGTGCTCATGTGCACACACTTGAACTCTGGGAGAAAGGGCAAGAAGAGAGGAACTGGAGTATCTGAGTTCGCTGTACTGGACCCATTGCAGAAGGTGCAGACATGGAGCTCAGCACCGCTTCTTTTGGCAAATGGCTGCCGGGACAGCATTCTTTTTGTTTTTTTTCCTAGAGGGAAGCAGCATCACTAGTGCCTTAACATATGGTAGGGCTACACGAGCTTTTAACAAACTGTCCCAGGTTTGGGTTTCAGTAGCATAGCAGGTAACTGAAAGCTTGGGGGTCACACTAAACCACACTGTAACTTCAGGTTCTCTAACTGAATAGTGAGGGCTGGAGAAGGCATGTACTAGTGCACTGAAGGCCATGTTATTTCAGGCAGCTTCCACTGACAAGATTTCTGTGGAAAGATGGATGTCAGTGATAACTGTCAGCCTTGGCAAAGCCCCCGCAGAGGGCAGCTGTACCCGTAGGATGAAGCATGCCTCTTGTCTGCATTCCCAATTTTAAAATGCACCAACATAAGCTGTCATTTAAAGTAAAGGGATAGCCTTAGTTGCTGTTATATTAGAACACCCCTCTGGAATCTGAACCACAAGGGAATGAGTGCTGCCACGTAACTTCAGCCTTCAAATCTGCCAGAAATTCCTCTGGTCCCAGTACCGTGTAAATATCAGAAAGGCTCCCTCCCATTTACTGCAATGTAATTGCTACTCACTGCTGGAAAACCCAGTATACTGGGCATATCTTGGCAGATCAGAGAAAACAGTTGTCCCTCTAATCATAAAAATGTACCAGACTGAGTACCAGACATAAGGATACAGCAACCAGCAGAATAACATTTCAGTTTAAATCCTGCTTAACACTCACCCATTTTCTTGCATGATGGTTACAAGTCTTCAGTTTGAAAAGTAAAGGTTGGTACAGCTATAAAAATCAGACAGAGATAAAACCTCTTCACAAGTTTACAGAAGAGTGTTTTATAGCCAAGACATGTTTTGCTTAAAACTGGCATTTATGGCTTGTGGAGGCAGCGTGAAGATTTCAGCAGACAGCAAGTCCTCTACTGAAAGATCGCACTGTGTTTACCATGTAGTACACTCAGGTACAGCTCTTTAAAACATGCAAACCTTTTGGGGCAAAATCCCTTCAAATTCTCACATCTCCTCTCTCAAAAAACTTATCTTAAGCCTGAAGTTCATACTTTATCCTCAAAACTTCCACTGACTTCAATGAGAACGTGCCTAAGCAAGAATTAACAAAAAATAAAGTCCTTAAATCAGAGGCTGCAGGACTTGGCTCTCAAATATAGACAGGGTGGGGAGAAACCCAGAGATAACCTTCCAGAGAGACAACATTTCCCAGAAGAATTCTCCATTCAAAATAAAAGGCAGATGAAATTAGACTGTCAGAATAATGAACAAGGATAAACACTACAGCAATTAGAAAACAGCTAGCTAATGGAAATCTTTGTTTTCTTCTGCTGAAAAAATGCAGCCTCCTTTTCTGACTCACCGTTATTTCCTGCTCGTAGGTCCAAACACCACAGGCCAGTTCAACGCAGAATATTACAAGCAAGCTTCCGAAGTACTGCAGAAAACAGAATGGTCTTCAGTTATTTTTGATATTCAGGGTACCTTTGAAAACAAGACTTAACAATATTAAAGGACATCTCAAAACATTATTAGGATTTCACATGACTGAAGACATGGACTCTGAAATACATTTTTCTAACCAAAATTTAAAGATTCATGCAGCAAGCTTTCTAAAAGTTTAACTCATGTGAGTTTTCTTCTTAACTGAACATGAAGCCTATGAACAATACAGTGGGAAAATAAATTCATTCCCTTGTTCCCCAAGAGTACAAGGTGATATATCATGACACAGTATGCTACAAAAGCTGCAAAGAAGACAATCTTTTTTCCCCTCATATACATAGAAAAAGAAGTGGATAGTGGGTTTTTTTCAGTTCTATCCACATAAGCAACATATCCAAATCACACTAATAGCCAAAAGGGGGAAGAAAGAAAAAAAGAATAAAAAAGAGAAAATTGACAAGATGGAAGCAAAGAAGGTTCTTGAAAGCTATGTTCTTAACATGGTGATTTAGATATTTGAGGTCAGACACAAATGTACAAATATTTATTGAGACAGATTGAAATATCTTTGTCTATTACCAGATCTAACCCTTGAACTATTTAAAAACAGAAAATACACGTATAAATGGAGGAACTGTACAGGTCTTTTTAATGGCTGTTTAGAAAAAACAGTTGCTGCAATTAAAAAGAGTAGGACTATCTTCTGTACAGCATCAACAAACCCTTTCTTAACTGCAGGATAAAGCTGCATGGAAATTATGACTGCTTTAACTGGTGTTATCTATTAAAAGTAACCTATTTATCTTTTATTCAAAGAAGAAGTATAGTTCCAGTCATTCTCAATTCCAAACGTTCTTGCATGTGAATGGACTGAGCTCGCCCTTGTTCTCAGTACACAAGACAGTTATGAACTTCATGTAGTTTAATTTTTGGCATCTTCTTCAATCACCCAGTCTGGAACATGGTAATAGATAGGTACCTTGGCAGCTACTGAACAGTGTCTTGCTTTAACTTCTACCTGCTGATAAAACCTAACTCCCTGCATTAAGTTTGTAGACACAAACAAACTAAAACCATGCATGTAAAAGTATCTGTGTGAATCTTCAAGAGAAACCTGTACTCACATCCACCCCCCGCAAAAGCCTGTTCAATAAAGATAGTGTTTAAAGAAGAGATGCAGTTTGACTGGTCTCCACCACATCACATTGCATCTTCACAGTCATTACAGCTGAACAAAACATTGCGTATCCTTAAAAATCAACACTGTGAGCTCAAGCAGAGCTCTAGTATAGGCTTTCAATAACCAATATGTTCATCTTTCAAAGTTCCAAGAGAGGAAAAGATTTGAGTCATACTTTGTAAGAACAATGATGCTCTCTCTGAAAAACAAATTCATGAGCTTCTAGGCAATGTATCCACTATTACTGTAGCGCCTGCAATTTATGCAAAAGGTTCTTAAAAAAAAATAACGAAAATGTGCTTTCCAAAGTATTCACTTCAAAAGGAGGAAAGAATGCCACATGCATTCAATTCATTAAAAAAAAAAAAGTTTAAGGACCTTATGGGTAATACTGACATTTTTGAAAGGGCAAACTACTAAGTGTTTAGGTGAAAAACAAATTTCAGTTCTCAGCTGTCAAAGAAAATGTCTAATTGAATAACAAGCCTAGGACTGCCTGCTATGCAAAATTCACTGATGATAGGGAAAGTGATAGATCTGGGGGTGTACCTGTGACATTCTCTGGATAACTCTTCATTTGCAGTTCCTTGTAACATTTCGTTCATTCACAACTCTTAAATTTGAAAACTCCTCATTTTTGTCAGCATATAGTTAAGAAAGTTTCTGGTAGCAGTTGGACAGAAGAGCCAAAACCAAGATTTTCTCCAGTTACTGAATACAGCTTGGGATAGAAAATTATTAAGCCAGATCCACCCCTAAACCACTTCGGGGACTGCCAGGAATTGAAGACTCCTGACTCTAGCTACCTCTGGACACATCAAGGCACTGCAGAATCAAGCCTTCTGTCCTGAGAAAGCACCTCATCTGTCCATAAGGGAAATTACAACAAAAAAACCAAACAAACCAACCCACAAAAAAACAGACACAAGGAGTTTACACCCATGAAAGCCCATTCTATGAACCGAGCAACTGCAGGCACCAAACCCACACACAGGAGCTTCAGTTTCACTCTGCTATTGAAGGGGAATATTATACCTCCCTCTAAATATAATGGTTTGCAAAACAAATAATTCTTATATAAGTTGTGTGCGGGGAAAAGACCCTCTAACCATTATTTAAATTTATTACCCCTAATTTCCATCTTCCAAATACAAAAATTATTACTGGCTCAAATGCTTACTCTTTGTCCCCAGTTAAATTCCCACAGGAGTCTGAATGCTAAATGCATCTTCCTGCGTTTACACACTTCTGCTTTTTGCCAAAAACAGGGACTTGGTTTAGAAAGAAGGCTTAATATTTCTTCTTATGGGCCGAGCGGCTACGTTTTGTAAAGGAGACTGACTCACT
Organism: Tringa solitaria; assembly: GCA_026413425.1. NCBI lineage: Eukaryota > Metazoa > Chordata > Aves > Charadriiformes > Scolopacidae > Tringa > Tringa solitaria. Next base: position 25,313,645 of record JAOXJM010000001.1, on the reverse strand, counting down.
GAGGAGCACCACTGGGCATTACCCTCAGAACTGCAGCAGCAGGTCACTGATAGCCCTCCTACAGCGCACCTCCCGCACAGCACTCAGCCATTGCTGAGGTATTTTCTACTGGATTTTTCTATTCTTTGTGTTGGTTTGTTTTGGGTGGGTTGTTTTTTTTTGCAGGGAGAGGATAGGATAGGAAAGGCAGAGAGGGAGCAAATGGTTTTGTAAAGATATCTGCAGGTTACCATAAAATAAATTAAAAAAAAAAAATCTACGAGCAGTAATGTAAGTCCACGATCACTCCAAGAACTAGAGACCTTTTACAAGGGAAATCCTACAAACTTTCAACACCTTTCTTTTGTAGGTAATTGGTAATCACTATCATTCTCTCCCTAGTCATTAGGAAATTGACATGGTGCCTTCATCCTGTTACAAACTCAGTAGAGTTAGTTTCATAGAAGGATTTCCTCCAGTAAGTCTGGGAAAAAGCTAAAATGTTTCCTCCTCGAGAGAAGCTGAATAACTGTAATGCTGGTAGAAAACACTCTTTTGGCAGTAAAAAAATCAATGTAAAAATATTTGCCAATAAAAAAAAAATTAATTAATGGAGACATTTACTGCTCCTCACTATGTCATGAATGCGCATGTGGCCAAGATCCTAAGTTTCAGCATCCCTGCAGTGTCTGATGGACGTTGACAATTAGCAGGAGCAGGTTCTCATGCAACTTCCTCCTTAAGCTGGCTCACCACCCTGGCCACAGAGGAGGAAGGTAGGCAGCAGATCAGTGAAGCAGTAGCTTTCCAAACAGGAGCATCTCCTGTAGCACCTGGAACCTTGCAGAAGCACCTGAATTTTTTAATGCAGCAATGCATGGGTATGTGTGTGTGGCTCCAGAGCACATCCCTGCAGCACTGGCAACCTGTGAAGTTTAAACAACTGTATTTCTTCCAGTCCTGAGACAAAAGTGAAGGAACTAGGAACTCTGGGGCTCAAGAGAATCCCATTCCCTTTCCTTTCTTGTGCAAGAGAGTACACGGGAAAGAAGCAGGAAAAGAAACAAAGTCAATACTATAAAAAACACTTTCAAAGAGATGTGGAAAAGACAGGGGAGTGAAGGGCTAAGGAAAGGTCACCAAACCCTGTCCTGGTGGAATACTCTTCATGTGGCACAGGTGTAAGAGCAACCACAGCCAAAATCTTCATCCTGCCCTGAAACCTCTGATGTAGAAACCACACATATAAATCCACTTACTGCCAGCCTGCACAGAGACACTGTGAGACGATACGCAGCGACTACAAGCTCTACCTGCCTCCAGAGAGGTCTTGTTCTTGTGAAAGTCAGACAACTGTAGTCTACTTCTACAAGGAATTCATATATAAGACAAAAGGACAGCGGAACATATGGAACAGAAATCTGATGATGAAATTCAACCACAGAAGGCACATAACCATCAAGTAAATAGTGAAAGACAGAAAAAAAGAAACCAAAAGATGGTGACCAGCATTGAAGTAATGGGTTTTGTCCTAATTCAGATGGCTATTTTCGGATAGCTACCTGCATAAAGGCTATCAGAATCTGACTAAGTGCTGGAAAGGTACTTGGCATTTTCACCTACATATTAAAAAAAAAAAAATCAAAATAATTTAAAACTATTTTTAGAAAAATATGTATAGACTATCTAAATAGGATCAAACCTTTTAGTCTGAAAAAAATTCCCTGCACACAGCAGTGGCATCCCATAAGAAGATACAAACTCCATATATGCCACTGTTCCATACATGGAACATACATGCTCTGGCACATGCCCAAAATGTCCTCCTATGTCTCTATTTAAGGCTAACAACAGAACTATAAAATTAATTTATCTTCATTAAATTATGACAGGTTTTTTGCTATTCTGCTCACTCTACCAAACTAAGTGAATGACCGCCACCAGAGAATACATTACAGGAACACATTTCTTTCTGGATCATCTCAATCATTTAGATACAAATAAAAATAGCAAACGCAAGCACCAAATCGCTTTTACTGAACCGAAGATATTTTGCATTCATTTAAAAGGTCTTTGTTCCAACAATTCCCACTCAGTTATGAGAGTAATGGTGAACGGCACACACACGAAATGCCTCTCAATATAAAATCTCTCCCTTGTGGTTTTCTGTCCTGCAGAGTATAGGATTTTCTGTTGCGATCATGGGCAACTGCAGGGAAGGCAATAAAGCGTGAAGCACAATGTTTTATGTTTTTTTGCAGAGATGTAATACAAAACTTTTACTGTAGTGCTAGAGGTTTTTTGTCTTGAATATGCCACACGATTCCTGCAGTTAATCACTTAATACAATCTGTCTATGCTTCTTAGGCAACAGGTGAAAAGAATTGGTAAAAAATAACCTTCTATTACTGTTACTAACAGGATGACAGAAAAACCGGGATTTCAGAAAACACAGTACATGGAGGGAGTTTGTAAAACTTTTGCTCCTCCTCCCACTTCAGTCGCCATTTTAAATGCTCTTTTCCAAAGTACTTCCAAGAACATGGAATTTCTCAGTGATTTTCTGTCAGTGGAAATATTAAATTCTAATTACATTTAGCAAAGGTAAGCTAGACTTAAAACTCTGGTATCTTGCAGTAGCCTCCTTCGCATTGCCTTGGCTATTGCACCGAATACCCAGTGCCCTATGATCAGCCAGTGGGATAATCCCACTGGCACGGATACAAAAACCACATGACTCTCCTCTTAGGATGCCCTTCCAAACTCTGGTGTAACCATTATGCCAGAAATGAAGCTAAGAGCAGGAGCCCTCACAGAAATTAGACCACTTAGGGTACTTAAGTGACCAATGAGTCACTATGGTGGTGCCAAGCAGCCCAAGCAGATAAGGGTAGCCATACAAAAAGCCGTGGATACCCAACTAGGTTCCTGAAGTGGTATCACATGGATGTTTTGTTCTACCACAGCTGGGTTCAGTAGTTTTTTGCCAATGACTTATAGAATCATAGAATCATTTCAGTTGGAAAAGACCTTTAAGATCATCGAGTCCAGCCCTAAACCTAACACTGCCAAGTCCACCACTAAACTGTGTTCCTAAGGACCACTTCTACACATCTTTTAAATAGCTCCAGGGATAGTGACTCAACCACTTCCCTGGACCAATGGAATACCTCATCAGCATTCAGCTACTATAACCTGTAAAATCAGGGGGCTGTTAGCCCACATGCAAGGAGAATCAAAGACCTGGACACAACCCCAGCCATGCTCTCTTCACCCTGATTGTATCATATGTGGTATGATCATTTCGTTTGCGGTCTTAAAGTGTGATTTGGAAGCAAGAGCCTAGGCAACTGGTGAAAACATGGCAACCCAAATTTCATCAGAACTAGAAAGGCACAAGAGTTGCTTCATTTATTTTTTTTTCTTCTCTCAAACCTTCTGGTTTGCATGCTGCATGATGCTCCTGTTACTGAGATTAGGACCCTATTTCATCTGTTCTGACAGCTTCCTAGTTAACTACTGTCAGCCTACAAAATCTGAAGAGACTTCACAGTCTACTAAATTCATCCCTAGAGAACAAATATATCCCATCACACAAGATACTCAAAATATTGGCAGCTTCTTAAGCTCACCTCCAGACAGTGAGAAAGCAAGAGAGCATTCTGTTTATGAAAGCAAATGGCAACAGCAGGCAGGGGCTAACAACTGGAGTCAGAAGTTCCAACATGGTGAAGAAAAGTGAGAGCATGGTGGGTGTGTTGCAGCTTTTGGAGAATCTGGTCTACGAAACTGTAGAAATCTTTCCATTTTTGAGCAAATGTGCCTTTATTTGAAGGATCAGTGTACTTATTAGTGAATCATCGTTCATGTGCTCTGCATTTCATTTAATAAACAACTTTTTAAAGCTTTAACGCTCTCCTCCCAAGCGTTTTTCTTTTCTCCCAGAGGATATAAAACAACTTTGGTTTTTGTTTTTTTTTTCTCTCAGAATCAAGAAAAACCACAACCCTTATGCCAGAGCAAATGAAGAGTAGCTCATCAGCAAGTCCAGCCTCCTCAGACTTGCTGTCTGGTGCTCACACCGCCTTCTTGGGCAACGTGGTCCATATGGCAAGAGAGGCAAGAAAAGCTCTGGGAGGGAAGGGCAGGGGCTGAAGGAGATTCCAAGGGTAAGGCAGCTGCAGAATGAAACCTTACGGGAATCTCTAAAAGATTGGAGTACATGGTATGTAAAACAGATGCCAAAAGATTTTAAGAGGGTTGTGCATCGCATTTCCCAATGCCTAACAGCCTGAGAGCATCAGCCTTGTTCTTCTGGGACACAAGTCATCCAGACATCTGTCTGCACCCTGAGAAATGTCAGATGACCACCACCACAATGCTGGATCACCAACAGGAACCAAACTCCTTCTGTGCAAAACCTAATAAAAAGTTCTTCCTTCCTCACTCAGTAAGTTACAAGCTATGGCTCCTTTTACTTTTGTTAGTTTAAAATCTAATGAGGTTATTTGAATGATTAATCCAGCTACACTTTTTAAAAGTGGAACAACACTCATTTAATGGAGTCAGACAAGCTGGGTGGAAAACTGACATCCTGTTTATCCATTCCAACAGCACAAACCTTCCCCTGCCCCCCCTTCCTCCTTCAGCCCTGCCCTGAAGGGATTAACAGTTCATTTGTCATTCTGATTTAAAATTTGGTTTACTTGCTTGACAACGCAGAAATTTGTGAGAGACGCAGTCACAAGTCAAGGAAATGGGCTGAAACCACCAACTTACAACAGCAGCTACTGAATGCCATCCATTTCTTCCAAATAAATATATTCCACAGCAAAATGATCAAATATTTCTATTATTTTAGATTTGGTTTCCCAGATCACAAAATTTTATCAAAATGTCTTAAAGCCTGTGACCTTTGCAAAGTCCAAGTTTTATATATATAGTTACTATTTTTTTCCAAAAAACTTTGTACCTAATTTCCTGAATTTAAAAAAAAAAAAAAATGATGGCAAGGAAAATTTTCGTTTTCTAAGGTATAAGTCCAAGTTTTTTTGATTGACCCCTTTGTTTTTTAAAAACCAAACAAAATTATTTATGAATAGTTAGAACTTTGTTAATAGCTTCGATTCTCCTGTGAGATATTCATGATCTGTTTTAAATTTTCACTTTAAGGGTTAATCTTTGCTTATATAAGGAAACAAATATTACTTTAGAAATAAGCAAACACACACCTGAGACAATTATTAGGATTTATTTGCCCAAGGCTCAATTACCTCAAGTCAATGAATTCCAAAGAATAAGGGTCATTGCAAGGTCATGGTAAAGTACTGACCAGGACATAGGTAAAGAGAGACATCAGACCGTAACTGCCTCACAGCTTACAATAGTCTCTTTCCCCTTCTTCTCCCCTTATTTAATAGGATTTACATATAAAACTAAAGTTTACTGTTCTGCACAGATTTTTGAAACACAGCTCCCTTCATATCTCTACCCCCTCTTTATTTTCTACCAAGGAAATTAAACATCATAAAAATGCTTCTTTAGTCAAGAAAATCCTTTTTCCTTGTAAAATAGACCAATTTGCTGTTGATACGCACAATAAGTCTGCCTCGGCATGCCCCAAAGCACTTCAAACATTCACCATTTGGAGTGAAGAAGTGCTCTTAGATATAAAACCCATACTGCAGCCCCTGTGCACACAGCAATGTGTCTCTGTGGTTAATTAGTCAAAAGGGCAAGATTAGGCAAGAAAGAGAGATTAATTTGCCTGACAGGACATCCACTCCGTACTCAGTGGATGCAAGTTGAATCACAGCTTCAAGGCATGCCCCAACAGTGGGGCTGGGCTGCATTTCATATAAGACACAGAGGTTTGGCTGGGCTTTACGGATCTGTTTACTCACTCACTCCTTCCTTGCTCTCCGGGACTCTCCCATTCCCTAAATCCTTTCAGCAGAGGAAAAAAAGCTGGGCAGACAAGCAGTGAGAAAAGAGAAGCTGGGAAGGACAGAGGGGAAAAAAAGCACTACGGCAGCAAGACCACACATCATCTCAGCAGCTGCCCATCTTCTGTCAATCAAGATGCCGCATCCCTCATTCCCATCCTGGTATGACTCCCAGCTCTCTAACCTCAACAACTCCAGTTCCTTGAACCTATTGTCATATCTGTCCCTGTCTTTTCAATAGCTTCTTGGTACCCACTTCCATCATTTCACTTCACCAATCTTTCTGTTACCACCTTCCTGCCTGGGCTACTAGGGACTATCACTCCAGAGTCTTTTTCAGCTCTGGTACCATTTCAGTCTCTCCTACCGTCTTGGGCATCAAAGACTTTCAAGAACTTGGAGGAGGGAAACAATATTAACAGCATTAACAAGTGGGAATGTGGGGGGAACAGGAAGAAGGAAGATAAAAGGAACAATGCTTGTTCCAAAAGTCTTGGATGATGAGGGCAGACACAGTAACACCTAGTAAAACCAATACTCAGGACACACGTCCCCAAGAACAAGAAAAGTTGTCACCCCCATCAGGTGAGTCTAAAAGCATAGCATACAGTGAAAAGTGTGTCACAGAAGTCCAGGCAGCATGTTTCATGCTGAAAATATACTGGAACCATAAAATGACAACTGTCAACAGATATTTACCTTTTAACTTAGCAATTTTTTCCAAAAGGATAAGCAAGTGGCTCTTCACTATTGCAGAAGTAAGCAAAAAAAACCCCCAACATTTTAACTGACAGTATCATAACCGCACTCACCAACACTGCTATCAGAGATCGAAGGCATTTCCCTGAATAGTCCTCAAGGGGCCGGACACTTCTTGTTATTTTGAGCCGTGGGATAACTGCGCCATTAGCACCGTGCTGCCTCTGCTCTGGTACCACAGGGCTGAGCGTTCAAGGCAGCTGCCAAGTACCAGCTTGAAGGATGAAGATGATCACCACGAGCACAGCAAACGTTTGGATTTAAGCCAAGCATTCAAGAAGACCTGGACACTCCCACCAGTTCCATTCCTGTCGTGCTCCTCCGTCCCAACCCTCTTCCCTCTGTGCTGCCCAAATACGCAGCTGCTCTCACTCATGGTTTGCTCAGCGGGCAGCACCCTTCATCCCTAAATGCCTCCCAGGAACCCGTAACACGGAGCAACTTCCATCTCTCATCTCTAAGCTCCCTCTCCTCGTTAAGCAAACTGGGCACCCTTTCAAAGCACTTGCCTTTGAGAAAGACTTTTAAGTACATACACAGCGTGAGAGGTTGGCACTGCACCCCGGGTCCATCGTGGTCCACGCCACCATGCTGGGGGCACTACAGAGTGCACCACTTTGCTCTGTGGTGACACTGTGTCATCACCAACACCAACCTCAAAATCTAACAATTTGTTTGAACCTTAAGAACCCTGACGTGAACAGGACAGAAGCTCACCCTCTATCCCATTTCAGGACAAAAAGATGTCTAATAATGGTTAATACAGGCATCTCCTCAAGCAATTCACCTTTCAATTCAAGGTTAGAAATATGGAAAGATTTTAAAAAAAAAGAAAAGCTATATTTATTTTCTTGAGAAAGTTGCTACTGTCTGCAACTACTGGAGTATAATAAAAATTGGTGAACTTTAAGTGTGTTTTCTCATACAAGTAGACATCACACAAGCAGCACTTCAAAATACAAGCTACATGTCCAGTCCCTTACTCACCACTAGCTATCTGAATTTGAGTTTTAGCACAGTACTGGCTTCTCATCAAACTTGTACTACAGTATTATAAACCCGCTTAAACAGATCTTTCAAAGAGGCAGACCTGCCTGTCTTGGGAATCTCTGCTTTCCCCCGGCTCACACCACATTCGTAAATGAGCCGCTGATAATAGGCACGAAATATGAAGATGAACTCAGTCTCTGTCCTGTCTAATTCTAAACTGCATGGGTTTACATCTGGTATGTTTGTCACTTATTTCTTTCCTTTCAATGCTTGGTAGTTAAATAATGAAGAAATACTTCTGGTTGGTAAATAACAATTCCAGTGCCAAATGTTAGTACAAGGTATTGGAGCAGCTGTGACTGTGGTAAGAGTCCACATGCGTCAGCACAAATATCCTTTATTATTACAGAACAAATAACCTATATTATGTAGTATTGCAGAAATACATGCTTCCACAAAAAGAAAAAAAGACAAAAATTAATTATCGCTAAGTTCTCATAGTAATTAAGGCCAACTGTATTGACAAGCACTGCAGAACAGTCGGTGCTGTGGTACCGCAGAGCAGCTAACATGTCACAGAGAGTAAGGGGTCCCTTCTAGGAAGGCATCAGCAGTAACTGATACCTTGCAACACAGCAGACCTCCAAATTTAATCATCCCTATCACCTCTGCATCCACACGGGGACTGAAATGGGTGTAGATGAATCTGCCCCACATGGTGACACAGTCAAGTGGTTCGTTGTCATTCTTCAGATGGGACTTTACAGAAACTGCTTTCAGCAACGCTGAACCTTAGGTTTGTCACACCTCTCCAGTTTGCCATTTCAATCAAAGCATAGTAGCATTTCATTTCTTTCTCTTTATGAAATATTTGCCTGCTTCTAAAGAAAAGAACAGTTTAGAAAGGAAGAAAAGTTTAATGATGGTTTGTCTGGTTGTGTTTCAACTCAATTAATAGAAAATTTAGTCTGCCAAGTTCCAACTTATAACCAGGTTCTGCCGTAAGTGAATTAACAAGCTGTTTGACCACACACCAACATGGTCTAAAATCGTTTAGCTCTGAGGAATGTTTATTTCTCTGCCAACTTTATGATAAAAATCAGTAAAAGGATTTGCTCTATTGACCATCAAATATTTCTAACAGGTTTTCCCTTTGTGAAAACATATGCAGACAAATTTGAATCCTGTGCTGTTTGAATGCCGTAATTACAGAAAACTCATACTTATAAATGCCAGAATTTGCAATAAAAACTCCAGCCAGGAAAATATTTTCCTGTGGGATCTTCATGAAGCTCTTCTTGTCAAGCAAATGAGTTTACTCATGTTGTCTTAATAAAATAAGAGCTTCTAAAAAAATTCACACATCCTTAAGGTTACTGTTCTTAAACAATACATGCATGTATTGTTTTTAGGGGGGATTCTTTTTTTCCCTTAGTTTGGCTATGTGCACAACCGACATTAAAAACAATCCAAAATATACAGAGCCTCCAAAGAGAAGAGGCAAAGGATGGTTCTGGATTTGAAAAAAAAAGTAATTTAAAGAATATTGTTGGAAAAAAAACTGTAACAAGCACCACAAAACCTGGACTCTAGTTCTCATCCTTGGACTTTTCATACATTTAAGACAATGGCTTGGAAGAGTCCAGCTCTTCCAGTTCAGACTGGCATCACAGCCACTTCTACATGAGGACACTGGTCATTCATGACACACAACACAATGTTATTCTAGACAATTAAGGTAGACATGGGCTCTTTATCCCAACTAACCTTCAGGACTACATATTCCTGAAGCAATTAAATGGTAACACCTTTAAACTGCTGGTTCTACAAATAATCCAGAGTATGCACCACAGAAGGCTGAGGTGTTGCATTTCTTTACTATTAAGCTGAGTAAACATTAGTTCAATTTATATTTATGCCCCATGTGAAGCTGGGATGGTTTCAAACATTTAATTGCAAAATAAAATTTCACAAACAAATGAAAATAATTATGTATTCAGATGTATTAAAAACATCTCGCACCATATATATATATTTTATGGTCCTTATGCTTTATTAGATTTTCCAAAAATCCAATTGAATTAACATTAGCACTAGCAATTAGCATGCTGCCAGGAACTTGTATCCAAATAACTGTGCATGCCATCATTATGGCTGTTCATGTACTTCAAAAAGAAGATTAAAAGCATGATTGAAGACATTGTTAATGTTTTACATGAAGGTTCTTTTCTTTTAGTTCATCTGGTTGTACAAAAGCTCATTTTCTTAATCCATCACTTTTCTGATTAGTCTGATGAATGAAGCATTGACTTATGTCTGCATACTTCTGTGGTAGAACATGATTGGATTCTTTTAACAGTTAATCAAAGACAATAACATACTTAGGAAGATATCGCTTAGTTTTGCTTATCAGTTTGCTTAGCAAGAGCAAATTCTCAGGCTCCTGAAAATGAAATATTGCAACTTAAAATGATAGAAATGTCTTGTTTTGATTTAGTATAATTTGACTGGCTAAACATACTTTAAATAATTTACTTCCAGATGGCATTCAAAGCTATGAATGATTTCTTCTTTTCACTGGCAGTTTAAACAAACTGAAGGCAAAAGCAAGTTTTAACTTCATTTTCTTTTGAATTAGTTATGATTTTTTTCAAGGCTTATACCAAAAAGGATATTTTTTTTTCAAATACTATGTAGCATTGGTCTCCAACATATAGCTGCTTTTGCCTTTTAATTAATTTTAATTCACATTAAAAACTATCACCACTATAAAACAAAAATCACTTCATGAAAATAATCTTATGACTTTACCATGAAACCTAAGGGCTTATTAAGTTTACCATCTTTTGATACTTTCACTATTTATATAAAACAAAAATATGTACAAAACCCTTTTAAAGTATGTAAGGAAGATTACCAGATAAATAATTATATGGTCTGAAATTACATTAATCCATTATTTTTATGCAAGTGGTCATAACTAAGTAACATCTGTTGTAAGACTCACTTCCATTGCCTTTAACATTGCAATATTAAAATCTAGAAATAAAAAAATGCATGACTACTATACAACTATTAAGTATTCAGAATTAAATGAGAGCTTTTCCTAACTTTTACTAGCTTTGAAACAAAATCTTCATGCTGTATACAGGTGTAACAAATATCTAAGAGGAGAAACAGCATTTTCCCTCTTGCAACTGAAGAACACTTCTGCTGCAGACCTTCAACTGGAAATCTCAAATCAAGCTTACTCCAAACCTTACAAATAAGAAAGACATTTTAATACAAGATTCTGGTACGGTTTCCCAATTTTAGCTGCAGTCAGAATATTTCCTATTTGATAAAAGCAAAGGTTGCATGAATCTCAGCTAACTTCTCAATATTTTTTTATGGCCATTTTGTGCAAAAATTGTGAGATCCAGGTATCGTGTACTTTAGTCTGGCACAAATGCACAAGCAAAATGCAACAGTATGCACCTTGGGAGAATCCAATACACACTGCAGTGAAAAAAACACCAGGAGTCCAACTCTACTTGTATGAGACTCCTGGATATTCTCAAGAGCCAAAGGATTTTACCTTTCCACTTTCTCCTCCTGCAATTGCGGTACTCAGGTCTGATACACCTTTTTCACATCCATTGCTTCCACTCTCTGGGGCTCACAGACTGCTTGGAATCCTGCTAACCTTCACCTTAAAAGACAAAGTCCAACTCTGCAGAGGGCTACCAGCTAGACTTCTAAGAAGCACACAGGTATGTGGCACTCCTTGACCTCAGTGTTGCCAATGGTCTAAACATTTTTAAACTCTAAACCTTTAAAATTCATGCAAGTTTGATGGGCTTTTGGTTTGGAGTTTTTTTTCAGTTGTGTGTTTTTTAATTGTCCTGAAACTCCTTGACTTCCAGGCCAGGCATTTGGCTCCCTTGACAAAGCCTCAGCACAGTTAAATTGCACATAGAGCCTTGTGCAGGAGACACTATTGGTTTTCAGCTGCTGTTGGCTCAGTTATGTAGCCTCCAAATAAAGGAAAAAGCTGGGTACTTGGCATTTGTTTTTAAACTTGCTCACAACCAAATGCAACTGCAAAATTCCACATCCATGTAAGAGAAAGCAAAGCTTCTGAATGCACTCAGAATTAACTTTCATTAGCTACAAATGCTGTTACTTTATACACACAATCAACTGGGGGGACAAAGCAAAGTCTAGGTTATTCAGCTATTGCACAGCCAAGAGAAAAAAGGGTAGCATAAGGGTTTATTTCAGAACACTCAGATTCATGTTCCTATAATTATTAGTACTTAAGAGTTTGAGTTATTTTTCCCTTCAGCAACTCCTCTACTAAATGAAGTGGGGTTTTGAAAATGAGACACTGCTTGTCTTTCAGACACAGCATAATGCAGCCTAGGCAATAAATTCTTTCCTACCGTGTGCTTTGCAATTACAATTCCTCACCGATATCATAACTCAACACGGTAATAAAAAATAATTAGTATTTATGTAATGCCTGTGGATTAAAACTTTTCTTACACTGTTGAAGTGAAGCAAAAGTTAGGTGGTTTTAGAGGTTATGAAACATACCCAGACAAGGAGCAACAGATTTCTTTTCACTGTTCCACAGTAGCCCAGCATTCCAACTATGATGAGGAAACAGCAGACTGCAATCATGACCGGGTGGACCACAGGAAAGTAAGTCAAAATGACAGCCTCCTCCACCCTAAATCCAATCAGAATCATAATCAAAAGGTATAATCACACAAAACATGATACAGAAGAAAAAATGTAATATAGCCATTAAAACAAAAACAGTGGATTAGCAGATGTGATATTCCCAGGACCTTATAAGTTTCATAGAAATCTCTTCTACACGGTTTTAAAGTCAAACGCTGCATTCAGGAACCAGAAAGTAATGCATCATCTGAAATCGTTTTGGGGCAAAGGCGATCCCCTTGTCCTGCACTTGCACAGTACATAGCACAATGAGGCCCTGTTCCATCACTAGGGCTTATAAGCACTGCTGTAATAAAACTAACAGCATTCCTAAATCTCTGGACTGAATAAAGTATTCAAAAACCAAACAGTAATATAATATGGATACATGTTGGCAAAGGGCCAAAAATTGATCCCTGTCAGGAGAGAAAGGCACAGGAATAAAACAAGACTAAAGACATATCTTTTCCCCTTCCCTAATTTCAACTGAAGCCACAAATTGCTGCAAAAACACACCTTTCAACAAAACATTAATTAGGCTCAACTGAAGGCTTCTGAATTCTAGAAATCCTAATTAGGAAACTTGCCATACTGAATGAAAAACATACACCACAATCAATCACCCACACAGATTAATAGGTTTAAGGAAAACTTTACCTTGTTTCTGCAGTTAAAGTGAGAACATTATTCAGGTAGTCCCTCATCCAAGCAGAAACACCTAATACGCTGATGGACATCAACTAAAAAGAAAAGATGAAGTTATTTATCATGCATTTAAAAAAGTTTCAAGTTCATTCATGATTTAAGTAGAGGATCAATCATGAGTAACATCTTTCATGCATTCATTTATCCGAACAGCACACCGTCCCCAAAACTGTACTTTTGTATGCTGAGAGTTGGTTTGCTGTCCAAGTACCTAGGGAGCCAGTGACAATTATCTTTTCTTACAGTATAAATAATATCCGAAATACCTTCTCTTCCACCCAGTGGAGTGATCCCAGTGTTGGCTCAAGTCCCACCACTGCACGACGTACCGCAGAAACAACAGGGACAGTTTATGCTGCTAAAATCAGTGACACTTTCAGGGCTCACATGTGACATCCACCAGTCTGTGTGAAATCACGAGGCCATCCTCAGGTACACAGCCAGGGAAGAATAATCTGAAGCCCCATACAGGATGCAACAGTACTGACACACTGGCACATAGGAGAGGAGATTTGTCTTGGGGTCAAATTTAGAAGAATCTGACTCTCTCACTCATTCAGATAAAGTCATATAATGAACACTATGCCCCAGTTTCCTGAACAGTAAAATGACAATAAAACTCACTGCATTTCAATTATAAACCCCAGGTCATCCAAGTACTTGGGTACCTAACCTGCCAGGCACTTGAGAGGCAAAAAGCCACTACAGTTTCACCAGGACTGTTCCTACAGCAAGCAAATCCCTGAGCCTGAACCCACTTAGCACTGGCCACCACCTCAGCAGACCCGGATTTCTATCACCTGATGCCATCGTGCACCCCAGTGCAGTTGGGATCTACCAGCAGAAGCTCTGGCCTCTGATTTTCATGAGAAGCCAAACCTGAACAACCTGCTCAGAAGACACCTGCCGCACCGTGACAGCACCAGCTCTTCTGCTGCCGTAGCAGAGGTACTGCTAGAGGACAAGGCACTCTTCACGGCGCTTGTCCGTGTATTTTGCACTGGGTAATACAATTGCAGCAGCCAGGTAAGTCAGTATGTCCTTCCTGCTGCAGGAGGGCTCACCTAACAGCAGCAGTCATCCACACCTTTGTGCATGTTCTCAGGCCCCAAGAGCACTGTGTCTCCTCCCACACACATAGGACAGGCAGAGCAACGCTCCTCAAACTGAAGATGAGAGAGAACAGCTACAAACTCCTTCAAGGAGAGGAGGCAGCCACTAAGCTTTCCTACAAAACAGAGCAAAGTTAAGGTTTCTAATGCCACTGCTTACTTCTCAAACCATCTCCATGAATTCAGCTGGTTCATCACACCCAAAGGAGAATTTAGAAATATCAATTTCATGTGGGCACCAAAGCCTGAACTGCAGCTCAGGGGCTGAACTGGGCAGACTTCAGAAGCACCACTCTCTAGCACCACTGAACGGAGACCTTAGCACGCTGGCTCTCCTGATTACTAATGTTTTCATGCAATGCATAGGTGTGTGCCAGGAAACCTCAGCATTATACTAACAGCTTCTTAAATCAGTGAGAAGTGCTAATCTCCCCTGTTGCTTTCAACAACTACCTTCCCCACATGCCCTCGTATTTCCCTAAAGTTGTTACGAAAGACAAGTTAATCAATTGAAACCTAGCACATAAGAAAAGTCTCTCTGTGTCCTTGCTGGCTCCTTTGCCTGCAGCACAGCCACAGCAGGCTACGTCTGCCTTTAAAATTTCACAAGAAGTCCCAGTGGGTACCCCACGGTTTCCTCCTGCTTTTCAAAACGGATGCACAAAGTTCATGGGCTGCCTTGGTCCTGGGTGGTGCCAGTGAGAGCCCTGGGTGCTCAGCAGGCTGCAAGATAAATCCTGAAAGCTACTGCATGCTACAAGACTACTACGTACACACATGTCCTCTGTGGTCTGTGGGATCTATTTTGGCTGGTGGAACAGCAGAAGTGTTGTGTTATTTTGCAGGAAGCTGCAGGACCAAGGGAAAGAAGATGACCAGAATCTCCTCCTACATCAACTTTTCAGCAACAGCTGCTTCCTTGGGAGAAAGCATCAGGCAAATATACCACACAAGCAATAAAAAAACCCC
>JAOXJM010000001.1:25286239-25298379 GCA_026413425.1 Tringa solitaria | reverse complement strand
CTTCCTTGGGAGAAAGCATCAGGCAAATATACCACACAAGCAATAAAAAAACCCCCACATTTCTAACCCAAAGAAAGGTACAGACAACTACAAGCTTCTTATGGTCAAAAAGCAATAGAACCCATTTTTCACCCTGCACCCTTCCCTGCAAAGCCTGCTGATGCACACAGACGTAGTGTTAGCTCACACTTCCCCTCTTTTTATAGCAAAATACTTGAGATAAATTTGGTTACTTTGCTTTACAGCAGCGGTGCTCAGGGGTGAGAAGTCCATCAAAACCAAACTCCTCAGCAACTTCTAACAAGAGCCAGATGGTCCTACTACAAAAACCATACCAGAAAAATGTTCACTTGCTAAATAATATTTTTCCTCCCATGCCAGACTGGTGGACTGCCCAGTCCCTGCTCTCTATTAGGAACTCACAGGCTGCACGCGTTTTTGTTCAGCCCTTGGTATGGGGCACTACGTTCCCATACAGCAAGGAGAGGAGGTGGATTCCTTGGAAGAGGGCAAGAGACTGCTTCTTCACCAGAGGTAAGATTTGGCAGGCAAAAGAGTCATCACAAGGCTATTGTAGCCCACAGTCTCCCAGAGACAACAGGGAGATCATGGAGCAAACAGCTAAAAGGCAGAGGGGACAGAAAAGACATCCCAGAGACCAAAAGAAATCAGCAGAGCCCTGCCAGTGAGAGAATCATTCAGTTTGCTAGAAGAAATGACTTCCCTACAAAGGCAAATCAGGAAGGAGGAGAACTTATATTTTTGATCTGTCTGCCTAAGTTGAGTTTTCTCTACCTAGTTATGTATTTTTCCCACATAAAATCAGCAAGGGGAAAGTCTAGGCAGATAAATCGCCAAGCTGTGGCCAACACATGGCAACATGACTTCTACAGAAATGTTTAATGACCATACCAAGGAACATGACTCCATTTTCACTTATCAAGAATAGCAACCGGAAGACAAAGATTGCTTCACTTCACCTAGGAAACGTAACCTTCACCAATAATGGAACTACATGAACACTATTTCAGTTCATATGAACAAGCTCTCTACAAAACATCTCTCACTTCATGCAAAAAAGCTTTTAGCCACTCAGGTCCCCCTGGCTGGTCTTCTTCAGTGTAAATAGCTAACTGCCAATTACTACTGTTTCTTGCTGGACATAAATTGACATGCCTGAATATTCTCCCTGTAACCTCTGTGAGAGCCATGCTACAGCTCACTCACCCTGTGCCCTGAATGATCTCACCACCATTAACTCCTTCAGGTGCTACTGACTTCTGCTACGCTTAAAATGCACATGTGGTATCAAGACAAGAGCCAGCTCAAAACACACAGGCACAATGCCTTACCTCGCTGCTGCACAGACAGTACAAGCACATGGCACGTGCAACACCCTCCTGCCAAACAGACAAATTCCTTGGGAGGCACCTTTGGCACCCTGTTTTGAAGAAAGTCCAAAGTTAATTATTACTCCTAACGACCCGAGAGCCAGAGTGCTGTGACACAGTGGACTCGTACCCATGAAGGTCAGTAACACTGTCAAACTGGGGCAGCATAAAGACACGGCTCAGAAAGAGAATAGGCAAATACTCAAGAAGTTCTTGAGCAAAGAGGCCCAAGGAAGAGCAAACCGCAATATCCTAAAAAAGCAATTCAGCAACAGGTTGATTATAAAAGGTGTATTTTACAGCACATAACCTGGTAGGTGCTTGGTAGCTCTTCACTAGCAAGTGCTGGGAAAAAAGTCATATCCCTTCTGACCAGCAAAAGCAAGCCTCTGGGCAGGAAAACCCTGAGGGATGAAAGATGCGTTTGCAACACCAGACGGTGCTGTGTAATAATGACTGACGTTTAGTTTAGTGACAAAAGATTATCAAGCACTAACTCACACCCATCAGTTGACTTGCTCACCTGCTCCACAGCCACAGGGGAATTACAAGAACAACAAGACGCGCACACCCGACCTCCACAGCCTCCTGCTTACGACTCAATATAGGCAAAGCCCTGTAAAGCACAAGCATCCTCAGGTGCCACTGGACATTAAGGAGGCTCTAGGCGCCCATCACAGCACATCACTTAGGGCAGAGGCAGATCTTCAGCCAACTGCACAGAAATTACACCAACACAGCAGCTCAACAGCCCATGGGCTCAGCAGACAGTAACAGTAACAACCTCCCCAAGAACCTTGATATGCATCCAGACCTACCAGCAACGAACAACAGTCACGTCACTGCAGTTCACTGCCATGCCATTTCCAAGGAGTCATGGGCAGGGGCAAGGTCCCGATTACGGGTTTTTTTGGTTCGTTTGGAGGTCAGAAAAAAGGTGGCCTTAAAAAACCGGCAGCCCCTATGTCAGCCATTATTTTGTAACTAATTTAGATGTAAAGTAGTGCTAGAAATCTGTGTCAAGCAATCAGATGTAAGGATGCAAGTTTATAAGAACTAAAAATACCAAAATAATTTTCACCACATTAGCAATTACATCATTTGACCAGAAAGTTTTCATGCCATCTTCTCCGATGACAGCAAGTCTGCTGTGCTGTAAACACAATATGATAGTAGGCAGTAAAACAT
The DNA here is from genome assembly GCA_026413425.1 of Tringa solitaria. NCBI lineage: Eukaryota > Metazoa > Chordata > Aves > Charadriiformes > Scolopacidae > Tringa > Tringa solitaria. The sequence continues at coordinate 25,295,800 of JAOXJM010000001.1, read as the reverse complement.
GTTTATTTGTTGCAGCTGGCTGCACAAGTCACTGTGGGTTTCATTCTGAACCGTCACAGTATGTTACATAGCCATCAACATGACACTGAAGAGTTTACAAAACTGCCTGCTGTCATTCTCAATTTTAAATATATTTTCATCCTGCTTAAACAAAGGTAATAAATTATGAATTAATATACAAGCAACATGCAGATCACACAATAATATATTAGAAATCCAAACTAATTTATAGCATAAAGTTTTTAAAACTACTAGAGCTTTCTCAGACAACTGAGTTACAATATCCAACAATGGACACCAACTATCAGGAGTGGCCATTTTCAAACAGTTTAAATCGCCTTTGGAACTCTTATACATATGTTACCCATCAAAATGAAAACATCAAATCAGCTTTTATTCATTAAGTATATATTTTAAGCCCATACTGTGACAGTACTACTCACAACATCTTTGAGGCCATACCTAAACTGGAAAATAAATCTGCATTTTCAATAATATTGAAATAGACATGAAATCTGCATTTTCAGGTGTAATAAATACACATGAAACTCTGTCTTTGAGAGAGCAAGACCAACTGCTGTAGCTACTTACACACCTGGTTTCAGTCTCTTGTCACTTTTTTCATTCAAATGCTCTAACACCTTAATTTTTAACAATGAAAGTTGCTTTGCTCAAATTGGGAGAGAAGGGTGGGTTTTCTTAATTATTAAATGGGAAGAAAGATTTAAAAGTATCTTCCACATTAAAAAATCACACACGTTTCTTTTCATTCAAACAGATGGGACAAACAACTTCAGGCCACGCTCTGGTACCTGTACAAAACGCCAAACAGCAGCACTACGGAGCAATTTGCTTTGCAGAAAAAGGTTTCCAGCTCCAAGGAAACTACTTCCAAGATATGATAACATTCATCAGAATACATCCTTTAATTTTAGTAAATAAATAATCCTTGAGAACATTTTTCAGTTAAAATTGATTTGGGTAACCTAAGCTATGACTTGCAGAGGGGGGCGGGGGCGAAAAATCACTACAAGGTCATGAATGAGCGTGTTGCAATGTTTTCACTGGATTTTCATTATTCAGTTCAATATTCAGATCATTGAACAAACAGAGATGACTCAGATCCCTGGACAAAGAGACGACTGCATTTTTTGGGGAGAGAAGGGCATAAGGGCAGGGGAGGGAAGGACAAGAGGTCCTGTTTTTCTGTTATTACCCGGCAAAAGCATTTGAATGTTTACAGAGCGAAGGGTGGCCTATAAAAAAGGAAATTCCCCTACTGCCCACTAATGCACCTTTCATTCTGCAGACGTGCCAACAGTGACTTTTAGCTAAGGCTCCTACACAGGGTTATGCCTTGGCCCCCTCCCACTTGCCAGCAGCTGAAGCACGTACTTATTGGCGCTTTGAACCCGGGTTCGCTTGCACAGCTGCAACACCCAGCGAACAACCTGCTCCGCGTTTGGCACGGGCTGGAACTCGCACGCTTTGCGACGAGGCAACTGCCGGGGGGAGCACCGAGGGGCTGCGAAAGGGTCGCCCTCCCCAGGGAAGCGGGGAAGGCTTCCAGCCGTCGGCTGTGCAAGGACCCTGTGGCAGCGCAGGGTAAAGAGCTGTGAAATGAGAGCCCAAATATCGCAAACAGGTCGAGACGCAGCTCATCTCGCAGCCCCTTCTTCCCAGTGTCACACCCAGGTATCAATTTCTGCCTCGCGTAAAGGCAAAGGGGGCTAAGGAATTGCCTATATTTCTGCATCCACTCTCTCCGTGACTACCCAGGACATGATTTGTGTCACTCTTCCCTCAAAAGTAACCATCTCATGGTCAAGAGCTCAAGTGCCCAGATCCATATCACAAGCCTTCAAAATGATATGTCTTCACTTACACACAATATATTCTTATTATTTTTTTTTCTGTAAGAACTTATTTCTGTTCACAGACAGTAGTCAATCTCTCTTGGACTGATAGACAGCAGGCAAATGATTTTTAAAGCCAGGGTACACAACTGGAAGACTGATACAAGAAAAGGGTATGTATTTCCTACAATTCACAGACCTACGTATCAGCTGGTTGTGGGTACATCACTTAACTTTCCCATTTTACATGTGAATACCCATGAGCACATGAAGATTACTAAAATGAACCTGCATTTTTAAATTAAATCACATGCTTCTATCAAACTTCATGAAATTAAACTGCCCCCTATACTGTGGGAAATAGCTACAAGACACTAAAAAATAGGTATTAATCATATACACCTTGTCTAGTGTCTACCGCAGACTTTTGAGATGATGAAAATCTTCACATTAGGGAAGCAGTGCCTGGGGATTCATGAATAACTGGTTATCTATCTTCTACAGAAAGAAACATGAATTTAGAGGAAAAACATAAATGCAAGTACCTACAGGCCAGATGCACCTTCCCAGTTCTGCTGGAGATGATGGTCCTTACCAGTATAAGGATATAGTTTGAAATTTTTCCTTCCCCTTGAGCTATTGGCTCAAATCTAGTCAGCACGGATCTGTGCCTTTGTCCTCACAGTTGGTGCAATGAGCTCCACACAGTCAATCGGTAGGACCACACAAAAACCATCTCTGTTTCACTGATTTCTGAATGCCCTTTAAGAAGGATGTTAATGTCATTTCTAAAATTAGGGTGGGGTCTAGGTTTATTTTTTCCTTATCATCATGTCAAGCCATTCTTTTTTTTTTTCAGGACGATTTTGCAGACTCATCTACCAATTCACTGTTGACACGCCAGGCAGGGTGAGCCATGTCTCCTACAAAGGTATGTGGGATAAAAGGTTATATACAGAAGTAGATACAAAGTTGACTTATGACTGAACTCTGCCTTACTTCGTTAGGACATAATCTGGTGACTTAATGACGCTATATAAATATTGCAGCTTAAAGACATCAAAAAGTAAGAGATTTCTCAAAGACCAGGTTTCTGCTCCTTTAAAACTCCTCCTATAGGTTGCTCTGCTGAAAACATTCCTTTAAAAGACACCATATACCCACAGAAGCCAGTGTATTTTTCTTTAGACAAGAATGCTAAGAAAATCAGGTTTCAATTACGCATGTCTACACTGTAGTGACTAAAAGCAGAGTATATTAGCCCAGAACGAACCCCATGTTTACACTGCTACAGGTACCCAGACAGGCAGCGTTCATTTCAATGGGTATTATCAGTTACTTAAATTCCTTGAAAATTTGACCATAATTCTGTTCATACCAAGTATCTACAAATCCCACCAATGTGAGCTGAAGTTGGAAAGCAGCAGAAACTCAACCTCTATGCGGAATCTGGTTCCAAGGAAGGGAGGACAGACTGATTTTTCTTCTCATGTCACAGTAGATTTGAAAAACGAAGCAAAAAATTACAAGACTGAATACATACATTTGAGGTTGGAAAAAGAAGGAAACACAACACCACCACTTCCAACCACCCTAAATGCTTCCTTGCACAATGCTAATATTCCCTTACTCGAAATTCTCAGGTGGTACGCATAGCCAAAAGGAGAAGATTTAAGCGTGCAAAGTATTCGAAACAAAAGGAGAACTCACTGAAAGCATGCTCCTCTTTCATTTGATGTGATTTTATTGTTCACAAGCACAAATTCAAGATAGATGAAAAATAATTTCCACTACCTGCCAGGAGGGTTTATTGGCTGCAACCACACAGTCTTAATCAGATAGTACTGCTCTATAAGTGAAGGAAAGCTGAGGCACTTCTCAACAAAAACAGCATATCCCCAGGCAGAAAAACCTCACAAGGTGAAGGATGTGGCAACATCGCTGGCTTGGCTCAAACATCCAGTGACACTATTAATCATCGGTTAAGAGAGCCTTACTACCTATGACACAGTCATCTGCAACTTACAACCTTGATTTGCCCAAGCCACTACAGTGTAGTCATCTTCAATTACCAGCCACACAGCGACAGCTGCTCCTCCTTTCCGCCTCACATGCTCACCAGAAAAAAAAAAAAAAAAAAAAAAAAAAAAAGCTGGCAGTTTTCTCTAGGCAGAAAGACTATACAGACTTTGTCCTGCGTGCTAGCTGTATTTTGCATTTTCTTTTAAATGAGAAAATTGACACCAAAAAAAAGTGCTGCTTTTACTTGCATCTACTACCACTACCTAGTTCGCCAGTTTTGACTACTTTATAAGTTTTTGAGAGAACACATGTGGCTGAGCTGCCAAGAAAAGTAAAACAGGTCTGTACCTCTCAAAGCTATTGCTATACTTAATCCTCTACTAATGTAAACAGCCAGGACACTGAATTTTCCCTGTGCTCAGCACTGTTTTCTAGTTCCCGTTCTAGCACAACCCCTAGGGGCCACCACCCTGAGATAATCTCCTGTGTTGTGCCTGTGCCATTATGATGGGCTGGCCATGGGCTGCGACTGAAGGTCTCCCTAGCATAAACACTTGCACAGGTGATTTAATTGGGAAAGAGACTGCAGCAAAGTACAGAACAACAATGGCAACACTGCAAAATGTGGTGAGGAGGATTTCTTTGAGGACAAGTTATACAGTGCTCAAAATGAATGAAGATGCTCATGTTACATTCACGACTGCTACTGAGCTGGAACAGCATCAGGAGCTCACTGACACAGAAAAGCCTCAGCAGAGAGAAAGACCCTGTAGTCTCATAAACTGCATAAAATACGCTTGTAGAGCTGTCAAAACTAAATTTCTCCAAGTCCCGACACATGGTATCTAGACATAACAAGGACCAGTATTGCCACTAAGAATGGAAAATTAGGAAGCAGTAGGAGCATGGCTTCTCTCAAGCACCACTAAGATAATCTGCTTAGTAAAGCACTAAATTTGACTACCAAACACCAAATCACGCATCTTTGCAAGTCCCCTCTTTTTATGAGGCTGTCCAGAAGGTAATACGCTGAAAATAGCATACAGTGTATAAGATGAGAAAGCTGCAGAAATCAAGTCGGGTCTCTTAGCCTCATAAATTACTTTAAGAAGTGATGCTCATTTACACATGAACAGAAGAGTGAAATGAAATGTTAACTGCAGGATTTAGTCTGAAGTTCCTTGTCCAGTGTACTGTCAAAAAAACTTTAAAAAACTAGAAGACTGAGGAGGTCCTGAAACTTCAACTCCTGTTGCTTTGAAAGAGACATCAAGCAGTCAGATGCATGATTCAACTGACCTTGGAAACAGCTTCCAGAAGTGCATCATCAGGTTTATTACCACAGTCAGTCACTTGATCAACAATTAGAGCACTGACAACAGATTTATTCCCACCTCAGAAAAAAACACCTTTCAAGATCTGCTGCAAGTTGCAGCTCCAAAAGCACTGATCCATTCACATCCACAAAACCAATGTTTTTCTGGAGCAGTAAAGGCAGTACATTTATTGGTCCATTATGAAAACAGGATGAACCACTAAAACAGAGCCTTGGTCTTCCAGTTGATTGCTTATGAATTATTTACCACTAAGCAGCCTTCAGGCCAGAAATGACAAAAAGCATAAGAAACAACATTGCCTGCTCCCCTCTCTTGCACACACAAGTACATTGCCCTGTCTACAATTCCCCATCACAGCTCATCAGCTGAGCCCAGTGAAAAAAACAGTTTCTTTCCAAACAGGCACCACACAGCTGTACACTTGCAAGTAATGTTCTGGAGGAGCTACAAGGATGGCAGCAGAGTGACTGATAATGTTCTCTCACTTCTCTGCATCTGTAGGCTCCAACAGCAACCAAATTATGAAGACACCAGTGTGTTGTGGGCAACCAGCCGCATCTTAAATTTTTCAGCAAGATTGATGGTCAGATTAGCTAATTGTTATGCATAACATCTTCTCAAGAAGCTTCACGTGTACTAGCCTGCCCTCACCAGGCTGCCAATGACAAATGCTGGAGTCCCATCACACGCACACTGGGACAGTTGCATATGCAACATGCTTGAAGCTTACTTTAGATGTTCCTTTCTATAAGGCTGTCAATCAAAACACACCAGACAGTGACTACTGGCTCCTGCACAGTTTTTATTAGGCCTTCATAAGCATCAATCCCCAGCTTGCAGGAGAAAGCAATTCTTTTTGCACAATGTGTGGTTAGACCTACTGCTGGACACCACCACAGAAAAACAAGAAGAGAATGTCACACTATTCCAGCCAAAACAAAACAAACAAACACCAGGATTTTTAAAAAGTCACCACACACATCTTCATTGTTTTCAACCAAACACTGATAACTGTCACAGCAACTGGGGATGTTATCAATAGGCTTGAAGACATTTGTAGGCAACAGCCCTTGAGAAGGAAGGAAGCAAGCAAGAGAAAGCATAAAACCCTCCAAGATAGGGCTGGCAGAGAATCACACATATGCATCCCAAATTGGCAGGTCTGTACAGACCCTGGAATCACACCCTGCTCCCATCTTTACCCACTGGGACAGATCCTGCCGTTCTCATGATGCGGGAGGAACGCGGCTGCACATTTTCAAGGGGCTGATCTACTCTAAACTTCCTGACATCCAGCCGATAATCTGGGCTGGTATTTATCACAGTAAACACTAACATAAGCAACAGGCAAGCTAAAGCTTTCCAAAGTGAAGGAAGAGCGGCAGCAAGGGGAAATCACGGCCCCATCCCCACACCGGTGGGTACCTGCTGCCAGGGGAACTTTTCACAATAAAACTTGGCCCCGTGGAGTCATGCCCCAACACTCAGCAAAGGCTCTGACAGAGAAGAGGGTATGGGAGATTTCACTACAACAAGCAGCTCGTAGCACATTTGTATTTAGCTGTTAAATACGCATCTGGACAGGACCAGATAGGAAGCAGAAAGAGTTTTTTACACACACGTTGCTCCAAAGAAGTCTGATGTAACTGCAATACATTTAACTACCTACCCACCATGCATCCTATTTCTTACCACACAATTCTGGCAGACTGAGGTTTTTTTGCTTATTTGTTTATTTGTTTTGAATGAAACCATCGCATTCATTTGCTGTGTAAAATGCAGAGAATTCCAAACGGACTGGCAAATTTTTCATTTGAGTTCCAGTACTTTTAATTTTATATACGTTACGGAAGACAGCTTTAATTCTTTGCAACATTGTGGTGCAAGTCATCTACTATACTGTCATTTATTATTTAATTACATATTCACATGCTTCTGCACTACACAGATTTCACTTTGCTGCTAGGGTGTAATTTCCAGTGTCCTGACCTCAGCTAGGAAGATTAATTACTGACATTTTTTATATTTTGGAGACAAGCATGAGAAGTTACCATTTTCTTCCCTAGGACTTGTCACCACGACATACCACAACAGACTCAAAAGATCCTTTTTCCTATATGACTGGGGGCGGGGAGGAGGGGGCGAATTTTAAAATTTTTGTACTTAAGGGTGATCTGAGACATCATTATTTAAAGGGAAAAAAATTGAAAGAATGAAAAATTATTTCTAGCCATGAATGCTTTGAACCAAATCTAGTCATGAATTAAGAATGAACAAAGTTAACAGCACCACTGCATTACAGTTGTAGTTAATGCTGTTCCACTCCCAAGCTCAAAGGTGCTGTGTAGCTCCATGCCTGAGGTTCACAACAGAAAAATACATGAACAGAACAATGAAAAGTAGGAAGGAGCAACCTGACGTGGAAAGGAACTTAAAATTTGAGCAAAGAGAGCAGATGCATTTAAATCTCCCAGGTGAGAGTTTGATCTCCCCTAGAGAACTGCAACACAATATACTAGTTCCCTCCAAAGATAAGGGCAGGCTTTCCTACACAAAGAAAGCATCTCAGGACTGAGAAATGAAGCTCCAGCACCAAGGTCCCCGTCACCACGCAACAGAGCAACTGACACAGCACAGGGGTACAACCTCATTTAGATGGTAACCCGGGTACCGTCTAAATGCCTGCTTCAACCATAAAAAGCTGTCACTGAATAATAAATCTGATGGGACCCAGCAGCCAACAAGCAAGGGGAAAGAGCAGAGTAAGTTTAAGGGGACAGACTGCAAGCAGGGAGTTAAGGTGTGAATGGGAACCGAGGAGGACAGCTCAAGGCAGGAATGACAGAAAACAAGGGAAAGCAGTGAACGGCAGGATAGGATGTTTTCAACCATGTGGATGTCTGTTCACTCAAGTCTAACAGCATATGTGTAAAAATCCAAAGTTGAACTCACGTCAGCTGAACCCAGGCAACCTGCATCTTAAAAGAAAATATGTTTTTAGATGCTGTACTGTACAGTACTGTACAGTATCCAATGAAAAACATATACAATGTGAGAAACACTAACATATCCTTTTATTAAAAAAAGGAAGATCTCCTCTTCTCCTATTAAAGGGCTTTATTCCTACGTGCACTACAGAAATAACTTATTTTTCTCCTCTGTTAAACACAATATAAAAAGCTACGTACTTTCAACAGAATTTCAGATCACTTGCATTATATAAAAAGTACCGTTCTGTACCAAATGCTGTTTATCACTTTTCTCTCTCATTCATATCCTCATCTTCACAATTTTCAGTAGTCACAAGATTTCATCTCAATTCCAACTAAGCTTGAGCCCAGGCAATTGTTATCCTGGCATCATTTGAGTCTACAGCACGTCAGGAGTCAGTGGCTGTGAACAGTTGTGGGATGTCACACCTTTTGCCCTTATCCAGCATAAACCTCAACTATTCAGGTGAGGAATTCATTTGGTGAAAGCGAGTGAGGACTCTGAGCAATCTCCATCACACTTTTTGTCCAGAGCTGTGAAACTTTAGGAGCAAGTGCTGATCACACCCACTTATGCTGGAGAGCAAGAAACCCTGCTGCTATAAATACAGCTGTGACCGAAAGGCTGAAAACAAAAGAAAGAAATCACCCCAGGCCTTGCCTGCCAATTAGGATCTGGCCACTGAAAGTACAAAAAAGATTCCGGGCAAGGCCTTTTTGGAGCAGCTGACTGTTCGGGTACCTGCGAGAGCTGGGAGTTCAGCTGGGGCCACCGGATGCTCTGAAACTCACCCACTCAGGAAGCCACGGCACTCGTGAGTATCTACATATTATAGGTGCACAAATTCACACGTGTATTTATAACGCAAGGTTAATACCGCATCTAATTTTACTTCCAACTAGTTTCCAGAGGCGTGTTTTTTTTTTTTTTTTTTTTAAATCAGTGATCAGTGTTCCCTCATGGGAACTGCCGGACACGGGGCATGCTCGGAGGCAGGCAACTGGTAGCCCTTAGCCAAGTGTGGGTAGCCCCGAGGTACGAGGTGTCCGTGTCCTCCCCCTCCCGCCCCAGCTCCGCCACCTGCTCGGGGGGCAGCGGGAGCCCGGCCCGGCCCGGGTCGCTCCACTCACCCAGAAGAGGAGGTTGAGGGCGTAGAGCAGGCAGCGCAGGCACTTCACCGAGTCCTCCCTGGCCATGGCGAGCCCCCGCGGGAGACAGCCCCATCCTCTCACCACATCCTCCCGCCCGAGGCCGGGCCGCCAGCGCCCTGCAGGGGAAGAGGCGGAGAGGGGCCGGGCGAGTCCCCCTTTGCCGAGGAACCGGCGGGCAGGTGGAGGCGGCGGAACCGCCCCGAG
>JAOXJM010000001.1:25246587-25259473 GCA_026413425.1 Tringa solitaria | reverse complement strand
GGAGCGTGCTCGCCCAGCGCCGTGACAGCGAGCGGCTCCGGGCCCCGGCCCCGCCGAGCCGCCCGCCCGCCCGCTGCGGGACCGCCCCGGCCCCCGCCCTGGGCCCGCACTTCAGGCTCGGCGCAAGTAGGATCTCGCAGGAGTTTCGCTCCTGGGCTTGTGCTGCTCCCAAAGGCATTTTCGGTGGCACGTCCCAAACTCTTTAGATTTTTGATCCCTAAGAGCAGTGATGGTGGTTTGGAACATGCGTTATGTCCCGCTTCTCCAGCAGGTAGCAGCGTGCTGTCTCTGAAACTTTCCAGCCAGCTCCCCTCAGAGTAGCATATGTGAAGGCACCTTTTGCGTACTGGCTTGTGCCCTAGCAGGCAGGTAAACAAATATACAGTCTGCTGTCAGTTTCTCTGTAGATCACGTATATCTCTGCTTGTATCCTTATGCTGTTTCCAGGATATGTTGCCTTTTCATCTTCTCTAACGCAATTTCATCTGGGACTTAGGTGTCCTGTAACACCTAGTTAAGTGGGGTTGTCATTTTAGAATATGTTCATCTATAACAGTGATGCAAAGGTCTTTGTTAATGAAACTGTTATTGCACAAAAGATGAGAGGAACGATTAATAGAGAAGGGTTGGGCTGTTGAAGAAAGAGAAAGGGTAAGGGTTGAAAGCCATAGAGGAATACAAAATGCAACACTACCTGGGAGCACAGTTCTTGAAAACAATAGTTAACCTATGACACTTTAAAGTGAGGTCTCAGGCTTTTCCTTGGGTATTTACTTTAGTGGACCCAGCAGAAGTTTACTGATACTTGTTTAACTGGCTATAGGATTTTTTTGTATACTGTGGCCTATGTGCTGTCTTGGGTCCAGTGCTTAAAGTTGTGGGAAAAGAACAATGGCTCCTTATGGGAGATAATACCTCTGAAGGAACTATCTCTAGGGAGCACCAGGAGAGGGAGTAAGTAGCTCACTGACTTAGGTAGTCCTGAGTAAGTTCACAAATCTTATGTCTGTTCAGTAGAGAGCCAAAGAAGCTGGTAGTTTTTTTTGAAGTGTGTTTCAGAACTGAGCCAACTAGCACTGCCAAGGTTGCAGTAGTGTCATTTCCTCTGCTTTAACTGGAAGTGACAAATAACACTCCATATTGTATTACTGGAAATAGCAAATAACATTGAATATTGTATAGTAAGGTCAACCTTAGGCCCAGAGAAAAATTCTCTCAGACCTTGGTATTTAACTGTAATTCTTGCACAATGTGTGACAAAGCAGCCAGAGACATTTACAAAACATTTGTACTAGCATCTCTTCAACATCAGTTGCCAAACTGCCCACTGAATGCTACACGCAAACGTAGAGGTTGTTCTCATGGTGTGATGTAGTGACTTACTGTAAAGATTCAATGTCTCTGAAGTACTTGAAGTCAGTACTTTGATGCTGTCCCAGAAACCTATATGAGTTGCGATTCAGATAACTTTGTGCTGTGTTTTAGAGCCAGTGTTGACTTTATATTCTGTCCTGTTTGGGTTACATGGGCTTCTAATGGGGCAGGTGCTGCTGTTTGTTGTTGGAAGAAATAATAAACCAGCTGTACCTACCGCATGTGCTGATAAGGCTGCTGCAGGAAAAGGGAAGACCACTTCAGTTGTGACTTGACTCTTGAGCTTTAACTGAGCTCCACAGGGAGCATAAAATGTGTTTCTCTATTTAAGTTCAAATCATGGATTATCAGGCCTCCATGGTAAAATGTCAAGCTCTGGGAAAAGGCCTTCTTCCTAATAGAATTTCTGGCAACTCTTTTGGGAAATCTGAACTAATAAATTAGTATCTCGGAATGTAGTATCACAGTTGGATTAAAAAGGTAGGGGAGGGAGAAAAGGTGAAGGAACTTGAGTGTACCAAGAGAACTTCTCATATAATTTAATAGATCTGACCTGCATTCCCCTTTGCCATTTCTGCCTTTTCAGGAGAGACCAAGTTTCTGTGGAATTTTTCCCTTACGCAGTTTAACACAGACTGATACGTGTCCTCAATAAAAAGTAAAGAGGGAAGATTTTGTTTGGGTTTTGGTTTTGTGGTTTTTTTTTTTCCATATCTATGGAGCCATTGGAATAATTATCACCTAGCTGTTTTCACTCTGGGAATAGGAGATAGAATGTTTTGTCTTTTGGCTTTATGGACCAAATTATAGTCATTTGGTCAAAGAGCAAAGCTTTTTAGAAGCCTCCACATTAAGTGTGTGCTGCTTGCTTGCTGCTCAGGCTTCTTTATCTTCTCCCTGAATAGCACAATGCAGGTGGAAAATGCTTATTGCACAGATTTTCCTGTCTTTAACCTGTTCTACACCAAAGTTGTTTGGCTACTTTGTCTGGGTCTCATTAAGTTGATGTGAGCCTATGTCACAACTATTCTGGCTTGGGACTAATTGCCCTCTGTCCAGTCAGTTGTAAGGTTCCTGTTGGTTTTGATGTTGGACGTTCCCGGCATAGGGAAAATTGATTCATGTTTTTGATCATTTAGTATGAATGATTTTTGGTTATTTATGTGAAAAGTTAGTTCTCTTTGTGAATACTCACAGAGTGAGAAAACCTTTGGGCTCTGTTGGATTTGAAGAGTTAATTTTTGAAGAGTTAATCATACTTGGGGATTCATGAGTTTCTTGAACTAGTTTCTTGAACTTGCCTTTTTTTCTTTTTTCTTTTTGTAAGAGTTGTTGGGCATCATTTGATCCAGTTTTAGTGGTGCTTTCTGGAAGGTACCTTAAATGTTTTACACCCAGAGCCCGAAGTCTGTAGGTAGTTGGTGCATTGTCATGTTTAATGTGAAACTGCTATCTGGACAGTATTGCGAGAGTGCTGTGAAAAAATTTGCAGTACTATCATCTCTCCTGGGAGTAGCAAGCTAGTTTGAGGCAGCTGTGTGTTTTTGGAAATAAGCAAGCTGTTGAATGCACTGTCCAGCTGTTGGAATAGTAAACTCAGTGCTTTTGTTTTTTTTTCCCTTTTGGAGGAGGGTGGAGGGAAAGGGAATCCCTGTTCCTGTTTCAATAAACTACGAAACAAATAACTTGTAGTTGACATTTTCCTTTCTTATGATAGTTAATGTTAGAGGATTGGTGGCTTTATTTTTCCCTGTATGATATTTCTCAACTTCATGTAAGTGAGAATCCTGTCCAAATAGTATTTCATCAGGGCATTTACCCCTTAGGGCTTTCCCGTGGGGGTGGGGAGGAATAATTTTGTTATGCTTCTCCATATAACGGAGAGGGCCTTGATTAAAGGCGGTGACTTGACTCTTCAGTTGCTCTACCTTTTTGAGGCACTAATTTTTTCAATTATTTGGTTTTGTATTTGACTATTTCTCTTAGGAGAACATTTTGTTTCCTGCTCAGTTTGTAACTGGCTAGAATGTTCCAAAGTCAGCAGTCTAGAGCCCCGGGTGAGGAGTTTGGGTCGTGCTTTAAGTCACTACCACTGCTCTTAGGGACAAAAAACCTTTAGAACTTGGAGTCCTGCCTGTCCCATGCTGGAGCGCACAAGAACCTTGATGAAAGTCCTACCAGAATGCAATTCTGCTTCTTGGAAGTTAAGGTAAATATTTCCCTCCTCTGTCCACTGTCACTTGGTTGTTTTGGTTTTTGTTTTTGGTTTTTTTTTTTAGTATTTTTCCTCTCTAATAGTTTGCACCTCAGTCCTGTCAACTTTGTTCAAGAAAAAAATTCCGCCTTGTTTCATAATGTTTATGTACATGAGAAGATAACATTTATCTTAATCTTTTCCTGTGCTACAGATGCAATGGATCAGCTTGAGCAGAGGGTAAATGAATTTTTTATGAACGCAAAGAAAAACAAACCTGAATGGAGAGAAGAACAAATGACATCAATCAAAAAAGTAAGGATATCACAGGAGTGGCTCACATTTTTCTTTTGCAAACAAAGATAACCTTAGGAAAAAAAATAGCTTATGATTGATGGAGACTTAAGCGTTGAGAACTGTGACTTCCCTTGGGCTTTCACAGAGATGGATAGAACTACCTAGGAGGAGAAAAATGACTGAAAGGTTTCTTTGATCAAGCATTTCTCTCAAGTTTTACTGAGTATTTGCTAGCATTTTAAAAATTATGGTCTTGAAATGGTGAGGAAACCAGATACTACATTTTCAGCTCAGACTTTTTGTTTTTGCTTGTGTGACATGAAGTTGCGTAAGTTAATTGGCTTTCTTTTAGAGGATGTTCTTCAAACTTAGCATTTCCTGTGATTTCTGCTTTTGTCCTTATATATGTTATAGATACGGTATATGTAGCTTTAGGGAGGGAGGAAAAAGAAGATGGATGTGTTGTGTTTTATCCTTCAACTCTCAGGCATTGGTAGTGGTATTGTTAGCAAGGTGGTCCATCATTTTGTCAGGAGAAACTCCTTTGTAGTCTCCTACACTTGCTATTTCAGCCCCTTATTTGGCCAAGGGTGGGGTTTTTCTCCTTAATTAATACAAATAGATTTCTGTATTTAAAAGGAGAAGGAGTCAAAGCTCTGACATCAGTAGAGTAAATGAAAAATTTACCTTTTACTTTAGCTGAACCAAAATCTCAAGTAGGTTTCGTTTAAGCTAGATACTCTTCAGTGGAAATTGAGACTAAAAAGGCACTTAAACCTGTTTACATCTAGAGTAAAATCATGTGTAAACGTAGTTTTTTAAAAATAAAAAAATGTTGGCTGTGGATTTTCATTAGTGAGAGCAGACTTTAAAATTGGATTGCTTTAGTCAAATTATTTTATTATACACTTAGGAGTTATATAAGTGTATTTTAAAATAATTTAAGCTATAAACCATACACGTCTTTATTTAACTACAGTACTGGAAAGGCCTCCCCTCACATTAGCATCATTTTGAAGGGCAGTAGTATCTCCAGTGCTCCTAAAGATCCATACGAAGTAAAAGACATCATCTCCTTTTGAGTCCATAACTTTATCCTGTTTAATATAAAATAAATCCAAGACCTTTTCTTTTCTTGTACCATTTCTTGCTGAAATCTAAATATCACTGTAGGAGGAAGCGTCTACATCTTGTGCTTTGGCTTTTTCTAAGGCACAAACAATAAATTGATACACATTATATCTCTCATCTGAAATTATGCTGATTATAGTGGAGTTTCACAGTCTTTCAGAAAACTGACTTGAATTTCTCCTTTTAACTTACAGTTTGTGCCAGATAGCTTAAAATAACTGAAATTAATTCAGTCATGTTCATAATTTTAAAATAACTCTCTTTATTACAGGATTATTATAAGGCTTTGGAAGATGCAGATGAAAAAGTGCAACTGGCTAATCAAATATATGATTTGGTAAGTTCTAAACATTTTGATAAGCATTATAGCTGTGCTCCCTGTAATGTTATGTCAGCTACACAGACATATATTTTGTGGTGAAGAAACATTTAATGTTTTACTGATTTTTAAGAGTTTTGTTGCTTTGTGTAGTGTCACTTAAATACAAAACATAGAGAAATAATTTTAGAAATCGTAAGGCTTTCATGCATGTTGATTTTGTTTTATTCATTGTTTTCTGAAAATAGACCACAAACAAGTTACTCTTCCTTGTAGCGTGTGGATTTTGAATTTTAAGTATAATTATTTTACATTTTCTTAGCGAACAGAACCTGCAAATCAGAGTGTACTAAAATACAGTAGACATAAACCAACTCTTGTCTGGTTTAGTTTCACTTCAGCTAACCAAAAGTTAGTTCCTACAGTTTGAACTTAGCCCCTCTCTTTTGGTTAGCTGGTAACTGCCAAAACCTGTTCAATTTTTAGTAGTTTAGAGACAGATGCATTCTCCTGGATGAAGAAAGCATTTGGGACATAGCGTTTTTTTCCATGATACTAAGTTCAGATTATTTTTTGTCGTTCCTTTTCAGTACCCAACAGCAGGTCATATTTTACTCAAATGCACAGGCGTCTTTACACTTTCAGTTTAGAGACCCTTTTACTCAACACTTAACTCTACTCATGTGTGTAGAGCCATACAAATTGCAATTTAGTAAACTTCCAATTTCCCCAATGCAGCCCACCCTCTTCTAAAGTGCATGTCATCTGCTGTTCTTTCGCTTGCCCTTTCTATACTCATACCTACAACATCCCAAAGTCCTCTTCGTCTTTTTTTCTCAAAAGAAATACTTAATGCTGTGTTTGGGAACATTGCCTGCAATAAGAGAAAGGCTTCTAGCTGCTGAGCCAGCGTGCAGCCACCTTGTATCCTGTGAGTGACTGCACAGCTTAGGAGCAACAGCGATGTTCTGGTGTTAACTGTAGTATCTGGGCTGAGTTAGGGAGATGTAGGTGACTGAGAAGTTTTGCTTCTCTGCGTTTTCATACGTGCTTAGCGCTGCATGGCAAAGAATTGCTGGAAGGGAAATACTTAGCAGCCTGAGATTAAGGATGTAGATATTCATGTTCCAGAACTGGATGCTATTTATTGTTGCTCTATTTCAAAAACAGGTAGACCGTCATTTGAGAAAACTGGACCAGGAACTTGCTAAATTTAAAATGGAACTTGAAGCAGATAATGCCGGAATTACAGAAATCTTAGAGAGACGTAAGTAGGCATGATTTTCTTTAAGAACTTGACAGATCTTCTGTCAATTTGCAAAATTAAAATAGCATACACTTGTTGTGGATGGCAGTATTTCCTCGTTTCAAAATTGTGTTCTAACCTGCATACTTCTCATCAGTCAGTGATTCTCAAATTTTAGTTTCAACCTCAGTTTTTACCACTGAAGTCAAAATACAACTGAGTAATTTGAATATTTTATTGACACAACTGTTGCACTTGTGGATTGCTGTAGTGAGGTACAGAACTCTTTAAACCTGTTTTCAACGACTGTAAGTATCCAGACAATTCCTTCAGCCTAAGCTTGCCACCTACCCAGTTGAAAGTGTACCATTTCTTACTTGAATTGGTTGCCACCAAATTGAGGAGGGTCGTTACTTTACAGGTGTGGAATGTCAAGTAAAGTTAGGTAGTTAATCAGTGGTTTTCTTGTTTTTTAAAGGGGAGGGAACAGGTTGTTTTGTACTGGGGTAGTGAGGGAGAAACATTTTGGGTAAGAAACCTGTGTGCTTAACAAATACAGCAATGTTGGTATTCAGAATGTGAACAAAAATGTGATGTGACAGCTTTTTGGCCAGCTTGCTGTAGAAGAATCTGGCCTTTCTGTACGCATCAACATTTAGACATCAAGTTCAAATGTGATTATGATAAATTTCAAAGTTGATTTAACTACTGTGATTATGGAGCTGAGAGGCAGTGACTGTTGTCATATCCAAAGATAGTAAAAAGTCACCTAAATAGCTTGAGGAGATTAGGAATCTGCCTTTAGTAGAGCTGTGTGTTTTGTGAAGTGGGTAGGTTGAATTTCAAGAACTCAAAATAGAAACGTACCAGGCTGCATGTTGCATCATTAAGTATTTTTTGTTTGTTTGTTTTAAATATAGTGAAAAGTAGAAGCCTCTTAACATTTTTAGCTTTCAGAGTAAATACATATTATTGAGGTTCCGCCAGAGGGCAGCCTTTGGACTAATTCATAACATGATTAATGTTACCTCAGCCAAAATGCCTTCCTGTGCTTTGAACCTCTTCTAGAATAATTTTCTTTAAACTTTTTAAATACAATGCACTCGTGTACTTTTTGAAAGTACTGAAAAAGAAAGAGGTAAAGAAATGTTGAAGCTACAGATTTTGAAAAATGATTGTGAATTCTTTCTTGAATTGTCTTCCATATAATGTAAATTGGTAGGTATTGCGGCTAGTTCAAATTCTTTTTGCCAAAGATTGATATACAAACTGTTTTATATTGTTCTAATGGAAATCTATGGTCAAAGTCTCTCCTATGCTCCCATCGTTCAGCCTCATGACTAATATTATGCTTAGATATAGACTTGCATTTGTGCCAGCCACTCCACCCCACTTTTTTTTTTTCCCTCATCTTCTTTTGGATTGCTGCTCTCTGTATTTTGAATGTTAAGAAAATTTGGATACTGATCTGAAGGCCTTCCCATTGAATGTTAGATCATCTTGAAAGACATTGCTGGTCCTTGTGTGTTTTAACTCGATACAAGATGGACTTAGTGGGATAAAATGCCTCATTAATACAATTTACCTGTTACAGTCTTCTTTCCTTGCAATTCATAGTGGTGTAGATTGTCAGTACTTTTGGTGCAGCATTTTCCAGCCATTACCAGCTGGTGTGCAACTCATTTGGATGAGTGGCATGTTGAGGGCAATACTGTTGCTTGTTTTCCGTACTGGCCTTGATTTTACTTTCTTGATTTCAACAGCTGAATAGTAGCAGTCCCGATTTTTATTTTAAAACTGTTCTTTTCACTGCCTCCTGGTTGCACTACAGGAAGGGTTTCAACTCAAAATAAATATAATTGTATAGTAATTTGGTTCATATTATAAAGATTCATTTAATATCTAAAAGTCAAAACCATGCCAGTGATGACACTGAGATTTTCCTATCCTTTTCATACCTTCTTAGGGTCTCTGGAGCTGGATACGCCATCACAGCCTGTGAATAACCACCACGCCCATTCTCACACTCCAGTAGAGAGTACGTATTTGAGACTTAAAAACATGTCCACTTCTATGTTTCCTTATTTTTGTTGAGTAGTGTAAGAAAAAAAACGTTGAGTAATTTTTGTCTCCAAACATGGCGAGGGGGGGACGACTGGCATAATACAAGGATAGTAACATCTATTCAGAAGAAGTGCAAGAATGAAATAATAAGGTTTTCCTGGTGGAAAATAGTTGAAAGTGTTGTTTTATTCTGCTTATATATAGTTTGACTTTCAAGCTGAAAAGGTTTTACATTTAAGTTCCTTTTATTTATTTCATTTAGAAAGGAAACACAATCCATCTTCTCATCACGGTACAACAGATCACGTTCCTGAAAAGAAGTTTAAATCTGAAGCCCTTCTATCTACCCTTACTTCAGATGCTTCTAAAGAAAATACACCAGGTAATCTTCATTGTCTTGCATTTTACTACTTTTTAATTGGAAGAAGAGAAAGCCAGTTATATCTGTGTGAGTTACTGTCTTACGGAATCAGAGACTCATACCCTTTCCTCTGGGATTCTCAGTCATTTGAAACATGAGAAGTTACAGGCATTGTTACTCATCTGTGTTGTCCATAAAGTGCATCAGCTTTGTTGTCGTGTAACAGCTGCATGTTGGCTGTTTCTTTTTATTTACACTGCTTGAAGAAGATAACAGTACAGTTTCATTCAGCCAGTAGTAGAAATATAAGAGATCAATACGTTATTATTTTGGGAAAAAGAAATGCATGCGACAGTTTCGAAAGTCAAGGAATAGATTATTATTTTTCCCCACTCTTTTTCGTAAGGGTTGGTCTGACATGGCATTCAGCTACAATGAAATAGAATTCTTTGGTGTGTTGTCTATTTCAAAAGAGGTGAGAAGTCTTTTTAAGTAGTGAATAAAAAAACCCCTCAACTTCTTTCCCGTTTTCAAAATTAGGGTGTTTCATAGTTTCTTTTCTGAAAATAAAAGATTGTGAGAGGTTATAGTAAGTAAACTACTTTATGTTTTGGCATTCAGTGCTGTTCATCAGCTTTAAGTAGTCTCCCTTATATCCATTTTACTTTTCTTTTGAAGGAACTTCACATGAGATTGCAAATAAAATGTAGCTATGTTTGAGCAGGTTTCAGTCTGTAAATGGCCATGGAAATCTGTTTTGCATTAAAACTGTTTTATAGTTTTTAGAATGAAAATTGTGAAAAGTTTTACTTCAAAACAGTACAGGTGTGCAATCAAATTCTTACCGTCTTCTTGATGATGCAGTAATCAGCATCATTTCAACAGAGATTGGGTTTATGTAGGTACAGATCCAGCGGCTCCATCAGTTCCTTGATAGCTGAATATAATAGGACTTTCTTTCTAGAAGGACTCCTTGCACATGAGGATAGGCACAGAACAAACTTTTTTTTTAAAGCCAATACTGGCTGTGTCAAATGACTTTTTAAACTTTTTTCCAAATGATCAGATTGCTCTGATACATAAACGGAGTTCCCACTCTTTCACTGGTTATCATATATAGCTCTTCTTAAAATGCAAAGGAATTTAGTTTCATTTTGAATTTCATGAATGTGTTCTGTTCATCAAGGGTGTCGAAACAGTAATTCATCATCCTCTTCAAACAATGCATACAATACAAACTCTTCTCAACCATTGGCATCATATAACCTGGGCTCATTATCTTCAGGATCTGGGGCCGGTGCAATTACCATGGCAGCAGCTCAAGCAGTGCAAGCCACGGCACAGGTAATGTTAAAACATTCTTGTCATTCTGCCATCCACTGCTGATTAAGACGGAAGACTAGTGATTTTATTTTTTAATCTGAATTCCCATGTTCACTTTCAGCTGATGTGATTGAGTTCTTATTTTTGTTTATGTGCTACAGTTTCATCCTGTAAAATTTGCATAAAGGGACAGATTGTTTTCTCGCTCTTCCTGTGGGATGTTCTTACACCTTTTTGCCACTTACATAATTTTGTTAACAGGGTGACTAATGAACGTGTGCAAATAATTAGCAGTTAGCAGCTTGGTATATGTCTTCTCTAAGAGCTCTGCTGTGTGATCTGACACATTATCAGTATTCCTTTTAGATGAAGGAAGGAAGACGAACATCCAGTCTAAAAGCCAGCTATGAAGCATTTAAGAACAATGATTTTCAGCTTGGAAGAGAATTTTCATTATCCAGAGATTCAACTGGCTATTCATCATCAGCTCTGGCATCTACATTAACACAGACATTAAGTTCATCCACCACAGATTCACGAAGTGGCAGAAAAAGCAAGTAGGTTTTCTTACTTGTTGACTGCAATTACAGCTTTTAAGACAGCTAAGCTTTCTTTTAAAGGTGCTGGCCCATGACCTTATAATCACAATGCTCGCTTTGCGATGGCTGACCATCTAGGACAGGAGACAGTTTTATTTCTGATTAAAATGAAATTTAAAAACATTTTAAACAAAACAATGTCACGGCACATTGTGGCAACAATCGCAAATTTTACTTAAAAGAGTTTGTCTCAAAATGCCCATCCTTTTAAAAAACTTGACTTGCTTTTTTTTTTTTCTTACACACAAATTTGTGTGTGTTCACAGCTTGGTTAGTAATTTTGTCTTAGAAGCATTTTTCACCTACTGATATCTTGGGTGTCAGATCTGACTATAAGCAAAAGCACAGAATTTGTATTCTGGCGCTGTTCCTGTGGAGTGATAGGGGATGCTTGAGTGGAGATTAACTTTGAGTCAGTCATCTTCAAAACACAGTTGTCTATTGTACATGACGTATGGCATTATTTATATGTAAATTGCTATTTTATTGGTAACATAATTTTTATGGAGATTTTACAACAAGGCTGTTGATAGCCAATTTTGTGAAGAAAAACATTCATTAAAGCCATTTGGCAGTTTAAAGCTGTTAAATGCCATTGATGAGAATAGTGTGTCTTGCACTTGTAACTGGTAAGACTTGTTTCCTTTTCCCAAGAGCATTGTTTTCATTTCAGTTCTTGCAGTTGGTGAATGAAATCTGTTAGGGAATGATGCTTTGGGATTTATGTACTGCAGTATTTCAGAGTCAACAGAGTACTTTGTTTTGTGATGCTTTTACTTGGCAGGAAATGAATTTAAATTATGATATGATTTTTATTTTTTTTTCTTTTTCAGAAACAACAACAAATCCTCAAGTCAGCAGTCCTCATCATCTTCCTCTTCTTCGTCTCTGTCATCGTGTTCTTCTTCATCTGCACTGGCACAAGAACTGTCTCAGCAAACAGCAGTAATACCTGAGTCTGATTCTAATAGCCAGGTGGACTGGACCTACGATCCAAATGAGCCACGATACTGCATTTGTAATCAGGTAAGGATGGCTTCCAGCCTGAAACAGAGCTAGAGCTTCTGTCTTGCTGTAGTTGAACTTCCTTGTCTGATTGCTAATTTTAAAACATTCTGTTTGCAGTCTTTTGAAATCCTGATCTGTTTTTATTTACTTATTGGTGTTGTGAATAATGAACTCAACTGTTGAAGCTAAAAACAAGCAAGTTTTCCAGTGATGTGACATACCTCGAGAGTTTTAAATCTTTTAATGTAGACTGCAGGAATAATTAAATTCAAAATTTAACTGGTTCACAGTGAATTCAGTTAAAATTCTAAGTTAGTAAGGAACTTGCCTGGTCTCTCCTCCTTTCCTTTAAAAAAATGAAAAAACCCCAAAATGCCAAAAAACTCCACACAGGAAAAAAAAAAAAACAAACAGTGAAATAAAAACCTGGTTTTGTAAAAGCCACCTGGAAACTTGAGAGACTGAATGACAACGTGAGAAACTTGCATTTAAAATGCCTGTTCTTATTTTGAACACTTTTAAGACTGTTGGCTTCCTTTTGATAGTTTCCAGTAAAGTGCTTGAAACTGTCATGTCTGCAAGGGAAATGCCAGACATCAACATAATCTTGAAAACTGGACTGAAAATGTACTGAGCACTGTTATTTAGACCAAACTGTGCTTCATTCAGGTTTTGAATGCTGATCTTTTTTATCCACCCAGAAATAGGCAGAAATATATTTTTTTTTTTTTGTGTAAAGAAAAATACTGAAAATGAGTTTGCTGTGAACATGTTCTTTGGGTTGTGTAACAAAAGAAAAATCAAAATATTGTTGCTGCTGTTAATGGAAAAACTCCTCAAAGGAAGAAACTTGAACTTTAGCCCTTTGAAAACACTGATTGCTTTTAAGTACTAATGTAATTATTAATACAGGGATTTCACACAGAATCACAGAATCACAGAATTGTGGTGGTTGGAAGGGACCTCTGAG
>JAOXJM010000001.1:25191609-25246487 GCA_026413425.1 Tringa solitaria | reverse complement strand
TAATATCTAACCTGAACTTCCCCTGGTGTAACTTGAAGCCATTGCCCCTTGTCCTGTCATCTGTCATCATTTCTTTCTTATTTCCTAGGTGTCCTATGGTGAAATGGTAGGCTGTGATAACCAAGATGTAAGTAACAAAGATCAAAAGGTTTTTGAGAGCTTTGTGCATGTAACTATTTCTTGCAGGAGTTACTTTTCTTTAGAGTAGAGTTTTTTAGAGTAATGTGCACATGCGATGGGTCATTCTTCAGGAAACTCTTCCTCATCTTTCCCTGCAGTTCAGGTGCTTTTAGAAGGCTTCACCCTTTACTGGGAAGGTTTGACATTTTTAAAATGCCCTTTATTTCTAGGAACCTTTAGCTGTGTCACTGCTGATATCAGCTGTCCCATTAAAAAAAAAAAATTGTAAAAGAACAGTTGAATGTAATCATGCATTTATTGAGATACTACATTTACAAAGAAGTGTTATAAGATTACTGTTGCGTCACTTAATGTTGTTAACTAAGTCTTTTGAAGCACAACATAGTTCTTTTGTTCTGTTATGTGAGTGCATATATGACTCCTAGGATTGTTATTGCTTTCCTTCGTCAGTTGGGTATGTGTTAGGGACCGAAGTCCTCCTCTCTTCTCATTTTGTCCCATGGCTTTGTCTGAAAAGCAGAATCTAAGTTTTTCAGTTGTGCTTCGTTTTCATAGAATTGTATTTGTGACCGGTGTTCCAAAAAAAAAAAAAACAAACCCAACCACATCTCAAACTTTCTCTTAACTCTGTTTTTACAGTGCCCTATTGAGTGGTTCCACTACGGATGTGTTGGACTGACAGAAGCACCGAAAGGGAAATGGTACTGTCCCCAGTGCACGGCTGCCATGAAGAGGAGAGGCAGTCGGCATAAATAAGTTTCTTCACCTGGAAAACAGATTGCATACTATAGGTTTTATAGGGGACTCGGGAGGGGGAGGAACCCCCCCACACACTTCCTTGCAACCACTTAAGGGTTAACATAGCAGTCATAAGATCTTGAACTATTGATTTTGCTAGTTGTGTTTTAATATTGTAAGTAAATTATTTATGCACATTAATGTGCTACAGATACTATTCCAGTGAGCCTTGGATTGTTCCAGTGGCCAACATATGCAGACATTTGTACTATCAGACCATTTTCTCTAAGCAGTGGGCATTCTACAAAAATTACTCAATCTTCAAAAAATTCCAATAAGTCAAGATTTTAAATGTATGTTTTATATTCAACAGATATATTCTGCTGCATGTACTGTACTCAAGAGCTGTTATGTAACACTATGTATATAAATGGTGCAAAAAGTCAGTGCTTCTGAAAAAAAAAATGAGACAATGGTTTTTAAAATGCCTTTATAGCTTTGGTTCTTTATGAAACTTAATTCAGCAGGCTGAAGAAAATGGTTCTTGTATACAGCGGGCTGTTGTCCTCTAGGGTACTTGAGTATGTAAAAACAAACAAAAAAATGCTGTAGAATAAAACAAACTTGTGCCATTAGTCTTTATATGTTTCTGCCCCAGAGAAGGCGCAGGCCATAAGAAGAAAAAAAAAAGGTGTTAAAGTGATGATAAATTTTTATACCAAATGTGTTTATTTTTTTGTGCAAGTAATCCTTTAAATTTGAATTGTATTAGGTGTTAAAATAAAACGACCTCAACTCCTCAAATTAATGTTTCCTGTACATCTGTCAAAAAAAAAAAGTTTGTGCCTGAAACGGTTTGACAAGACTGCAGTTAAGTTTACGTAAGGAATTGCTACCCAGGAGCTGTGGGAAGGCTCATTTACAGGTGGGCGTCTCTCTGGTGGGTGCATTAATTAATAATATATGGGCAGACAATGAAGTGTCACTTGCCTCACTCTCCCTGTCTCCAGACAGTAAGTGACACCTGCTTCCATGGGCACAAAACCTGTTTTCCAAGCAGTTAAAACCAAAAATATCTACCGTGTCAAGAGATACTCCCAGTCAGGATTGTCTCCCTATTTCCATGGCACGGATGGAAATAGGAAGGGGAGAAGAAAACTGTGGTACGTGTGTCCTGCAGCTGCTGTATTCCTTCCCGGACAGTGCTTTGCATGTAGAAAGCAACACACGGCTCAGGCAAAAAGCGAGGGAATTCCTGCTCCTTGCAGGATCCCTGGGCTAACAGGGGATCGTGTTAGGAAGCCTAAATGCAGTCCCAGAAATGGTTGGAGCTGGGAGTTGTACGTGTTGTGATACAGGATCACAAAACTCATCTTAAAATTAGGTCTTTGGCCATGAATATAAAGGAAAGATTTTCCATATTTTTTTTTCCCCACTTGCTCATTTTGGATGTAGTTTGTGGATTTCCTTTTACTGATGATTTCCTTTTCTTGTTTGTTTTTGTGTGGCTCTTTCACACAGCAGCACGGAACAGAAACAAGATTATTACTCCTTTTTTCTCCTTCCTTCCACTACTAAAAAAAAAATACACTTTCCCTTTGGAATAAAGATTTTACTGCAGCACTGGGTTGCTCTTTGGGCTGTCGCTTTCCAAAGCCACGCAGAGGGGAAGGAGGGAGAGGGAAGCGGTGTTCGAGGCACGGGTATACAAATAGTGTCCAGGAAATAGAAGGAGTTGGGCTCATCAGCAACAGGAGTATGGGCAGAAAATGCAGGCTTTACCCAAACCAAAATGAAGCCAGGCTTGTGCCACAACGTTTATTTAAAAAAAAAAATTAAAAAAAAAAACAACAGGCATTTTAAATCCATGAACTGGGTAACAGTAGATACGTAAGAAGGAAAATGGGATGATAGACGATAAGTAGAATTTGGTAAAATAACAGGATAGAAGTTAGTGAAGGTAAAGGGCAAAGAGCAGTGTAACTGAGGTCCCATTAAAACTGGGAACTGAACCTGCTGTGTACGTATTTTGGTGGAAATCTCGGTCTAAAAAGAACCACTCGAGGACAGGAATATCTGGTTTTAAGTGAGGCTGTTGAGACCGTAGAGATAACAAACTATTTGCTCTGTTGGAAACTGGTGCCGTGCTATGAACTGAAGTTAAATAAGTGACGGGTGATCTCAACTCCCTTTGGACTGAACTTCTGAGTCTCTGGGGCTAAGAACTAAGCCCATTAAGATTTAAGAACATATATAGCAAAATGTCCCTCACTGTGATGGTTAACCGTACCTCAGATGGCGCAGAGAAGGCAAATCCAGATCCAGATTTTAATTTTTACTGTGAGCATCAGTTCAATGTTTAATTAGCCAATATAAACTATATTTTCATGAAGGAGCTAGAGAATTTACAAGAGGAAAAAATGTACCTTTGTCCTCACTAGTAGAGTAGGATTTTGTGGCTAAGTTGAAAAAATAGACAAATGTGAAAAATGTGGAAAAATTGCAATACCTAAGACAAAGGTGTAGAACAATAAAACCTGTACTTGACTTTGTTTTGTTTTCCTCTCAGCAGGACTCCTGTGAGAGAAGCTTAAGGGTCAGCACATGATTATGGAGCAAAAAGGACTGAAAATTTGTAAGACAAGCAAAATTATTTCTTCCGTGTGCAAGAGATCAGACGAATGTGAATAGCAGGGCCCTTTCTGAGGTTGCCTGAGGGTTGCTCTCAAAGGCAGGCACCTACAGAAGTGGGTCTGCAACAAATTGGTGGGACCAAACCTGCCTGAGAGTTCTAGAAGAACTCAAGAATGGATTATGTGAGCAATTACTATGTATTTCCAATGTCTAAAGGAATGAAAAGTGATAAAAACACGCCAATTTTTTAAAAGCTTCAAGTCAAATCTACATGCTTAATTTTTATTTATTTGTATGTTGATAAAAACTGATAAAGGCTAGAATTAGTCTATGTGTGAGTCGTTAAATTTTGGCAGAGTCTTTGGGAAGCTTCACTGAGTAGATGAAGAACCCCAGGTTGATGTATGCAGGGGCTCTCATTAAAGTTTCCTTAAAAAACAGTGATGTGCTGGTTGGAGAGGGGAGGTCCCTTAATGCTGCATGGCTATTTGCAAAATAGAATAATAAAAGAGTAAAGGAATAAATTACCAATATTCCCAAGAAGGAGAGGCTGCTGAAGGAGCCCAGCAGGACTCCGCTGCCCAACACATCCGTAAAAGGTCAGTTAAAGGGGGGTAAATAGTTTGCACTTACGTTGCGTTCACAAAAATTACGAAACTGGAAAGTGTTAAAAGTAGCAGAACATTCTCATGATACTGAGTGTCTGATAAGACGGAAGATGTAATTCAGCATTTGCTAAAATAATGTAAATATAAAAGAATATATAAAGTAATACTTAATTTACCCGCAGGTGGGGGTCTCTAAAATAGATACTGCCTCATAGGAATGCAATTTTGGAGTTATCCAGGTAATTCTATGGAAACACCATCTCATTGCTCAGCAGCAGGTCAGGCGAGTGCTAAGAATGACTCAGCAGGAGATAAAGAATAAAACAGAAAAGAGTTTTACACCGTGTAAATCAATGTGCACCCACCACCGCATGCTGGTTGACACCAGACACCGGGTTAGGTGACCCCTCGGCGTTCTGCAATGCAGCTGGGTTTAGTTTCACCTCAACACCCCAGCATTTGGGTGAATTTTCAGGATGAGGAGGTATTTGTAGTACCACAAATGGAGAAGCGATGTGCTTGAGCACTGTAGCAGCACAAAAAGAGGTCTTTGCTGTCTAAACTGTGTTGTCCGTTTGCATTGCGAAGAAGTAATAGTTTTTCTCAGGAGTAGGTTTTATTTATTCTAGGTCTGAAATAGAAAGAGGAAATACACTTCACTTCCTGCTTTGAAAATCCTGCTGGGATGTCTCGCTGAAGAGCACAGAGTCATTTGCATTCTTCCCATTTCTATGCGACTTTGCAAAATGTTGTTCAACCCCACGCAATAAAGAGTAGAAATCCCGGGGTGTGTTTTCCCCTGTCCGTTCCCCCTCGCCAGGGAGGTAGGTCCCCCTGTTCCCTGGCTCTTCCTGGCAAGTTTTGTCATCTCCCGCCTCGTCCTGCGGGAACGTCTGGACCGTGCGCTTTCTGCGCGTGAGGGATGTGACAGGTGACAGAAGGAGGACCAGGGTGGCCTTCACCTTGACAGCAGAGGGCTCGCCCTTGTGCTAGAACCTCCGAGAGGCAGAACAGCAGGAGGGGGAAGAGTCTGGCTTTTTGCACAGGTGTAAACATGAATAACTGAAGTTAAGCCACACTCCGTGACCACTGTCTCCACAGTCCTGTCACTCTTCCCGGGACTGCCTACAAGAACAATAATGTAACTAAAACAGGAAAAACGCCACGCTTCGGTGTATCCGTAGCAAGGCACAGTAATATTCCTCTAGCTCTTCCAAATACCTATCTTGCTTTTATACTCATTATATTCTACAAAGACCAGCACCAGCTTTTTCCTCTAGATATATCTTCTGTTTAGGAGCTACTTGAGCACGCAAAAGTTGTCAACAAGTTGCAGGATTCCTTACAGACCTGTGCTTGCAGACGGCATGTCTTAGATTTCAGAAAAAAACCAATGGTTTCCTACATTAGTTCACAATAGATTAAAAGTCTTTATTATAACCATGACTTCAACCTTTGCAAACTGTATTCCTTTTGTTTATTGAAAAAAAAAAATCCTTAAGGTATTGAAAAAAAAGCACTAGCATATTAGAACTAGAGTAGAGAAACTACTTGCTTCATGACCATACAAGAAAGCTAGCTAATGTGCTAGAAAGCGAGGAACAATGTTAGGATCCACAGCTCTTCTAACGTTTTTAAAGCCCTAATACTTATTTGAACCTTGTACCTTATAGAATGAAAACTTCTGAGTGTTGTGACTGCTCTGCTCCTTACGAAATATTTATTCAGCTATGCCCTACACATTGAATCCAATCTGTACACCCGCATTTATGGAACTGGTTGCTGCCAATTAAGAAAAGTTTCACTGAAGTTTAAGACTTCAATAAGGGGATTTGTAATTAAATAAAGTAGATGCAGTTGTTCAGTTACAATTTCTATATTTTTCATAAAAATAACAACATTTGGGGGAATTCTAAGTATACTTTTATTGCTGAACAGGTTTATTTATTAGGTTGACAGTTAATGTGGTTTCCCTAATTAGGGTTATACTAAGCCTTTCATTCTAGAAGAATAAATTATAGTAAAACTATATTTCCACGCATGAGAATTGGTGAGACAGAAATAGGGGAGCAATGCAAAGCTAATTTTACATTGTTTCCACCTGTGCAATTGTGGCCCTGTGACTTCAAAGCCAGTTTTATTATTTCTTTTCAGGAAGAGACATGTGGGAGAGATGTTTGGATAAACTTTGCAAGCGTGAGTGTAGTTAAGTGCTGGAACAGGTCAGTCAGGGAAGTGCTATGGAATTAGAGAATCCTTTCTTGTCAGAAATACAGGAATATTTTTCCCTGTGTTGATAAAAGAAATGTTTTTTACAGCTCTATTTTATTTTATTTTGTTGAGACTAAATCGACATTGTTCCTGTGTGGGGATAAAAATAAGTGCTCAACATATTTAAAAATTGTTTTAATAAATGTTCAGTTACATGGTTGGCTTGAAAAGGGGGCAGTATGGAGTGTTCCTCTCTGATGAATTCATATGGATATGGTACTCTTATCTTAAAAATGTGCTTAATTTCTCTGTCGTGTTATTTGGGGCTCAACTGATCTCAGACTTTTAAAGAAAGCACATTGTATAGATGGATGGATTAGTCAATAGTTGAATGCACTCACAATAAAAACGTGTGTTCCTTAGTCAGGTCTGGAAAATGAAATGGTTCTACAGTCAAAAGCATTGACCAACCCCTTATTTTAATTTAAGCAGGTATATATGTGCACCAGACATTTCCTAGAGATCCTGATAGCCTAATACACTTGGAACAGATAAGGAACTGAGGAATCAACAGAAGTTAAACTAGCAGTTATTTTAAAATTACCCTCCAAAATTCTGTGTTAATTTTAATCCAGAGTAGAAATTTTCTTAGACACTGTCGGAAAGCATGCCTTTGCACACAGAAGTGCTGATTTCAGAAGTAATGATTACCTTGGAGAGAGTCACTTACGTCAGAACCGTTTTGCCCACCTCTTCTGTAACACTGGTGATTGCTCTTGTAAGACACAAATACAATCTTAAATATGCACCAGGGAAACATCTCAGTGAAGTTTTAGCCCAGGACAGGAAAGCAAAAGATGATTCCCAAAAACAAAAAAGAGAAAAAAATCCAACTGTTTTTGTTAGTATCTCCATTAATGGTCAAGATTTACCAACGCTAAAGTGCTTTCCATTTTGAAAGTGCTTTCCAAACACTCACCTACAGCTATTTACTTAAAGACTTCTGTTAAGAGGGTGAAAGGAATGTACTGAGAATGTCTCTTTATGGAGGCTGACAAGCCTTTTAATAGAAAAGATTCCAAGTTTTCCTTTTCCCTATTGTTTAAATCTTAAGCAGTAATATTTAAACTCATGAAGGAAGGAATCATTAAATATATTGTTCATAATTACATCAGCACATTATAAAACTGTAACCTGATTTCATATTTGGCTATTGATGACATCATCTTAAATCAACCCCCAATACTCTCTGTAATTCTTTTTCTAAAGTCTGTTTTAAAACAAGCAAATTAGCTATCAGCCTTATATACATTTTATTAATTTTCTGTGTTGGCTCTACCAGGTTGTATGTTATTTTCCAAAGAAAATTGTGTCTTCTATATGCTTTAGTTTTAAAAGTGCATCAAAACATAGTTGTATGGAAATAGAAATGAATTTAAAAATTTTAATAAGAGCTTGTTCAGCTACTTCATACTGTATTTCAGAGGGATTCTGATTTGATTATATTTTGGTTATATTTTAATTTTTGCAAAATCAAATCCTAAGAACATCTACATCTACCTCTAGTCATAGAACCTACCTCTGTAATTGAAAAATCTAACAAAACAACCCACAGAAGAGACAACCCCCAACAACCCAGTAATCAGACAATGAACAAAAATGCTTCTCTTCACTTTTTAGCCCCTCTGGATAACTGGAATTAGGTGTGATGGGTAGAAAATGACAGCAAAACAGTTTAGATCTCTCAGAGCTGAGAAGTATCTTCCTTAAACCTTTCTTTTCCAGCAGCCTCTCTGCCTGGAATGCTAGTTTTACGCATGACCCCTTTCATCAAAATGGTTCAGATCCCCCACTGACAGTGTGGTGTCCAGCCCCCTCCAGCCATACCCCCACGGTTCAGCATGACCTCCCTCCCTCAGTTTCGACTTCCAAGCCATTTCCTCCCAGCCCATCGCCACGGCGTCAGGCCTGGTTTGGACAAGCCCGGCAGCCCAGAGCTGAGAGGCAGGAGCAGGACACAAAGACCTCATCAGTCCTCATGCCAGTTGCAGCGGGGACTTTCTGTGTGGCCTCCTTCAACTCCATTTATTCCAGCCACCTTGCTTTTGTTAGCGGTAAAAATAGTTAAACTTCATTTTCAGCCTTATTTTTAGCGGAGGTTTGTCAAAACTCTGTGCTTAAAAGGCGTAATGTACTTAAGGGTATTTCTGAAGTAACTTGTGGGCCGCAGTGGCTGCTGTTATCTTGTTCTGCTGTAATCACGCGGCGGCAGCTGGACTCGGGAGAGAAAGTGCACAGTTACAATCAGATCAACAAGTTCAGCAGCACGCCGTTATCTTTCCCTGCTTGTCCGTAAGAACAACGAAACAGCATGTCTCGCATCTCCACGCCTTCTATTTGCTTGTACAATAATTTCTCATCTACGCGCACAACACGTGAAGGGTCCCAGGTGAGGAATTTCTCTCCTGGCTTATTGCGTCTTCTGGCAGCACCAGGAGAATGCAACAAACTGGGATAAACTGTTATATACGCCAGTATATGTAATAATGGCTGCGCTTGATGGGGCTGGTTAAATGTATGGGTGGCTCAAGAGGCACAGCTGAGCATTTCTGTGTGATGTCTTAAAACTCTCCTTGCCAACCGAGGAGCTCTGTTAAACAAACGTCCATCAGCCTTTTGACAGGGAAAAATCAAGTTCTTGTTCCTTTGTGCCTAAAACACCCATGTGGATGAACTCATCCACTGAAGTCAGTGGAGGCCACGATGCAGTCTAAGTTGTACATTTGCATGGCTATTTACTGCCCTGGGGCTTACCAAAATGTAATGACCAAACTGTCTGAAACAATTGGCACCTGGAAAACTTGACCCAAAATGATAGAGCTTGTTTGCCGGTTGCGGCAGGCACACCATCCGCTTTTCTTTGCTTCTACTACTGTTCCTTTTCTTTCTCCTGACATGCAAATTTGCCTGTTCAACAGGAACCAGTACCTTCATAAGACTTTGGTCTTCAGCTGCTTTCCTTTCCCATCACATCAAGCAACTTTCTGTATTATTAACATATATAAATGTGTTTCATTTTTACCCTTCTGCCAAAACATAGTAGTGAAGGACACGGCCGAGATACAAAAGAGATGCGTCTGGACAAACAACTCAGTTGGGCTGAGATCCTACCTAAAACTGTAGGGACGCTGGGGTGGGTTCAGTAGTCTGGTGAGCTGAGTATCAAGCTTTGACACTGCCTGAAAGGTCCTGTCCCTTTCCTCTGCATCCTCTGCCGCTCCTCTTCTCCTGCTGTTTAACTGGTACCAGCACAGGGACCCATTGGACCCCTCCAAGCATCAATTCAACTCGCTCACCTGGTGGAAAATCAACCCAGCTGTGCAGTTTTTTCTCATGAAGGGATCTAATGAGCCCCACGACAAGGTAGGGAGGGAGGAAGGGAAAGAGCAGGGGCAGAGGTGAGGAGAAGATGCTAAAGGCAGGGAGCAAGCAAGACCTTCCCCTTTCCATGGCAGGGAACTACTAGACTGGCTGATCTGCCCGTGGAACTGCAGGCCTAACAGCATCTTTCCTGGGGCAAAATATCCAGCAATCACAGCTCTTAACACACTGATAAAATTGACAGACTGAGGATCTAGAATTGACTATATATCAACTATACATACATATGGACTGTAAATACTATTATAAAAGAAGTGAACACACCGGTTATGTAGCCCAGATAATACATTGCCTCTTACAAAAGGCAAAATTTTAAACAAGTTGAACAATAATAAGATAATGAGAAGCAAAACCAGAAGGGGAGTCTCCCCTAAAACTCTCCTCCCGTTACATCAACTGTTTTGCTTTCCAAGGATTTGCAGAATCTTCCCTGCTAGCCTGCCTTCTCTGCAAGCCAAAATCAGAGGGCCGAGCCAAAGCTGGATTAAGACGTGAATCTTTGTCCTCTGGAGTCTTCTGTGGAACAAAATCAGAATAGCATTAATTCTTACAGTGTTCTGTGAACGGGAAAAGGGGAGAGAGCCTGGGTTTTTACTATGCTGGGATTAATTTAAACTTCAGTAGTATCAAACCTTCCAATGTGCAGAGCAGTAATGGAATGTATTTCTCCTGTTTTCTTCACTCGGTGCCAGTCTTCCCCATTCACGACTTGTAATGGGACCACACACAGGACTGAAGACACTGCAAATCCAACTGCAATCTGGATTGAATTCAGGGTGAAGTAAAAAATCGTTTGAGGGTGTGGCTGAGCTGGTTTTCTCCAGCACAGTTTAACTGGATAGTTTTTGCTCGAATATTTACAGTGCTATTAATGCCTATTGTTCATAAAGCCTTTATCCAATTTTTGAAGTTAGTGAGAATTTATGGCCCTTGGCATAGTTTTTAGTATGCTAGAAAATGAAAAAGAATTTTTAAAGTTGACTATAAACAATGAAAATTGCATGTAGGTTTGCACTGTGAAGATGACAGACATTACAATGACTTGACTATCAGTTAATTTAGAAATGATCTGTTTGAGCTTATTTTTAATGTGAGCTCATTTATCATCGAAATGGTTGCTAGGACTCTATACTTTGAAATTTGAAACTTGTTCTAGAAAAGAGCAATTGTGAAACGGTTTTTAAACATATTTTCTTCTTGGCAGCTTCTATATAGTGAAATTATTGATGCAAAATGATTTTATTATATCAAGACTTGATCTTACAAGCACTTATATCTAGACTTAACTTGATTCAGAAGTGCAGAATGATTCGTGTTAGATCTCTGAGTGAAGTTAAGCATGCACAGAATGGATTTATTCAGCTGGCCTTAAATTCCTGCTAACTTTCTGTACCTAATATTTTCTTCTTGGTTAAGCTCCTAGCAATTATCTGTCCAGGTCACTACTTAGACCATGGAAATCATTCTTCAGTGGTCACTAGCTTTCACCACTGAACAAACACAGAGACTTGTGTAAAATGGAAGCTGTGTGAATATGAGCTGGGTTGCTTAAAACCCCAGTGAGATGATGAATGGTGCTCATTACATGCCTGCATGGCATATTGGCTAAGCCCTTTCAAAACCTAGTCCCTGGCAATTTTTAGCAAGTCTTGTGACTTTCCTCTCACCTTTTCAATGACTTTAAACACTTACAGTCTATTCCAGATGATGTAGACGGAACTGGGATTCTGGCTCCAAGCACTGGGGATCACTCCTGACAGCCAGGGCGGGTTGGTTTTGGCAGGAGCGATGCCTGCAGGACCTTGCCTCACGCGGAGCAGGGCAGCAGCTGGCTGCTGTCGGGAGCATCCAGGCAAGCAGTCCTGAGCGAGGGGGAGGAGTAGGGAGAGGTAAGCCGGCTGGAGAGCCCTTCATCCATGCAGTGGGAGCAGCCACTGGAACGAACAGGTCTGGGAATCCCAGTTCTGTATGTCAGAAAGAAGAGATCTGCAGCTTTCTGCTAAGAATTCTCAAACATGTACATATACCTGTGAGTATAAATACTGAGCTGGATACCTCTGATCTTCCAGATAATTGTGTTCTGCAGTTATGCACTGAAAAGGCTTTCTCATGAGTTTGGCACCCTGACTCTTTATCTACTTATATCCTTTTCCTAAGTGACTAGTTAATGCCAGGGAATCAGTCCCCATTTGCAATAGCCCTGGTTTAATTTCTGAAGTGTCAGACAAGCCAGTAGACATGTAAGCCCAGAGATGTGGTGGAATACTGATTGAAAAGATGACAGGAATCCTGTTCATTGCACTCTAGCTGTGATTGAGAAAAGTATTTACAGCTTAAGAAATGTGCGTTACATGCTATTGTCATGAAAAGAAACCACAGGACAGAGGGGAAGAGCCAGCTCGCTCCTTGGAACATCTGGGAAAAGCAGATGAACAGAAGGCTGATCCCCAGGAGTATGCAGGAGGCAGTGATCTGCCTGCCCGCTGCTGATATCCCTTCTTCTCTGCTTTTGCAGTGTCAGTCTCGGTACCGTAAACGAGTAAAAGTTGCCAGCTTGTCCCGAAGACTTGGGGTCCGTGGGTGACCTTGTGGTTGCAGGAAGAATTAATTGGCTCTAAGGCACTGGGGAAAATGAGAGAATAAACACCCCGCTTCTGAGTCTGAAAGGGGAAAATGATGTTGGGCTGGAGGGAGAGCATGGTTACCTGCTGTGCGGAAGATATCTGAGGGAACAGGGTGTGAGAACTGAAATGATGGCTTTGTTCTAGTGTGGGACTCGGGCAAGGGGGGATGATCTCCAGATCATGAAGCAACCATTAATCCAAATCTTTATAAACTGGTTTTAATCAAGTCTTCTACCAATAGCACGTAAAGCTCTGACTAAAATCCCCTCACTGAGGATTTGGGAGAAGTTGACAACGATGCAAATGCCACCCACACAGCTGGTGGTTGTGGGTCCAGAAATCAGGGAATGCCAGAAACCACAGGACAATCTCTTAAAACAACAAAACGATTCTATTATGTTCTCTTCCTCTGCTGATGGGGTTACTGTGGTTCCCAGGCTGGCTGTAGTGTCTCCACAACCCATCAGCTCCCGGGGTACCCTTCTCCATTGTATGGCATAGACCTACCCCGAAGCCAGCTGCAGGGAGCCGATGGTTTTCCGATGTCCACCAGCCAGATTTGTTTCTTGTCAGAGGCTTTGCAGCACAGAGTGGCTGGAGCAGGGCCCAGGGGTGTGAGCCACTGTGCTGGGAAGGAAGGAGCACGAGCAACGTGTCCCCGGAGAGCAGAGATGGGAGTTTCTGTCAGGATAGCAAGCATCTATCTCGGGAGGGTACAGGCAGGTTTTGTACTCTTTTCCTGCTCAGGATGACCCCGGAGTCCAACGTAGCCAACTACAGCCCCAGACAGAACACAGCGTGTGTGACAGCTGAGGTTCTATGTGATGTGTTGAATCACTTCTACGGCATTTTTCTGTATGTGAAAATTGATGGGTTTAGTATGGGATAAAAAAAAAAAAGGATTTGAAAGCTGAATAGACACCAACACTTCAAACAAATATATACTCTACTCTTTGTTGCTGTATATAGGCCTCTAACAGCTAATGCTGCTGCTGCTGTTGGATTGTGGAGGTTGGCTCAAAGTTATCATAACAACGCTCATTTCTTATGTATGAGGCAGTGCAGGAAGAAGTCTTTCTTTTCAAAAATAACTAAGGATGGAGGATAAAATAGACGACTTGTACACAGATATTTTTAGCTAAAAGATCTTGATTAGATGAGCAGTTTAGGTCTATAAAGATAACTGAGTTGCTCAACTGTTCCCATCTGTCTCGTCCCTGTCCTGTGTCAGCAGGGGGAAGTAGTAACTAAGACCTTCTGTGGCTTAGATACTAAGTGCTTTCATTGGAGTATTTTTGTCCGCCCTCCTTTCTTTCCCTCTTTGACATCAGTAAGAAGTTTTATTTATACACCACTGTGAGATATTGTACCTTCTGTGGAAAATTACTGACAACTGCTTTGTCAGTGACGCTTAAATCCAAGTAATTCTGCTTTCTTTTACAACACTTTTGTTAATCTGGATTAAAATACTGCAGGTGCTGCTCAGATTTCCACTGCCGGCAAGACATTAATATTGTTTCAATTAGGCTGGTTGCTGTAACAGCAGCTTTCTAAAAATTGCCGTGATGGTGGCTTCGAGGCACGCAGCGCGAGCAAGGACACCTCTTGTTCCCCATCCAGATCCCAGGCTGTGTCTCCAAACCCCGTGCCTGCCCGGAGCGGAGCTCGTTTAGCCCCACCCTCTGAGCAGTCCAGCCTTTATTTATATGAAATCTGTGGTCCAACTGGCTTCAGATGGCGGGTGTATGTGCGTGTGCCTGCCTCCTGAGTGTGCGAGACGAGCTGGGATCATGAGCCAGGGTTGTTCCAAGTGGTTTTAATCAGCAGCCCATTAGAGGAGAACGGAAAACTTCTAACAGGATAAGAACCGAGTAAGTAAACCTAACTTTGAACTCGCAATCTGGACAAAACAAATGCAAGCGAAAATCTCCATAGGCTGTCAGTTTTCAGATAAATGATCACTTTTAGAGAGAAAGCTGTGCATGCTGACAGGAAGGAGGCAATTTAAAAGGACTGGAATGAAGGAAACTGTAAAAACAAAGTGGGAATTGAGAATGCAAGAGAGAAAAAAAAACAGCGAACGGTTGTTCACGAAGTTGGTACGCTCTCCTACTCTTTTCAGCTGCGGACAGGACGTGTTAAGCTTTAACCTCTTGCTTTCTTGGATGTCATTGTCTGGCTGAGTCGTTCCTTCTGCACAGGGGGTGAAGATTCCTGCTCCTCACCTGTCTGCCGGCAGGGCTGCTCTCCCTAGAGCGCGGTGTGGAGGAGGTCCCCTTGCAGGACACCCCATGGCAGGCTGCTGTTCCCCGCTCCTCACTTCTTGTTTTTTCACAGGTTGTTCCCGTACCCCCATGGGAGGGCACTTCCCGAGCCTTTGCTCCTCTGGAACCCGTGACTTCTTGCCAGGCACCAGGAAAAAGCTCAGCAGCAGAAATGGGGAAAACTCTCACTAGTTTTGGGTAAAGAGCGCCTTTGGCTTTTTTTTACCCTGGCAAGACGTGGCTCCTTGGACTGCTTCTGCAATGTGGCAAAGGGTGAAGTGAGGACGGCAAAGAGGCCATGGTTTGGGGGCAAGTCCCCAGGTGCCGCAGGCTTTGTCGCCCTCGCCCCTTCCTTCTGGCCTTGGTGGTGGCCGTCTGCCTGTTCTGCCAGACCCTGACTCCTCTCGTGACCAGCAGCATCCTTTCGGCAGTCGTTCACGGGATCACGCCCAGCAAAGTGACTAAAACACAGCAAGGAAGATACAAGGAGGTCTCTCCAAGCACCGCTCACTGCTTCCTCCCTGGCAGTAACCCCCAGACAGTGAAAAAGGTAAGTCAGCTGGAGCAGAGTGCTGAGCAATAATTAGCAAAGCGAGGGATAGCGAGTCTGGCAGGATCATCCGAGTCCAGCTAAAATTAGCCCTAAGCTTGGAAGCCTGAGATCTGTATACAAACAAGTGGGTGATCTAATGACAGCGGCATATGCGCAGGCACTTCTCCCTGACCAGCGCGGCAGCGTGCTGTTACTGACACAGGAATCCCGAGATCTACGGCTGAAACATGGCATTGCTCTGGGACTCCGGGGGGATTTCAGTTTGCTGCACAGACCATATTTTCTTTTGGCTTTAGGACTCGGGACTTTAGGCTTTAGAGTACTGGCACGTAAATCAGGAGCCAGCGGGCTTTCATGAAAGTGACTGAGGCTGTTAATTAGCACCGGGACTGCAGCTGCCCAGTTATCTGCTCGTCAAGTTTTGGACTTTACTGGCATTCTGCTGAAAAGGCTGAATATAACTGCATGTGAGAAATTAAAGAAAAAAAAAGCCCTTTTTACATTTTAAAATCCTACTGTTTACTTTGGAGTCTTTATCCCACAAAATTTACTTTGTCCTTAGGTTACCTGACCTCATGTTTATTTTGTACAGGGTTCCTAGAATGGATGTTAAAACCTAACGAATACAGACACTGGTATTTTAGTTGGAAAATGTGGTTTGTTAAATGGTCCAGGCTGAGGCAGTTATTTTTACTGTGGAATCTGTGATCAGCACTAGCACAAATGTTTCAGGTTTTCTTCAATCCTACAGAGAGGGCTGCTAATAGTGCAGCAGATATCTCACTGTGAAATCACCTTTATGCTGGTATTTTATATTCAGATGTATTGGGACTATAAATATTAATCTGTGATTTCACAGATTATGGACAGCATCCACATAAAGCAGTTTAAATTTAAAAAAAGGTAGAACACTGTCTCTTTGATTAGATAGGGTTCACAGTCTGAAAGGTCAGCAATATTGATTTTAGGAGAGCAGTTGTAAAGTGCATCTTCTGCAACAATCGAAAACTGATATGTGAAGTAGCTTTGGCATGAACTCTTTAACCTTAAGTCTTAAAAAATGGATTCCTGTTCTTGTGAAGGTCAGAGAGATTTTTCTTACGAGTTGCAGAAATGTACTCCATCCTGCATTTGTCATAATTTTGTATTTTAATGATGCTTTAGTACACTAGGTACTTTAGCTTTGTTCAGCAATGTGACATGAAGAATTACAATTTAAAGGGAAATAAGCACAGCTGACAAGCGTGGTTTGCATTGCATTACAACTTTTGACATAAAGTCTATTTGCTTTTACTCATTGCTGTTGTAACGACAAAGAACATTTCCTATCTTACCTTGGGCTACCTAAAGTCTGCAAGAATTGGTGGAATAATGGCAACGTTTTGCTAACATATTTCTTGGCTGGAAATATCTGTAATTTCCTCTTTCTCACTTTGTTTGAGAAAAATGCAGATAGACGCTGAACTTAGTGTGCTGGCTGTTTGAAATGAGAAGGAAGCTTATGTTTTTACAACACGCTGTACTTAAGGCCCTCCAGCCTACATGGTTGGATGTGACTATCACACGCACACTCTGAACCTATAGTACAGATGGAAATGCATATGTTAACCCTTACAGGTATGTTTTCCAGGGCTGTGCTACTCTAACACATTCCTCTTCAAGTTCTGAAGACCACCCGTAGCTGGCTCCCTATTTGTCTTGAAAGTTCCCTCTAGAGCATGAGGAACAAAATGTCTTGCACATGTTGGGATGTTACTCTAAGTTGCTCTCTGTTTCCAGAGAATGCTCTGCGGGTTGTGTGGGCTGAATAACAATCTCAGGGAACAGAAAAGACAAACATCTCCAAAAATCTCTACCACTTTGCTTTGAGAGGGTGTTCTTGAACTGTCTTTTTTTGCCCACTGCTTATTCAGATAACTGAGCTGCTATCTGAATCTTGCTTGATTTTATTGGGTAGCCAGTAACATCTACAACAGATGTCATGGCTGAAACTTTACACTGTTTTATTTTAGAGTCACGTGCCCACCCACAGTAGCTAGTTTGGAAACAAGTTCTCATTAAAGCTCTGGCTTAAATTTTCATGTATGAATCTGGATAAACACTTTAAAATATAGTCTAATTTATTCAAATTTTAATTGACTAGCCATGCATGTATTCTTATTTTGTAAATACTCCAATTTATTAATAAGAATCTGTTGTGCAGTTAAACAGTGACTTAAAGTAAACACGGCAACATGTATTATGAAGCCAAAGTTCACGAATAAGTTTTAAGGAAAAGAAGACCCTGCTGAAGATAATATTGTTTAGATTATACCCAGTGTTTCTGGCTTTTATGCCACAGTGTCTCTCATGCTGCAGAATCTCTTCTGACTAGGTATGAGCAGACCGAATTCCTGGTTCCTTCAGAAACAATTAGTATTGTGCTGAGCCTGCTGTAAGAATTTGGTTATGATTGGCATTGCATGAGCAAAATCCCCTCCATGGTCTGATAATTTCTCCATTCAGAGTTTGCATTGTACAAGTAAAAAAAAAAAAAAAAAAAAAAAAAAAAAAGCACATTTTATGAGCCATTGGGGGAAGAGGAGGGGGAGATCTGAAGAAAAAATGCAGCTTTGCCACTCCATCTCTGATCTCCAAATTTGTCTCATATTGGAAGGGAAAGTTCCCGATAAATGTGGAAAAACCATGGGGCTGGAAATTGCCAATTTGGTCTATAAATATGACTTTAACTACATCCAAGATACCCTGGGATGGATCCACTACTGTCAGGCACATAGTGCCTGTCTTTTTTAAATTGGAAAAATGCAGATTTCGTTCCTAGTACTTCTCTCGTAGGTATCACACGTTGCAGGAATTTTAAAAGCTGCTGGAGAGCTGGTCCTGT
The DNA here is from genome assembly GCA_026413425.1 of Tringa solitaria. Classification (NCBI taxonomy): domain Eukaryota; kingdom Metazoa; phylum Chordata; class Aves; order Charadriiformes; family Scolopacidae; genus Tringa; species Tringa solitaria. The sequence goes on along the minus strand of JAOXJM010000001.1, from coordinate 25,228,389 downwards.
AGCCTTATTTTCACATAAACAGAGGTCAACATTTTCTAGTATAACATTAAATGTTAATATCTGTAGCCCGAAAAATAGAGGGCTTATTTCTGCATCTCCAACATTAAAGGCATGAGAGGGAGATGTCACATCCAGCAGCAGGCTGTCTGTGGGTTCAGCCAGACACTTTTTCCTCCTGCATGAGGAAACATTTGTAAATGCATATAGTGAAGATGAGAGTTGATAAAAAAGCCCACACAAACTCTGTGTAGGTTTGCCTGCCATGGTGTTGGGCCAGAAATGCCTTTGGTACCAGACAGATGTAAAACCGTTACGCTCACCTTAACCTTGCTTCTCAGCCACTTCTAAGAAGAGCTAATTAGCTGGTCACAGATGTGTTTCCACCTTCTGAATCAATTCAGCCAGAGCTGATTTAGGTGCCTCTGCAGAGGACTGCGTTTTGCCCAGGTAGGCGTAGTCCCTTTGCTGTTGTGAGGAAGCAGTGAGACAGTATTGCTCAGGTGCAAGGCACAGTTTCGGCACACTACCTCTCTAACCACGGCCAATGTATAAAAAATGAGATTTTAAATTTTAAGATGGGTCTTGAAGGAGATTGTTTCATGGATATTCACAAGAGCCTTGCCACGTCCCATGGCCATTTAAGGCTACCTGACTAAAAAAAAACCAAACAAGACATGCAGCCGATTTGATGAGAATTTTACAAGTGAGTAAAGTTGGCATGTTAATAAATGAAAGATAATAGGTATAGTGAAAAAAGCTGTATGCACTTTCAAGGCCCTCAACCTGCCACTTATGTTTTGTGTAAAAGATATATCTCCAAGAGGAGTTATAATGAGGTGAGAAAACAGGGAGAATAGGGAACTGATTTTTATAGCTTTATTCTGAACAAATAGGATAGGATATAATTTACTGGCAGGGGACAGCAAGGAAGAAACAAGATAATGACAGCTTGATGTGGTCATATCTCACGGATACTATAGAGAACAAAAGAAAAGAAAAGGAAAAAAAGGAAAAAAAAGAGAAGCATCATGTTTTAGTTCTAAACAAGTTCTAGAGTGAGATGCAGTTGAACATCTTGTACAGGTTAGAGGCCCAGGTTTTCCTGATTTGAAAATCAGGAGTGAAATTCCTGAAAAGCTGAGAATTGTTACTAGAACTTTAGAACTCTAGATATCCAGAGTGGAATTATCCTCTCTTTACTTCAATGTTCCACTCTTCAGAGCCAGAAAGCTGGACTTCACAGTCAATAGAAGGAACTGCTCCTGATGCAAAACTAATTATGACTTAATGTAGACCTTTAAAAAAAAATCTGATGAACTTCCCCTTCTAAAGGCACGTGTCTGTAGTTTTCCTATTGGTTTTTCGAATGGAATATACTTGCTTCAGTCAGGATAAGCAGAGAAGGATGGGAGAAGGAGAGGAGTGTCATGGAAGAAGGCGTGGGGAAAGGAGACACTGGCTGGGGCAGGTGTGGGAAGCACAGTAGGGAACTATGGCTGTAAAGTGACAGTATCCCCAGAAGGTGCAGAAAAGATTGTGCACAGAGGGGGCTGGATTTGTGCAGGGGAAAAGAAAGGGAGTTAGGAATGGAAATGGAAAGAAAAGAAGACAAAGCTAGTCGAAACTTTTGAAATGTAAATGTGTGAAAAAAAGGAGAAAGGAAGCTGGATGATAGAATGAGAAGGGGTGATTTTTGCTATTATGTAGAAATGGATTGTGGTGAGAGCTCTGGATAGAGAAGATTACATTATGCATAATAAAGTTTGATACATTTTTAAAGTAAATTTAATCTTAAAAAGGATACTTATTTTATAGAATACAGTAGGGGGATAAGAACTCTTTTCTCCTCACAAAAGAACAAAGAACTCTGCTAGTATGAAACCTCTGTTAATAGAAAGCAATTGACAGATGGTGTGGTACCAGCAACTGGTTTCCTTGGAATGATACCACATTCACATTGCACCCTGCGACAGCAGGACTTTTTTTCCCCCTTTTTCAATGTAAAATGCAAATGGCAGCGAGGAAACAGCTATTTTTACTGCACAGATAGCTAGAGATATTTTGGTGATAAAGGGCAAGGCTATTGTGGTAGCAGCCAGGAAAGAGGGGTAGGGTGGAGGCTCTTTGCAGGAAGGGAACGTTGAGAAGGACGCATCAGCAGCAAATGGGAAATGGAGGCAGAATCTCACTCACGGGTTTCATTGGAGGCCTCTCCTCACATGTAGCTGTTTTGGTAAGATGGGTAGGACCGGCTCATCATCTGTCCTCAAGACAAGGCAGTTTGTACCGTGGACCAGACGCAATCAGAAAGCAAAGGCATTTTGATAAAATAGCTCTGTACTTCATCTCAGAGTGCCAGTGATGACTATGCAAATAAATCCAGTTTTGCCCTTGGATTTATGAAGTCATCAGACACCAGCCATTGAAGTAGTGTCAATAATCTAGTCGCTTGTTCTGTATTTATTCAGCAAACAATTGGAAGCAGAATTGCATTCCAACCATTTCATTCTACAACCCAGTCCTTTCTGATTAGGAAATCTAACAGAACATAAGGCCAACATATTTAAATATCCTCCAGAAAGTGAAACAGGAAATTAACTTCTCTGTTACTTCTTGATACAGGAGCTATGTGCACTTCAAATATAACGGTAGTATGAACAACTTACTATTTCTATGAACTTCTATGCAAACATGAAAAAGAACTTAAAAGTCACATTTGGAATTAATAAAGGTCTGCAAGTTCTGTAAATGAAAGACTTAGGGCATTAGAACCACATGCTAAGTTTTTATTATCACTCTTCTTATTGATGCTGCTTAATATTAGAGCTGTAGTTTCCAGGACTCCTACTCATGGAATTCTTGTAATGTGGTTGTGCTAAGTGGTATTTAGCAAGTAGAAGGCAGAGCCACGGTTCCTTTGCTGGCTAAATGAGAATTTAGGAAGTTTGCTGCCTATGACTATTGCCAGTAGTGCCAGTGTTGTTTGTGTAACACTGTTTCTTTTTCATGGCGTGTCTTTTGCACTCCCCTTTCGTGCAAAGGCCTTTTGGTTTGCACAGCAGTTCATACATCTCATTTGCAGCAGCCCAGTACCAGCAGAAAGCAGTGGGGTTAAAGCAAGCTGCAGACAAGTTATTTGAAGCTGTTGGAGAAGACTGCGGCAGCCTTGGCTAGCCGGGTGTAAAAGAGTGGCTGCCTGAAGCCAACACAGGGACCAGCGCCACCAGAACTGGGTAGCTGACAAGATGATTCACAGTTTTTAAGTTCTTTCCTGAGAGAAGCTCAAGCAGACATGAGTTGGGCCATTATGTTAGGAAGAAGAATTTTGTTTCTGCAGTTGAAGTGATGGTCAATGAAATTCTATGGCAACAGTTCAACCTGTGTATTTGCTTCCTTGCCAGGCAGAGACAATGCATCAATATTTATGGAATTATGCAATCTTCTTGGAATCTGAAAAAACGCCAAGGAACTGTTTTTCTCTCCTCAACTTGAAATATCTTTGCTATTTTCTTCTTGGCTAAAACAATGACAGTAATTATATATTATAAGATTCAGTTACTGACCAAGTTTGGGATTTTTGGAACAACCCAGCAATTCTGTACAATAGAGGAAAGCTTCAGAGACTAATACAATCAATTATATCTTTATACATTCATAACCTAGAATTGGATAAACTGGTTTCAAGGAAAACGTCAAAACATTTTCTCTTTAACAGAGAACTTCACAGCTATGTGGAACTTGCAGGCAGACAGAACTAAGAATTACAGCTCAGATAATAGATGTCTATTTTCAGTTGGACAAGGATGGTTACGTAATTCTTGAGCTTTCATGTTGTATAAATTGGGCTGTTTATCTTGTTCGTTAAGACCTCAGAGGACTACATATTTGATTTGATAATTTTTTAAAAATCCATAATATATTTTACAGAGCTCACTTTGTTTTCATTTATGTTTTTCACGTTATTCTATAAACTGAAAATAAAATTACAAAATTCATTTTTATGCATTTTTATTCACTTTACAGCCCACTTGGTTTGTTTAGACCAGTTGGTAAGGCTGGGGATCATTTGTGTAACAGCCTATTGCGCTAAAATGAGGTGAGCGACTCAGCTAAGTGCAATGGTTTGCAAGCTCTAAGAGCAGGTGTTTCATGTCAAAGTTGACATAGGCCTCATCCTAAATCATATGGGAAATCTCAGCTTTGCTGTAAAGCCTATTAATTTCACTGGAGCCACACCATTCTCTAGATAAGACATGGGCCGCAGATGTTCTTTACCAATCCCTTTCACATGAGGTGTATTGAGTCTGTAATAAACTGACCTGCTAACAAATAGCTTGAGACTTCAAACTGAAGAAGAGCTAAAAAATGGTTGGGACATGAAAACATGTGACCATTTAAAAAATATTCTCAAATATTTCCAATGTTATGGATACTTTTTTTTTTTTGGTCTAAGCCTGCTGCACGTAAAAGTTATAGAAATGCCAAAAAAATCAAAATCATAAAACATTAACACATGTGAACAGCTTATTTTCATCTATCGCACTCTGCTTCTTTTATACCAGCTCTCTGCCCAGACTGCATTTTTATGATTGAGAAACATTTTATAAAAACCAGCAGACTCTTTAAGTGTATAAACATGACTGCTATTGCTATAATATTGGAAATGCTGAAATACATCCAGTAGTAACTAGATCAGCATGGCCAGTGATGTAAGGCATTTTATGTAGAGCTTTGGAAAAAAATATGGAATCACTTGCTACAAGCATGTAGTTTGCTGGATTTTTTTTTTTAATTCTGTGTAGCCAACGGGTAGTTTAAAACAAAAGAAAAAAACCACCCTACATTGCACTGGCTTGGCAAGCAAGCAGAGAGGACACGTTGCATCTTGTAACCTGGACTGCAAATAGCTCTGAAAGGAAAGGGCAGAGGAAATAAATTTGGCAACACTACGCATGGGTCTCAAGCAAGCACCGTAAAAGGTGTCGAGCCACTTCATATTATTTAATAGTACCAGATTAGACATCAGGCCAAGCTGTTAAATTTAGGACCCTGAATTGTCTTGGTGTCCCAAAGATCTAGTCATGGCTTTTTGGGAAGATAAATGTGCCTGGTGTCCAGCACCCAGGCGGCGGGAGGGGAGGCTGGGGGTGCAGGGGAGCATGTCCCCAGCCAGGCCAGCTCTGCCCCTGCGTTAGGGGGCTTCGGGCACCAGCAGCCTGAAGGATTTTTATGTGTCTCTGGACGGTGTCTCCAGCCCTCTGGAGCAGCTGGTGGTGTGCGAGGGCCACCACAAGCCCTCTGAGGCCCCATGAGAGGTGGCCGCTGGGAGCCGGCTGCTGCGCAGGCTGCACGGAGCCGCTCAGGGCCGCGCCCTTGCACTCTGTGGAAGTGACCTAGGTTACCACCATTACTTGAACTTCCTTTATTTTTTAATTTTTTTTTCCTAATGTCACTCTCAGTGTTCTCCTCATTACTTGTCATTGCCAAACCAGAGCTTTGTAAACATTTCCGCTAATCCCCAGGGAGCTGGGGAAGACGCCGTCTGCCTCAGCACTCCCATGGCGGCGTGAGGGAGAGCTCCCTTCCCCTGGAAGATCCTGCTGCCAGTGGGCTGGCACAGGCCGACCCTGAGGGGTCCCTTGGGCCCTGGGGACACCCCGAGCCCTGTTGGGTCCTGTCCGCCTGTCCCTCGCTGGCCCAGGCGGAGGCCACAGCTTTGCCCCCAGATCCAGATGGTCACCAGGGCCACCATGGCCTGTTGCAGCAGGCGGGACCCCCCTCAGCCGCAGTGGGAGCTGAAGAAGCCACAGTCACCAGCTGAAAACGGGGAGGGATGTGTCCTGGGCTGCAGCCCCTCTGTGCCCCTCACCTGTCCTCGCTTCACCCCACCACGCCGGCCCTTGCTGCACACGTGGGATGGAAAATTGGATTTGCTCGCAAAATAAAGGGAGAGGTCCCTCCCTCTCTCTCTGCTGAGTTTCTTCTGCACAGCAAGTGAAATGGAAAGTGGGAAGAGTCTGGCTGGGCTGCCCGGAGGAGGAGGGAGAGGGAGCACAGGAGGGGGGCCAAGCCAAGGGCTGGATTTAGGAGCAGGGAGGGAAATGGAGAGGAAGGGCTGCCAGCGGCTGCCGCGCTGCAGGAGAGCGGGAAAGAGAGGAGATAAGAGGAGAGAAGGGAGGGGCAAAGGCAGAGGGGAAGGAATGGGGGTTGCTGTGGTGGGGAAGGATGACCTGAGATGCTCTAATGCTGTGCTTGCCACCTGATTAATGTGTTTTTAAAACTCTGGGACACCAGGGAGAGCATCTGACAGTTACCGAACGCAATTCCTGTGACTTCACCCTGTGCTATTTGTGCTTCTTCCGGCCAGCATGTGATCAGCCTTTACTTGAATATCCCAGTGTCTAAGGCACTTTTTGGTTGCATATTTAGCAAATATACGAGGAAGACTCTGATAGTGCTGTATCAAGATATTTTTCAGGGTCCCCTCATCAATGGTGCTAACCCCTTCCAGGGGGATGTGTGCTCTGGAGCCAAAGCAGACGTAGTCTTAGAGGCTCAGGGCTCTGAAGTAGTATATGCTCCTCACTGCCACAGAGAAGCTTACACTTCAGCCAAGGGTAACATAAAACTGCATCCTGTAATCAGGGAACAGACTGCTCAGAAGAGTGACTCTAGGCCTATAAACAGCTGAACACATCTTGAATGACATTCATTTATATCACAGCATCGGTCTCTTTTCAGTGTGGTCTGCTGTGCAGAAAATGGTGCTGCCTTGTTTGTGTAGCACTTCCTATCTCCAGTGATAAGCTTACTAAAATTAGAAGTTAAGGAATAGCTCATTTTTTAAAGGACATACTGCTGTCTACTGCTAGGGTGAAATTCATGAACTTGCCAAGAGCTAATTTCATGTCCTGAATTTAATCCCTTAAATGCTGGTATGTTTCAATCCTAATGACATACTTTTCATCAAAAACAAATCTTGTTTGTTTATGGTGGTTTTATTGTAAAACAAAAGCTAGATTATTCCAGATATTAGTGACCCGTTTCCCTCATGGAGCATCCAAGTCTTATGCCTTATGTAAGACGTAAGATATCCCCCTTTCCTTAAGACCCAATAACAGCGGCACAGTAATTTGGTCTTTGCAGATCTTAATGTCAAGCTCACAATATCTCTGTGTCTTTGAGGTGGCTCTTTTCCATTTGTCCTTGCAAGAAGGACAAGGAGCATATCCCAGGCTAGTATACAGAAGAAGGGTTTTCTCTAGAGACCATTGTCCCTAGCCCCTGCATGGGAAGACATAGGGTAGACATGATAGACTATCCAAGAGTTCCTTGGGATTCACTGGAGACATCATACACCTTTCCACTTGCTCCTTTATACAAGTCTCTCTGCCAGTCCTCCTATGGGCTGGATCATGTTGGACTAATAAGGCAACAAGGTACTGTCAAGTTTACATTTAATTTTCTAGAGGCACAGCAATCTACAGTTCTGTTTAGGGTGCCTCTGCATGCTTTTACTTCAGTACTCTTCTTATTTTTCTTAATCACGCTGCACAGCAGAACTCAGGCCCCTGCACTTACCATCTGTGTAAGACCAGGTTCCATGGAACAGTTGACGTGGGACCCACCAAGTCCTTGGCTAGGTGACCAACAGATCAGCCTGAGGCCACAGTCAAGGTCAGCTGGCAAGTACTGTTACCAGCTCATCACAGCAACCCAGATTTGACCAAAGATGTTTCCATGAAGGGAAGACCACGGTTTAAAGGTCCTCCATTGCTACCCTGAGCTTTCAAACCCAGTATCAGTCCACAATGAAGGCAGAAAAAACTGAAAAGCAGAAAAAATGGAATTTGGGGTCAGAAGTCCCTAATACAAAGAGAATTCTTAATTATACTAGAAATATTTCCTGGATTGTAACAGAAAGTTACTAGTTTCTTTTTTTGAAAAATAACAAGTATATATTATACTGCTGAGGAGCATCCTGTCTTACAACCATTGTCTTTGCATTGTGTTTGCTGTAGATCGACGACTCCGTTCTCCAGTACTTTGGAAGCCGCACGAGAAGAGCGGTTCTGTACGCACCTCCCACCCACCATGAAACTGAGCGTCAGCTTTATCAGCGCATCCTGGCAAAGCATGGATATACAGTCACAGTCCTTGAAAACAGGAGACAGATGGAAGATCCCAGCCATGGGGGCCCCTATCACAGTAAGAATAATTTGGCTTAGTTAATTCATTAATTACTAAATGTTAGCTACTGATCCAGCATTCTTCCACAGAGGTAAAGCTTACAAACTCTGGATACAAGTAAGGCTACAAACCAAATTCTAGCCCTTCCCAGTTATGCAGCTAATTTTCCACAATTAGATCATTCTTTAATTAGATACTTCCTTCTGTAAAAAAAAAATGCAGCAGAGTGATTCATCATAGTCTTGACAAGATGAGTTTGGTTCCTGATGACTTCTCATATCAACTTCATCAATATAATAATGGAGTGACTTTCAGTAGAGCATTTCATAACAAAACAAATACCTGCTATATTTGGTTCTTTCTCATTTTCTCTCTTAAAGAAATGCATGAAGGTACACTTTTTCCTCTGGCAATGTTTTGACTGTTCTGTAAGCTTGTTAAAAAACATGATACAGAAGATGTGCATTTTGCATGTGCAGCAGAAGCTGGGGTAAATTACTGCTGGTTCTTTGTTCCTGTTGTAATTTGATCCACAATTAAAGCAAGCTACTGAGGATGCTTGATCTCTTGCACAAGGGACTGTAGCTTTGATGTATAGAGTTGTACTGTGCTTGATAGAGAAACTTGGGGCACCAGTTATATATATGCTCACTGTGGCTCTTGGACACCTTAGAGGTATGAACTGAAACTATGATCTCAGATCTCAGTCTTCTGCTGGAAGTCCATTTCGGAACTGGAAGGCTTTGAAAAAAATACACAGGCCACCATTCTGTTGGTAGAAAAATGGTGTGGTTGGTTATTTCTTATGCTAAAGGGAGTACCACTTGCATCATTCAGGCTTGGAATGCATTCCTGGGGTTACCAGAGAGCTCAGTTTTGCTTTGTGCTACAACCAACCATCAGAGTAGTTTCATAGATGAAAACCCTAATTACTTAGCATACTTGAGGTTGCTCAAAAATTCCACCACTAATTTCAAGTTTCTTTAAGAAATTTTCTTTAAAATGAGGTACATGCAGTTTTCTTGGCAGGCTGTACCAAGAAATAATAGCAAATTGTCTTCACCTCAATCTTTTATTTTACTCTGGTTTCGTAGGCACCTTTCAGCCATTCGTTGCCTTGAGTACTTTCTGTCTCAGAGTGTCACGAGACAGTGGGTCTGTTTTGCCAGACAGTAGGACGGGCCTTGCTGGTGTCAGACAGGCTGCAGAGAAAAGATGGCATCTCTGGGGACCATGTGCACCATCTCTGTGAAATACTTTTTTTTCAAATGGCCAAGGAAGTGGGTATGCCAAATTCAGTTATGACATAGAAAAAAAAAAGACTACTAGATTTTGCTACAGTGATCAGCTCAGGTTGAAATTCTGCAATACACTGCCTCTGCAGAAATCAATTTAACTGTGGGTATTTATATTTTACAGGCTAGCACTAGTACTTCCTGTAGTATTTTTCCAGTAAGGAAAAAAAATTAAAAGGGTTTAGGTATTTTCCAGGAACATCCTACAGCTTCCAGCAGATGTTGGAAGTACGTAAAAAGGTCAAATACTTGCCAATTTAAGGTAAAGGGTAAGACTCTACTAATTCAATTTCATGGCAATATAAGTCTGCCTTTATTCCCTGTGTTATGTAAGTGCCAAGCTTTAAAGTTACGTTTTAAAAACAAGAAGCAAGTAAAAGAGCATGTCTGCATACCAAACCAATGATCTTTGCTTAGAACTAAACAAGTTACACTCAAAGTTGGTTTTTTTAGCGAGTACATGATGGGGTTTACTGTTCTGGATGGGATGTTACTCCTTATTTTGGAGAAGGATATTTTGAGCTATGCTTTGTCATAATATTTTCCTGATATGAATGTTATAAATTATTTAAAAATATGTTCCTTGAAGTCTCTGCTAGAAAAATATAGATAATGGACTGAGAAACAGATCATAAATCTTGTGAAATATCTATAAAAAGAATCATTCCTTCTTACTTGGTATTATTTAGCAGCTCTAACCAGTGCTTTTATTTTTGTGCAGTCTGTCTTACTCGTGTATCTTTCAAAGTTCGCTCTAATTTTGAAAGGATTTTTTGTTTAGAATGGCTGAGAGCCAAGAGTCTAGCTGAAGTCATATATGGAAAAAAATTCACCACAAAACATTCCTAACTTTTTTGTGCTGGCCCGCTATTCATTTTGGACCAGTTCTGCTCCCGTTTCAAACCCAAACGTGACAGCTCTGCACACTGATCGTCCAGAGAGAACCTCCACACCTGGGCTGCAGCTCTGTGTTGAGTTTGTTGCTGCCAGAGACATCAGGAGAATAGTTTTCTTCAATGGAAATTTTTCCCTTCTTACAGACCAACCAAGACATTTTTAGTTTTGGTAACTGGAAAATAGTTGGCTAAAAAAGAAAAGGATACTTTTTTTTTTTTTAATCAAAGGGACTATGGTTTATGGGTTTCCTATGAAAAATCTGTACAGATGCTTTTTGCAGTAAAATACAAATTATTCAAACCCCTAATTTTTCACTGAAAAATTCCTCTGTCAGTAAATTCTCAAGCAGCTTTGGTTGAACAAAAAGTAGCTGTGCTTTCACCATTCCTTAGCAATTAAACCCACATGGAGGGAAAAGCCCAAGGACTGATGATATCTGTAGCTGCTCTGAGCTCTTGGAGTCTTCCTTTTGAAGCAGCCCTAAATGAGCCAGTTTTGCTATTAGGTTTAGCACATCTCTTAGTCTGCTGCAGGGATGGAGATAGAGAGGTGGTACTGTGTTAGTAGCAGATGATGGGAGAGTCAGGTTTTGCAGAGAGCTCTGGTTGCTGCCTTGGGGTAGATCCATTTAAGACTGGTCAGTATCTTCAGTGTCTGTGTAAGTCCATCATGAAGCAAGCAGTTGGCTAACATGAAGTTGGCTAACAGCTGATGAGAAAGATATCAGGTTGTATTGGCCAGAGCATCTATAAATGGTCCACTTGTTTTGTGCCAGCTAGGCAGAAGAAGGTATGCCTGGTGTGCTGTTGCTTCCTTCCTCCTTTTTTTCTAAAAAAAAAAATAATAGTGAGAATCTGCTCATAGAGTCATAGCTTCTGGGACATGGCCTGCCTTTGTTGCAGCCTGGGAGCAGGTGTGAAATCAGTGTCACACAGCTTCATGGGAAATAATAAAAGGACAAGGAGTGAGAAAACCCCACACCTCTGGACTTTCTCCTGGGAGGTTTTCTGTCCTGAGCTGCATGAGCCTCAGGCCTTCCTTTCCTTAGCCTGGCACAGAGCTGTGCTGCTCTATCAGAGGTGAGTGGGATGTGCACCTGGCTTCAGAGCACCCTTAGGTCCTTCCAGAGAGGCAAACAGTAGTATTTCCCAGAATTTTTTGCCTTCTTCCCTTTCCTTCCAGTCGGGGAAGATCTCATCTCTGGGGCCAGAGCAAAGATGAACAGGATCTGTGGGTCTCTATGGCTCTGTGATTTCCTGCCAACAATTTCACAATGTTTTTTAACAGGAAAGTTTTATCTTAGAAATTTGTTGCATTAAAAAGCATTTCTTCCCTCCAAAAATAATGTTGCCTAGGTACTGTCTGCTGTTGGAACCTTTCCTGAATTCCATACTTTCCAAAGATGACATCTTCTAAGATAAATAAACTACTTACATCTTTCTTTCTGGAGCCATCATTTTTTCTGGTCTTTGCTCAATGTGCTTGCCTCATTAGTCAACGGTGACCCTCCCTTAATAGGCGTTTCCTTCATTTCTTAATTCTTCACCTTTACTAATAGTTACACAAATCTCAGAAAACTGCAGGCTCTGAAAAACACATGCAGTTATATGCTACAGATCTGGCCAGCCAGATTTAATTCATTCTGCACTAATACGCAAAACTCTGTTGTTACTGCTAGCTTTTGGACTGGAAAAGATTCTACATAACCTTAGTGGTAGCCAGTCAGTTTGGCCATGGGAAAAAAGGACATCTATTCAGGCTGCTGGCAAGCTGAAGGCAGTGTATCATTATATGGTCCCAGTTGCTTTAAAATGTTAATTTTAATACTTTTGTGGAAGTTTTTGCAATTGCAATGAGTGACTTCAAAAAAAGAATCATAAACCATTTTCATAGTATTGATTTTACACAATCATTTCCTACTTTTAGAACACTACAGTTAAGTATTTAAGCCTTACTATGGCATCTATTTACAGTTTGAGTGACACCCACTGAAGATGAAATTTTAACCATGCCATTAGAAAGATCATTGCACTACATATATTGATTTTGTTAGTGTTTTTTTCTGTGATTTATTATTCCATAAGATAAGTATTGAACCCATCTTAGCTTCGGTTGATAATTTTCTCTTGGATCAATAAGTCTTGATGTTTATTTCCCCTGCAATCAGTACTAGCTTCATGTCCTATTCATTCACCTGAGATTGTAAAGTGGAGATCATATACTCTCTATATATATCCTTAAATGTATATATATTGTGAAGAATATTAGATCTGAAGTTATTTCCTCTTTTTTGACTTTATCAATATTCAGTGCTTTATCAATATACACTGAATTGCATATTGAAATTCATATTGAAATGCATATTCAAATTGCACTGAATGTCCCTTCCCATGGCAGGGGTGTTAAAACTAGATGATCTTTAAGGTCCCTTCCAACTCTAACCATTTTATGATTCTATGAATTCTGTTCTGTTTTCTGCCATTTTAAGAGCATGCAGTGGTTAAGTACTTGGCTGTGTAAATTAAGCCCTGGTTCCAGCAACTATCTATGAGGATGATCTGGCTTTTTGCAGATGTGGGAGTGGTGCTTGGGTGGAGCTGTTCCAAGAACAGGAAGGGATGAGTGAGACCCATGGGAGCAAATCTGAGCGAATCTTTGCTCTTCTCTTTTCCTGCTGGGGTCAGGACATCTGTCTGGCACTTAAGGTGGCATCTCGTGGCATTAGTTAGGTATTACAGCAAGGAGGGAGTAACCCCTCATTGTTAAAGCAACCTGAATATATTCAGACATAACTCATTTTGCTGTAAATTGCTGATTTGGGAACTGTTGTATTGTTAAGGCAGATACGGCCTCTGCTGCCTCCCTCCTTGGCTCTCTACAGAGTCCTCTGTTGCTTCTTTGTACCCGGCAGTTGCTCCCTGTAAAAGTTGCTGCTTGGGGAATGTCAGGAATCGTGAGCCTGCGAGGGCAAGCACAGGTGTTCAGCAGACATAGAGTGATGGTAGCTGCAGGCTTCTGTCTCTTTCTGGATGGTAGATGACTGAAGAAGTGGTTGAGGACAGATGAAAGAAAATTCTGCTTTCATTCTCCCCAAAGGCAATTTCCCAAGTCAGTCTTTGTCCATTTTTCATTTTGGTTTGTTGGGTATCCTTTGGAAAATAGTTCTTTAAAGAAAATCTACATTTTTCCATGGGAAGAAAATGTCAGTGTCTGTTCACCTCTGTTCACAGTAGGACTCGGAGGCAGAGAAATGTTGCTGCACCAGAGTTACAGATGGAGAAACTAGGATAGAAACCACATGAGGCACTGTCAAAACTAGGATGAAATATGTGCTCCTTGCTGTATATCCTGATGTTATTCCTTTAACATATTGTATCACCTCTAGTGCTCCTCACTATTCATACTTTTGACCAGAGGCTAAATCAGGAAAACAATCAGCTTAATTGCTGACATCTGGCCAGCAGCAAGGTAGGAGCTTGAAGAAGTGCTGCTTCATAAGTTCAGCCAGCAACAGTTTCCTTAGGGCTGCTAATTAGTCTGGAGAATAAACTACAGCCGTGAGTTTTGGAGGCCCCCAGGGCCACGTCTGGTGACTGTCAGACATTCCCTTTTCATTTTCCAAGACTTACCATATCATCATAAGTAGAGAGAATTAGAGGAGATGGTAGAGACAGGAGGACACAGTGATGCTCTTTCTTCAATGAGCGTGAAGGCCGGTATGACTGGGGAAGAGGTACTTGTTAATGTAAAATCTTTAAAAAGTCTGCTCTCAAGGAGAAAAGAATAATTTGTTCTTCATGCTACAGTAAATAGGACATTGAAGTACTACAACAACAACAAAAGTTATGTTAGATATTAGGAAAGCTGTTTTGGGGGTTAGGCTAGTGAAGTAATCAAATGGATCCCCTGGAGCTGTGGAGCATTCAGTCTTAGAGGTTTTTAAATATTAGGTAAAGAGATTTTATTGGGTGTATTGTGTCCCCTTATGGAGTAACAAGATGCACTCATAGACTTCTTGAAGTCTATGCCCAGCCTTGAGAAAATGAGGCAGACAAGGAAGAGGGAAGATACCATGATTTCCAAAGCAGATGGAGAGATGTCAGATGTATGGATCAGCTGTGGTGACTCCATCAGCTGAGGAACAAGCAATATGTAGTTTACAGCATCTTCTTAAAATGCAAAATATTCTCAGAAACGCAAAATCTATGAGAATATATTCCTGGCAGTAGTGGGGAAAAGGGAAGGGAGCATAAAATCAGTGGTGCTTAGAGTGCATGTCAAAATCAGTATTAAAAGAACCACATCTCCTCCCTTAGTGTCTGTTTTTCTATGGAGTTTGAAATACAATAACCGAAGTAGATAGTATTAATTCTAGCTTTACTTTTATTTCATTTTTTTTATTTTTAATTGTTCAGAGTATAGTTAGGAGGAGACCCTACTTGCTGTTTGTTACAGCCTCAAACAAGTTTCCATGAAATCCAACTAACTTTAGCAAACAATTATAAAGACTAAAGGCCTCAAGGAAAATTGCTGGTGTGTTCTGTAAACATCTGGTTGCCATTTTCAATTACAAGGACCAACCCACTGAAGGAAGCAGTTTAGTTTTTTTGGAACAGAAATGGGACACTGGGGTTTTTGTTCTTTTTCATAGTGGAGAGTAAAGGAAATGTCAGGAATAGAGAGGTCACTAGATGCTCAGCTTTTATAAATACAAAAGTCTCTGAGAAAATTGAAGTAAATTGAAATCAGGTTCTGAAAGTGTAAACAACCCTGTGGAGGTAAGGTTAAATAAGCAGGACTGGAGATTCTAGCATGCCAGCAAAAGCACAAGATCATTCTATCACAAGCAAGTAATTTAAAATATTGTGCAAAATAATAGTGGTGAGGCTAGCCACTGAAGTATTTTGTGGGCTACTTTACAAATATATGTATATCTTCAAATCTAGAAGATGTAACTTCCCTCCCCAAACTCATTTTGGTTAACTGTTGGTAAAAATACATGGCTGACAGCATACAAAACTGGTTGGTTTCCTAATGCAAAATATACGTCATGTGAGTCCTGGGCAAAGTTTTGATAAGTAAAACATACATTTCAGAAGCATTCTTTTTGCATGTTGTTAAGCAAGGAGCTTCCTAAACAAGCTAAATAGGTAGAAATGTGAGCCTCAGAGTGTATTGAGTTACAAGTGTGCTTAATGTTTGTTGTTTGTTCTGCTTCTTTTAAATGAAAGTTCATATAGTTTTAGGAAGAAAATGCATGCCAGAAACAAACTTCCTTGATCACTTTTAAATTTTGCTTTTAGCAATTAAGCCTGGCTATTTGCCAACTGGTTGAACGTGGATGCCAAACCTCATGGCACAGACATTACTGGTTTCAGGACAAGACAGCTCAGTTCCTGACGTACCCAAATAAATGCTGCTCTCTAATGCAATGCTGTGGTTTCTTGTTGGAAAATCTAAATGCATTATGTATTTTTCTGAACAATATGTATTCTCCTTCATAATTATTAGCAGAACATATTTATGTTTTCTAGCAAAAGAGCACACAAACTATTTCTTTGCATCACTAAAATAAACCCTCCGTAGAATTGTACTAAACCCCCCATTTCAATGCACTCTTTTTCCTTGAGAAAGGGAAATTCTTTATTTGTTCATAACAAACATGTGAGGGCATTGAACTTTGTCAAGTTAAAACCAAAATACAGCATTTAGTCATATAGTTACCAAACATACTTTTCTTTCAATGTTCTTTCTAGTCACATAAACATAACATACAGTCCAGTATAGAGTAGATTTATTGGGCTGACTTAGAACTCACAATAATTAAAATATTACACACTGATTACAAAGCGAGAAATTAAAACCTTTGGTGGAATAAATTATGTCATGTTAATAGAATCTGAAAAACACCAGTGTCCAGGCAGATACACACATCGGCCAAAGCGAAGAAACAGTGTGTGAGTCCATTGAAATTAAATAAATACAAGGGATTAAGGTGTAAGTATACAAGGTTTATAATATGCTAGTAACATGCAAATCCTGTAAAAGAATTTGAGGCATTGTTTTGTAGATGTAGCCCACAGGATAAGAAGGTAACAGCAAATAATTGTTTATTCAAGTATTTTTAAAATGCTTTGCTTTAAAAATCCTGGCTCTGAGAGGGTTCAGGCAGAGACTCTGGTTTATAAAGATATATGACTGTTCCTAAATGTCAGATGATTGTCTACTAATATAGGTTCCGGGAGAATGACAGTAAGCCTCGCCAGAAGCCTGGAGCAGCCCTGCCAGAGCATTTTCTCCTAAGGGATTGTTGCATTAGTGTTGCCCAGTGTTTTGACTGCCCTCTCTTTTGATGCATTCACTGGCTCTGAGCCCTGGTCAGCTGTGAGAAATGTGGTATCTTTCATCATTGTGCTCCCATTTTAGGTAGAGGCATTACATACCACTGAAACCAAACCACTTATTTTTATTTTTTACTTTAGCAACCATGACTTTTATTTGTTCAGATAACAAAAAGCTTATACACTGTGTGGGCCTTCATTGTAATTTGCAGCCAGCCCACTCCATTCCTAGGTTCAGAGTCCAACTTCTCCAGCTGCATCCACTTTCAGCTGACAGCTCTTTTGAATGCTGCATCCCAAAAATGCCCCAGACATCAAAAGTGCAGTAACCACCCACGGGTTAGAAAACATTTCTGAAAATTTCATGCACCATATTGTTACAGTGGCTTATTTCACATCAAATGGGAACCTTTCCTTCATGAGGGGAATGATTATTCTGCCCTTCTGATGTTCCTTATACTGCTTCAGGGTTGATTTTTCAATGTAATACTGAATTTTTTTATTTTTTTTTTTGGCCCAAGAGGTTGTCTATTTGGAGGAATCCTTATTTGCACAGATGTTGAAGAGAAAGGAAGTTTCTCTGACCTACTCAGAAATCAAAACTAACTATCCCTCAGTTTCAAGTGAGAGCGTTGAGATTTCTGAAAAAAAAATATTTCACACGGAAGACTATTACTAAAAGTGAGTATTACTATTATTACTTTAATTAGAAAGGGCAAAACCCACATATAATTAATTTCTATCATTTTTGGCAGGTGTGTTGTCTTACAAAACAATGTCCATTTTTCACAAGAGAAGGGCAAATTATAGACAGGATTTGGATGAAAAAGTAACAAAGGAATAGGATTTGAGCAACCTTAACTGGTAGCGAGATTAAAAAAATATAGCCTTATTGTATTTCCTCAGTGGTGCCTCACATAAGTAAAATGTATTCAGATGGAAGGACAGAAGAGCTGAGTGGGTATGCAGTTTGGAAAGATTGAAACAAATGATTCAAGGCATAAAGTGTTTCTATAACAAGCTCATTGTTGTAATGACTTTGTTTCTGACATTCGTCATAATGCTTTCCAAAATAAACATTTAGCTATAAAAAGAAGTTTCATTTTTAATTTATAGCAACTACCGAAAGCATGTATGTACTTAGAATATACTGAGGTTTTTTCTGCATTGTGTGAATGCAAGACGAATGTGGCAGAACAGTTATTTTAGATGTGACAGCTAGAACACAGCTCAATCGTTCAGTTTTTTGAAAAAGGACTTTTAGTATAGAATGGTACAGTAAGACAAAACCACTTTTCCTTTATTTGGAAGAAACCCACTGTTTGCTACAATTCTTTATTTACGTTTTTACAAGAGATAAAATTGAAAACCTATCAGCATACCAAAGTACTTTGTTAAACAGGCTGATAAACAAAATAAGAACAAGACCTAGATATTTCAGACCAAATCAAGAAGTATTTGTCTGTCTAAATGGGAATTAGACATCTAATATTTTTTTTCCATTTGGCTTCAACAACTCCCTCAAAAATAAAAAAAGAAAAAACAAAAGAAGAGAAAAGCCCTCACTCCAGTTTTCACAACCACAGTGAGGTGAAGTATCACTGGAGCCTGTGTAGAGTCAATCTTCAAAAAAATTAATTGAAGTAGTTTTCTGTAAAGAGTGGGCTGAAGACAAAGACTTTAAATACAAAGATTTTAGCACGTATTAACCCTATTTTCACTTGGAATGAATGACTTTAGAAAAAAGGTTAGAAGACCTTTGGAGAAAGCTCTAAGAATAGAAAGAAAGAAGTATTCAAGAAAGTACTATCACAGAAGGTACCTGTAGATTAGTCAGGTTGCCTTCTTTATGGCAGGGTGGTGTGTGGGGTAGGAGAAAGCAGCAGGTTTTTTTCTTCTCTACCCAGCATCATAACACATCTGGTTTACAACCCATACGTTGCAGTACACTTTTTTTTTTTTTGCAAATCTAACAAAGTAGGGGCATCTGTGGACCTTCAAAAGCAAGAGGTTTGACCCTACATTTCTTAAAATGTACGGAGAGAGAATTTTAACTTCTACTTTAGAGTCCATGTCCTAGGGATGCTCTACATGGTTGATATGATGATGCCTGTATCACCAACATTCACTACCCCATGGCATGCCAGGTGGATAGAGTTGAAAGGCAGCGTAGGATGCTGCATAGAAAACAGTATCTGTGGGGTACAGATGGAAGTCTCCCTTATGTTAGTCGTGACTTAATTATTGCATCACTGTCTTGTGTGGTTTTGTCTCACAAATGACATGGGTCAGTTCCCAGGTCCTGAGGACAAGTGATGCAGTACGGCTCATGTCCATGTGTCTAAACTCTTTTCCCCTGACTGAGGGTGGCCTGCTTTTCTCTGAGTTTTGTGAACTGTCACTGGCCTGAGCTGTCTCCTGGGGCATTGCATGGCCACCCAGGGAGAAGAAAAACACAGCGCATGACTGCAGGCCAGTGGTTGAGCCTGTGTAATGACACTGTTTAGTTTAGCCATTGCCTCATTCCCAAGCTTCCCTTTTTCAGTATTCAGATTGCTTCCTGTGTCTTGAGTATTAAGGAATCTGACACATTAATTAGGGTTCATGCCTGAGTGCTGTAAATGAAGCGATCAAGGGTTGCCATTCAGACTTTAAAATCTGTGTCTTTTTTTCTTGCATAGGTGATCAAACACCATACTTTTAACATTGTAATTGTTATCCTAATTACTTGTAATTAGAATGAGACAGAACATTAAGACAAATAAACCCATCTGCTCCTTATCTGCTTATCCTGAGGCTCTTCTGTATCCACAGAAGGGAAGAGACTGTTTTCTCAGCTCTAACACGATTTCTGCCCTTTAAAGTCAATGATGAATTTTCATTAGCGCTGTCATTCAGGGGGCTTCTCAGCTCAGGTTCTTCGTGTCCTGTTGCAGACTGGGAGTGGTAGAAAGGTTGGGGTGAAGGGCAGGATGGAAAGTATACTCAAGCTGGCAGTTTGGCTTCCTTGGGAAGAACTCCTCCTTCCCAGGCATTACTTTCCTGTTGAATCACCCACTGAATCTTTTCTCCAGCCTTGAGCACTTTCCATTTGTTGTGTGCCTCTCTAAACACCCAGGCTCTTTCTTGTAAGAGTAGCAGGATCAGCAGGCTTGGTAATAGTTGGTAAGATGTCTCAGTACCTCTCATTTTGATTGTAGCTCCTGTGAACACACTCATCCAAGTCAGAGATTGCCAAATCTGGCAGCCTGACAGAGGTGAGGCAGATGCAGAGCTGTGCCCCTACACCCAAACAGCAGTGAAGCTGAGCATGTGCTACCAGCCGGCACACCACGGACACACCTATACACCACATACATACACACACATCTCTGGCCACACACATCAACACACTCATCACTCTCACAAACAGCACCCATGACCTCATCCACCTGCCAGCGCTCACACACATACTGGTACACCGGCTCCAGCTGCTGCCATCATGGACACATGAGCCTCCAAGCCTTGTTCCCCCTCCATGGTCTGCACTTAGAGCCCCAGACACCCATGCACACATATACGCACATATGAGAGAGCCCCACAGACAGGAAAAGAGTTGCCAGAGATGTTTAATGGGAGGACAGCACAGACTGCCCTGACCAGGTACAGGATGACAAGCCAAAAGTAGCAACCAGACCACTGCTTAGAGATGGCAAGCCCTTCTAATCCCTTTATTCCTCTTTTCCCCATGCTTTTTCCTCTTCAAACCACCTTGATACCTCCTTTTCCGCACCTTTGGATCCTCCACTAAACAGCCCATAATAAGCAATTGGGAAATGCTCTTACCGTGCATTTCATAATGGGTCCCAAGCCCTTAGGCAATGCACTTCCCCCCCTCCCCAGGTCCACAAGGTGTTTTGGGCTCCCTTTCACTCACGGTGATGGGCACTGGAGCTGAGTCTCCCCTGGGACTCCCCTGCTTTTCTTTATGTTATCTGAAGTTTAAATAAAATAACTTTATAATAAACAGTGGGAGATCTTGAAGAACCTTCTTAATATCAGACCAGAGCAAACATATATGCACAGAAGCAGCACACAATTAGGTATGCAAAAGCTGTGCCATGCACTCTTCAACTTTGATTTGAGTCATTTGCTCATGATACATCCTTCCACTTCATGACTGCATGATGCTTTTTCACATGACTTTGCCTCAGGGTGCACAGAACAGGGATAAAAATTTCTTTCTTGGATATAGTCCCAAGAGTTACCGGTTAGAATAACTTGGATCATGTAACAGTGAGGGTTGTCCAAAGGCAATTGTGTCAGGCAGTCTTCTTCCTTGGCACAGAGCAGGGTGGAGCTGAGGCTTGGGGAACTGAGTGCCCTGTTCCTCATCACGTGAAGCAGTGGGGTTTTCCTCTCTCAGCAGGATGCACATGTGAAAATCTGGTAATATTTTACTGTCTTTGATCCATGCATGGTGTGCTGCCACCTCTCATGCTCAGCCCCAAACCCTGCTACCAGGGCAGGGATGTCTCTGCAAATTTTCCAGTGCCTATTATAGATGGGGCATATGGATAGTGACTTCCTTAACTATAGACCTGCCCTCCTTGAATTTCTTCTGATCCCTACATGTCTCAGCTGCATCCCGTTCCTCCCCATATGCACACCCTCTCTTTCCAGTTTTCACCTGGTTCTATGTCCCCGTCCACTGTCAGTAGCCTGTTTCTAATATCTCTCAATCTGGCTTTTCTGTCAGACAGTTTCTTTTTCCACCTTCACAGCAGGTAAGGAAGCACCTACATAGATGGATTAGGTGAGTTCTGGCAGGTTTGTGACAGCTATGTGCTTTAACGAGGTACCAAGTACTTCCATTGGGATGGAAGTACTTCCATCTCAGCTCCAAAATGCTTTCCTGTGCGAGTGAGGAACATATCTAGCAGCTTTGACTGTGGTAGCCTACCTGGTGTATTAAATATGCATAGAGCAAGAATTCCAGCATTTGGGAGCAACCAGGGATATGAACCTTTTTAGCTTGCATATGAGTGTACCATATTGGATTACTAGATGCTTTTGGTTTCACTGAGGCTTGCTATGCAGAAAGTACCCATGTGTGGAGAGCATACCAGAGTAATCTGAATATTCACCCAAAGCATGACGTGTAAGCGAGAAAGTGGAGTAACAGGCTTGAGTGTTTGAATTGTCCTGAAGTGTTTGCTATTGGGTCAGGACTACATCTTTTCCTTTTGTTTGCTATTGCACTCTACTGTAGCTCAGAAAGTATTTTTTCATAGCTTGAGTTGACAGATTATGCCATGATAAAAACTATAGGTTATTAGAGTTATAATCTTTAATACAACTCAGTGGAGAATTATTCTTAGCCTGTCACAGTCTCTCCTGGGTAAACTAAGAACTGTCTAATGCATGTCTTACATACTGCAATACTCTTCTTCTCATCTATAATATAATTTTTGAATGTACTTTAGTTACTTTTATTTCCAATATTCTGCTCATTCTTTGGTTGCACAGAAAAATATATGGATATAGTTTAATAATACTGCAATTTTTTTGTGCATTACCTTTTGTTGTCTTACAGACAGTTATCTGCTAATTGAAAAACACTGCTTTAAATCACTCGCTGCAGGTCTGCAAATCCTTTCGTGGTTGTATCTTAAAGCAGGGTAATTTGTTGATTGAAGAAAGTATTGTTAATCTATTGCATGACTGAATGTGACATAAATGGAGAAAGGATTGTCCTCTCTCTTCTCCATTCTTGTATTTATGCCTGCAATAGATTACTTCTGCTTCTTTTAGACAAAGTCATCCGCCTTGTATTATCAACTACTCCAGTAAGGAAGAAGGGTTACTGGCTCACTAGGTTGGTAGGTCCAAGGCAGTTTTAGAGACTGAGACCAGGTGGAAAAAGGAAAACATCTTGCCACATTTGAGAAGTTCTGGGAGAGACAGGTAGTTCTTGTCTTGTTACACTCAGCTATTTTTGTACTTTTAAAATTTTGCTTTGTATTGCCAAGAGAAGCAGGCTTGCAGCCTGGTACTTCCTTATATATGTAATAAAATAACTCTTTTTTTTCCAGACAAGAATGGAAGCATTATGCCTCCCCGTTTGTAGTTACACCTAACATCTCTCCACAGTAGTTGCAGCAGAGGTACAGAACAGTCAGGCATTACCCTGTTCTTATGGGTGAGGCACTGTGATAGGACTTCAGATGACTGTTTCACTCCCCAAATGTACAGATGTGACTGTGCATTAATTCTTGAGCGCAGGGCAATGTTTTGTACTAAGCTGCTGAGGGACAGATGATCTGTCCTTAGAATCAGACTGGTTCCACTTGGTTCACGCCAGCCTCTCCTCTGCAAAGAATGCTTCCCTTGGCATTTCAGATCCTCTTACTTAGGGGATAGCTGAGCCAAAATAAAACACTGATCATCCTCAAGGGGACCAGGGGGAATAGTGACTGTCCTCTGGATTCCTGATGTCATTCCCTGGCAGCCATACAGAAACTGCACAAAGTATTTTGTGAATGAGTTGACTGCATCCAACAATCTCAGCCTTATACTTAGGGTGGGATATTTTTTTTTTGGTGGTGGTTTTTGTTTGTTTGTTTTTGTTTTTTTCTTCTTTTCACTTATAATGCTACACTGCAAATCATGTGCCAAAAAATTTCAGCCTAATTGGTCAGTTAAGCAGGTGGTTACTGGACTGCACTGTGTGTTATGGCAGAGTACAGTCGCTCTCAACAAGTAGCATGGAGCACGCTGTGTGAAACAGAGAAAGGTTTGCCCATGGACAGGTGAACAGCTGCTTTCCAGAATAGCTCAGAAAATATCAGAAACCTTGCTGTCTTTTCCTACACTATCTTCACACAGCAGAGTTACCATTTCTTTGTTGTGAGTTCAAATTGGTGGTAGCTCATGACTATCAAGAGCTACGCCAAAAGAAAAATTAAAACACTTGCAGTAAATACTTCATTAAGGGGAAAATCCCTGCACACCTAGGTGTGAGCCATTCCTTTAGGGAAAGCCCTACAAATGAAACAGTGATATCAAAAGCTCGTAAAAGGCCGTATTGTTAACAAAGAGCATTCAGTCCAACAAGCGGCATTCTGATCTTTGCACAAGTGAGACAGCCAAGCTGCCATAACCAGAAATAGTCTTCAAAGGATAATTTTCCTGGGAGTGTTATCAGTGAAGCTCAGATCTTCAGAGGTGTAGAATTCCCACTTCCCCAAAGCCCGTCATGCAGCCTGCCTGATGGTGCTGCCCTCTGAGATGCTGAGGGGCATAAAATCCAGGCCAGAGTCCAGAGTCAGGCAGTGAGGTAGTAGTTTTGTCTTTCAGACATCTGGTACTTCTTCCACTCTAAACTCTTGACTAGAAACGTGTTGACTCCTATAAATTGACTACATTGCAGGGATGAAGCCTGCATTGTAAAACAGATTCCTCTGTATTGTTTAAGTTTGGATTCGTGCATAAGCAGCTACTTCCATAAATATGTGCCTCCTCACCAAACTAGGTTCAGTCTGTGCTCACTCCATTACCCTGAAGAAGCAGAGAAAATAGACCTTTTTTTTTTTTTTCTCTGTAGACTATGAGGACTCATGATTTATGAAGCTAAAACTTCAATTCATCATATTACTTTTTTTACAGATCAGGATTACAACATGCCAAAGGATATTTGAATACAGTTCAATGTGTCAGTACCTAAAAAATACCTTTTTCTGAAAATCTTCTCTTCACATCCATACAGCTCAGAGTGCCTGGAAATAGGTTTCAAGTAGAGCTGAGGGGAATTTCTTTTAAAAAAAACATCATGTACAAATCTCAGGATCTCCCTTGGCAGGGGCTCTGTAACCCCATAAAGAAACATAGTCCAGTACTAGGAAGAGGATTAACTCCATCCCGCTCAGACCCAGCACAAGGTCTTCCAAAACCTACTTCCTTCTTGTAACCCTCTACTGAAACTGTGTTTTCCAAAACCAGCGTTACTGGTGAGGTTTGACCAACAGCAACTGCAGCAGCAGGATTACACTGTTCCTTGTATATAACACTCATAATCAAAGGTTTGGTTGCAGTTCTTAATGACTGCAGGGTTATTACTGTAATGAAATAATCCCTATTATTTAGAATTCTGTGATGCATAGAATAAATTCAAACTGGAGTTCTAAAGGGGGGGATTCAGCTGTTTCAGTCCCTAGAAATCTTTGCCAACAACTCTGAATATTTTTTTTTCCAAATATTATATTGTTTAGCCATACACAGTTTATGAATCTCCTAATTTTCTATGGTAGTGCTCTCTGGCCAAATGTACCTGTCCATCTGATTTCTCCTTCTGAATTATGGCACTTTGAACTTGTTTTGAATTTCCTTAGGTTGAATTTGGACCATATGTCAAAATTCTTTTGAATTCTGATCATGTCTTCCAAATTGCTTATGCTTCCCCTCATCTTGGAATTTGCTCTTTGTAACTGCACTTGGTATTCCATGATTTAATTTGTTAATGAAAAAAAAAACACAAAACAAACAATGTACAAGTGGAGTTTCTGCTCCACAAAAACAAATCCACCTTGATACTGTACTTTCATTTTTTCAGATAGCTGTGCCTCATCTGATAGGTATCTTATGGAAACAGTGTCTACAGACTTACTAAAGTCAAACTGTTTCATTGCTAGTATTTCCCCTTTGTTCACTAAATCAGTTAATTTGTCAGAAACAATTAGACTGGTTTTACATGATGTGTTCTTGACAAACAAATGTTGGCTGTTTCTTGTCATCTTCTTATCCTCTAGTGCTTGTAAATTGATTATTTTTAGGGTGATGTTGTGAGTGCAAAATTGCAAATTGACTAGAAATTAAAATAAAAATAAAGCTAACCAGCCTTTTCATTTCCCAGAATGAATGAAGTACAGAAAGATGAGCATAAAAGATAAAAATTGTGTTTGACTTTCAAAGTTCTTGCATTTCAAAATTCAGGATGGGGACCTTAACACTGAAAAATGAAATTTCAAGCTATGGTATTGAGATTGAGTTTACTCATTTGGTTAAATCAAATAATATTTTTCTGTGTGTACAGACAACAGATTAAAAACTCCATGGAGCTGCATGCATCTAACAGTTTTCCTGCAAAATCCAGCCTCCAATGCCATAGTTCATGGGGAGAATTTCAAGGCTAGGAATAAGATGACTTCATTTTAGAAATCCCCTTTAGAAATTCTTGAAGTTCATCAAGAAAATGTATATGCTGTAAGCTTAAAACCCCACTAAATCCTGCAGTTCTCATTTTGTTTCTGTTTGCTTTGATCTATATCTGAATACAAAACCTCTCTGCAGAATATTTTTATAGGAAAAGTAAAATGTTTTTATTGGTCTCTGCATTGCTATTTCCAACACTATTAAAAATATGTTTGTTTTTCTCCCTAGGTTATCATTTAGATTATTTTTCCACATTAACCATTTTAATTATTCCAAGTAACAAGTCTGAGTCAAAGCCAATGAAAACAGCAATATCTTGCTGAAAACTATAATTTGTACATTATATCAATTTTCAGTTGAAAGTTATCGCCCTCTAAATTGTATAGCAAGTACTTTGACTCATTCAGAATGAGAATAATTAAAGGTGGTCACAGAAGATTGGAATCAAAGTATGCTGTAATACTGGTTCTTGGATTAGCAACTCAGTTTGATATCCTCAGGTAAATATGAGATACGTATCTCAGGTACACAAATGCTTTTTAAGATGGGACTGTAAGATGGGGTTACAGAGACTGGAGGAGAAGAGAAGGAAAGAGCTGGCCTAAAAAACCCCAGATGAATAAAATCATGCTGCTAGCATAAACCATATCCACATTAAGCTCACTTTGCCTGCATGATAGGATGTAATTCTGCAGATGAACATTCCTTGTGTAGGCAAAGCCTTATTTAACAGGCTGAACTAAAAAATCTTGGTTTGAAAAGATGCTCAGAGGGAGGATGAACAGACAATTGTATATTCTCATCATAAGACATTACCGCTCTTCTGCTTGTCCGCTGCAAACACAAAATAATACAAAACAGTAGAGATCATCTCTGTGAGGTGGGACTTCATACTCTTTAAGTGGTCTACAGCTCCTGCATACTGAGTTCTGCTGTAGACAAAGCCCTTTAGATGGAAAAAACCCTTTGCATATTGCAAATAGCTAAATTTTCATGAAGTAACCACTTTAGCCTTTCATTGCAAGTGTCCTGTCAAAGACACTTCTGATGTGAAGCCTGCAGGAAACCAGCAAAACAGTGTGTATGTTGAAGCTGGCATAATATGGACATTATTAATGTTTCTTCATTAAATATCTCTAAAAACATTTAGAAACACGAGTTGTTTCCATGCAGATGACATGTATTATTACTATCACTTTTTGTTCTTCCTTCCTCTTTTATTGTGGACTGTTTTAGCTCACACGTTTTGGTTTGCTTTAGACATAATTTCTGTGAAAGGCATTTTCGGTGTTGAGATCCCTGACAGCTTGGGATCCTTTCCCTGGGCCACTTGATGTTACTGGAATATTAATAACACTAGCACCTTGTCACTGGGTTTTATAATTACCAGGTTTGCAGAAGGGAGACAGACGCATGGTCTTAAGATCCTAGATGTTAATATTCCACAAGAAGTTAAACTGTGAAAGGAATGACATGGGCAATTTCTGGGCTATATTGCAACACATGCCTCTTTCATTTTTGTTTTCCAAGAACATTTTTTTAAGTGTAGTTGATGCGGAATGTGTTGATACGTTTAAATAGAAGTCAGACTTCTCTGTCAGTCCGAATCTGAGACAGCACTAGGTGTACGCTGTTTTTCTAATAGGAAGTCTCCTGTTTTCTATAAATAGGCATGTTTCAGTTCTGATTGTTCTGTGCTGAAATAACTGGCTAGATATTGAATTACTCTATGTAGAAAACACAAATAATGGCAGGCATTCAGCCCCTCCTGAAAAGTTGTTCCTAGCAGTTATCTGTTCTACTTCCTGGGCACTGGCTCAGGGGTCTGGGGGCCCTTTTTCCTTCTCTTCAGTACATTCATATCGATCACTCTGCTGTGTCCTAAAGGCAAATGATACACAATGCAGCATATCCTTTCGAGTCAGGGATCAAATTCATCCCTGGCCAGGATGTGTAACAATAAACAAGGGAAGGAAATGAACTGCTTCTGAGAAATGGAGTTCCCTCCAGCTCCCTTTCAATTTTTACACAGCTAGGCATTGTGCTTTATACGTAATTATAATGATTTATTCAAAGGTGTTTACTAGTAAAAGGCATAACTTCTTGCTTATCTGATAATTACATAGCTGGTGAGGTCATTGAGTAGGTTGTTAACACTCTCAGTCTTTTGCACTAAAATGAAGTATTTGCTTGTACATATCTTTAATGTTTCATTTGCTATCTGTGCCATTTTTATCTGCCTGGAGGTTTTTCTTTGTTTCTTTGACAAAGAAGCATATAGTGAATCTGTCTTGCCGAAATTTCACATGCCTTAATTATGTTTAAACCATAATACTGCTTCTCATAATGTTAATCTGAAGGTTTCTTTACAGTAATGGGTGCAGCTGAACTGAAAATTCAACTCTTCAGCTTTGTTGCACTGCTTATAAACATTAAAAAGCTGATAGTTACTTTCATAGTCCTGGACCCATTCTGCACAATCAGTTCATTACTGTGCTTAATGTAAACAGAGTGTTAAATCTCCTTAACAGAAATCTTCACCCTGCTTGGCATTTGCAATTGCTATTGGGATAGGAAAAAATTACATTTTGGAAAGGGAAATCAGCCAAAATAAATATCTCTGTGGGCCATCAGTGGGACCAAATTTAAGGGGTAATCCAATTAAATTCGGAAGGTATCACAGATGGATAGCATAAAATGAAATAAAATGCATTTAATCTTCCCAGCCTTGGGACAAAGAACCAACCAACCAGTTCACTGAAATAGCTGTCCTGCAGAGAGCTTTGACCTAATGCAATACCCTGCCTTGGATGCTGTACAGCTGCTCTGGCTGCCCTTGCTGTTTGGAAGTTCTTCATTTCTAATTGTCATCCTGTTACTGAAATAGTTTACCCTTTAATGAACGTATTTGGGGTGTCCTCAACAGATGTAATGATTCTGTTAATCTTTTGAGCGATGCCATCATCTCTAACTAGTCCAGATTATGAAGGCTGTATATGGAAGAGAACAAATAACCACTTCAGGGAGCTGACCAAGGTCGTTTGAAGCTACACTGACATTTCTACACCACATCACTTGCTGTGATATGGGCAAACTCCACGATCTTCTAGTCTGTAATGGTGTTTTTATTGGTGCAATTTAGTTTTGTCTCTTATTCAGGCAGCCATCTCTGACTCTGGTGTTGCTTGTTTCCTGATAATAGAATCCCATGGTCTCACAGGTCAGCTTTGCCCCAGAAAGGAAGAATCAGAGCTAGCTCAGAAGCTACCTACTTGCTCAGTGAAACTTAATTTCCACTTACACACCAGGTCTAGATTTTGGCAATCCAGTGTCTAATATTTGGAAAGCTGCTACACCAAAATTCAGGCTAGAAATTCCTGCTGTTTCCAATAGCCTGACCAATATTACTTCCTGTAAAATTTACTACCAATTATGGAAGACCTCAGACACTGCATATCATGAATCTGCTTTGTAAGTGTTTGTGTTGAGGAGTTCAGGAAAAAAGAACAAATTAAAACAGCACCATGTTATCAAACTTTTTCATTTCTGAATGCTAAACAGATCAGACACCCACGGACTGGACATCAGTTGCCAGGTATAGCAGGAGGTGCCAACTGTGAAATATCTGAATGTGGTTCCAAAGCCTGAACTGTGATAGTGACTGATAGAAGAATAGATGTCTTTTTCCTTTCTGTCACCTGTAGCTGTTCATGTACTTAGTGCTCCAACAGTTTGCTATTCTTCAGGATTTGGCTCAAATAGGAATTTTTGATTCAAATAGGAATTGCACAACATTTTCTTTCTCACTACACTTTTTTTTTTCTTTCCTGATAGGTGGTATAAGCCCTTGGGATCTTTTGATCTGCTTATCTTCCAGAAAAAATGATGGTACTGGCTGCATTCAAATAGATGACTTGCATCATCTAGAGTTATTCCAAAAGGTACGAGACTATTGTGTTATACTTTGTGGGAATGACAGGACAAGGCTAGCCCAAATTTTCAGCACTCACTCATAAAAAGAAAAGTATCTGATCCTCATTTTATACTGCAGCAGCACAGTTTAACAGCAAGTAAAAAGTTTTTTTAGGTTTCCTATCTACTGAGAAATACTTGTCAGTTACCAATGTTTCATTCTTTATATCACACCCAGTGATCAAAAGGAATTTGTCATTTGGACATAGTATGCTATTTTGGATGTAAGTATTTCAATATGAATACTGAACATTTTTACAACTGAGTGTCAAGTTTTCCTTTTCTCTTCTTTAGCTTGAGCTTTTGCATTCTTGGCCACCCTCAACTGGCATGTCAGGCAGCAAAAGTACCTACAGAAGTCAAAAGCAAATTTAAGCAATTTACCCCATTGGAAAAAGAGAATTTAGAAACGGGGAGAAACAACTAGCCAATGCATGCAATGTTTCAGAATAAAAGCATAAAGAGAAGATAGCTGGACTAATTTAGGCTTCACATCTTGTATCAGTATTGAATTTCATCTATTGTAATTGCTCCTTTGTAAACATAATTTAGGCACCTCTCCAGGCAATGACAGTGCTCCTGCAATTGATAATGTGTGATCTGGACTGGTGTCCTTCTCCAGGGCATTCATGGGAGTTCCTTGTTCTGGAACTGCAATCTGCTTATTCACAGTCCAAAGCATCAGTGGTGCCAATATTTCTTGGTATTCTCAGGAATATTTTTTTTTTTTCACTTGGGTATTTTGTGGGCACAGTTTAGGTTACTTAGATATGCAAATATCTAAATAAGCACCTAACTTGTTGGTGAAAATATGTAAGAGAATTAAACTGAGGGCTTTGTTTGGAAAAATGTGACTAAACTGTGCATAAAGCTTGGTTTATATTTCAAGTACAACAGAACATAATGGTAAAACCCAACACTATAGCCTCTGAACTTAGGGACAGGGGAAAAGAGCCGCTTTTAAAAGGTATGTAGTTCAAGTATGAAGTTCATGAGGATGCAGAAACCACTGTGTGTCCACAGAAGTTAGAGCTAGGAGCATGTACACTGGGATACTGTGGGACAGGATGCCTTATCTCAGTGTAACCAAAAGGAAATTTTTATTGCAGTTCCAGTTTGCTAGAAATATACATGCTTGGGATTCAGATCTCAGATCATAAAACACTCCAGGCTTGTGCAAACCACTTTTTGCTTATTCTACCCATATTATCATATCTGAGCCTCTAATACTGTGCAATATAATAACCCTTACAGTACTCAGCAATGTCCAGAAGTTTCACACATGAATAGCTAAGACATAAGGTGATCAAAGGAATTGTCCAAGTTCCCTCAGGAAGTCTGCAGCACAGCAGGGACTTAAACCAGATGGCCCGTATCTCCGGATAACTTTAAATATTGGACTAACATTACTTGCTGTTGGCACGTCCATACCATGGTGCAACACAGTTCTTTGTTGCAGAGCCTAGATGTGGTTTAGCCAGGTTAGCTTACCACTCTTCCCAAGCACAGCAATTCAAGAGGCACAGGCTATTTCCATGCAGTGAGAGGCAGTGATTGCTAACTGACAGTGAACAGAGAAGCCACAGAAACTGGAATGGGGGCAGGGAAGGGGTGAAAACTCAGCAGCCGGGAGGAGAACTGTAAGTCTAAAATTTTGTTTTGTGATAGGCCATGGAGGAAGAGTCCATACTTCAACTTCATTGTCCCACATTACAGTAATGGCAAAGTTGTAATTCACTGCTGACACTGGCAGGAGTTTTGCACCTGAGGTATCTCTGACCCCTCTGCCCCCCTCCCTGGAGACATTCAAGGTGGGGCTCGATGAGGCCCTGGGCAACCTGGTCCAGTTGAGGGTGTCCCTGCCAACTGCAGGGGGGTCGGACTAGATGACCT
This sequence comes from Tringa solitaria, assembly GCA_026413425.1. NCBI lineage: Eukaryota > Metazoa > Chordata > Aves > Charadriiformes > Scolopacidae > Tringa > Tringa solitaria. The sequence goes on along the minus strand of JAOXJM010000001.1, from coordinate 25,196,612 downwards.
TTGAAGGTTCCTTCCAGCCGAGATGATTCTATGATTTGATGATAAATTGAACACAAATCTATTGAAGGCTCCAGGAAAAAGAGCATTTTTCAGAATGAAATCATTAAAGCTTCATTCAATTCTCTTTTTACATACAGGTAAATCTGCTTCCAGAAATCCAACATTTCCTTTGCAGAAAAGAGGGATTATGCCAGATAACAAAAGCTTTTTCAGGTAACCTAATTTTTTCAAATCTGTGTATGTGATGATGGTCCTTTAACAGTTGTCACAGGAAGTCTCTGAATTTACACTGTCAGACTAACAGTTCCTTTTTATTTTTAGTCATGAATGCATAGGGGGGTAAAATGAAACAATTTCAGATACCACTTAAATACAAATGACAGTTACGCAGTATCTTCTTAGGCAAAGATACTGCCTTCTTTAGCCATTGCACACTGCAGAAATAATTTGGCTATAAGTCTCTTATTTTTGGACTGTTTTGTGTTAATATAGTATATTGGTGTTTACACTTCAAAGCCCTGGGTTCGGTGTAATATGTTTGTTCAGCTTTACAAAAATGTTGTGGCATGGAGAAGGAGTAGGAGCCAGAGTTTGGTTCCCATCCAGACATAGTTTACTGATAAAAAGCCTTTGTGTATTAAGATCATCAACCAGAAAAGTTTAAAGGTTATGGGCCAGTTGCCAGAGAATTCTAATTTACTATGGGTGAAATTCAGCTTTGAACAGAAACTGGAAAAAACTGTTGTGCACCATATTAGGTGTATTTAAACTACAGAGGGACACATTCTGATCTCAGTTACACCACTAAATATCCAACATCAATGCTACTTTGGATTTATGATATATTCAATATAAACTTTGCTTATAAATAATCTTGTCTTTTTTGGTTTTGTATTACAATAACAACCAACCCCACATTTATTCCATTCGTATGTAGCTTTGTTTGCAGAGAAATAGACAAGATTGATTGGTCTGATCCCCCCTCCCCACCTTTCTTTTCACCTTTTATATATATGCTATATTTAGCACATAAGGAAAGGATTCATTACATCTCATTTAACCATTTAGAAATCAGGTATCTTCTGTGCTCGTATTCTAGTCTTCCCCCTAAGCCAGTGGAGAGATAGGGGAACCTTCAAACACTTATTTTATACTGAAATAGGTGTTTAAAATAGGTGTGTTGAATTACCCTCTGCAGGTACTTACTGCCCAATTACGTGTCACCACTGACTGTAAATGAAGCCTAGACAAGTAGTTTAGATTAAATACCTGACACTTGGATGCTTGACTGAAGTTGAAGTTAGGTGGCTCCTAACCTAAGCATACCATATTTTCCCTTTTAATTTTTTACTGTTTCATCTGAAGATGGATCAATATTTAAAACTTACATGAAGTGTTTCCCTTAAAGAACTGTATGTTGAGGGTCAGTTTAAATTAGACATTTCCATTTTCCTGGTGCAGTAAAATGTCAAAACCGATCATAAGGAACATGCAGTGTAAGGAACATCTATCCAGGTCCCATGATGATTCTTTATCATGAAGTCATATTATAGCAGATAAGTGGTATATTCTGTTCCAGCTGAGTTTGAAGTATGTCTTCAGTGATGACCAGTGCCTTGATTCTCTTGAATTGGAAAGTGAATTAGAAAGTATTTTGATACAGTACCAGTTTCAGACAAACCTGAGCAGATTTTCAAAAATTTCAAGCACTTCAGGAACTGGTAGTTCCTTCTCATGTTGCAACAGACTGCCTTTAAAAAACATTGGTTTGCCGTGCTACTTGGAGAAAGGCCAAGGAGTAGTTTTATTATTTTGCTACCGCAAAACCACAAACACAAGAGGCACTCACCACACACAGAGCTTTCCTCTTAAAATATGCACATTTGCACTGGTGTCCATAAACTGTGGTACAAGTCACTGTGTATGCGGTCTGTTAAGCTGTCCGGTGTTTTCACTTCTTTAGGGAAGGGCCATTTGCAAACATCGTATTCCATACTTATATTATTAGTGCTTTCCTGGCATTCTGGAAAAAAGTCAGAAAAGCCATTCTGACTGATGCTGAAGTTCCATTGAAATCAAAGCAGTATGTGTGCTTGGAATCAGGGATCTCAGTCCTACCCACTGAGTAATGGAGGATTATTCTAGCAGTCTGCTGAAGGACTGTCAGATAGAAAAAAGTCCACTCCTCACATTTCAGTTACCGGTACAAAAGATTTTGAACCTAAATTAGCTGTAGCGTTTTAAAGTTTAAAAAACAAAAAATAAAAATCCGCCTCTTAAATCTAGGTGTCTGCACTTCAGTGTGTGGCCTAGGGGCCAAGATACCTGTTTCAATGCAAGGGTCTCATGTCACTTGAGATGCCATGGAGAGTCCAGGATACCCAGTAGGATGGGCAGATTTGGCACAAAACCTGTGTCTTTCTGCTCCGGCAGGTGGAGGCTCAGAGCAATATCCTTTGGTGTCTTAGATGGCAATCGGTGCCTATCTGTGGACACCTGAATTTAACGCTTGGTATCTAAGTTCCCAAAATTAACAGAAGTACATTTCAGAGTGACCAAGCCCAAAAGAGCACTTACTTTCAGCTGAATTGCTCCGTTCTGGCTGTATAGACTACATTAACATCCACTGAGAGAACTGGGAACTTAGATGGTGGCACACAGGAGGTTCTCTTTATATAGACCAGACCTCAAAGTGTCTCAATCCAGAAATTAATCCCTTTCAGTGTCACTGGATATGTGACATCTAATTTACTATTAGTGAAATTCACCCATAGAAGGTGAAATTAGAATCAGAAGGGTAAATAATTTGATTTCAGGTTAAGAGGAAAAAAAGGCAAACTTTAAAAATTAAATCAAACATCTACATAGAGCCAAGATTTCAGATCCTCTCCTCCCATTTATCTGATAAAGCCATCTCTTTTCCCTTCTTTCTCTGACAGACATTTCTTCCCAACCGCAAAGTTGCCAATTATTAGAATTTGTCTGATCCTCAATTTTAAAATTATTTGGGGAATGAATGGTTTTCATCAGTATTTTCCCCACAGAATTTTGTTTCCTTTCAAATCAGTAGCGTATGTTCACTCTTGTGTGTTTGAGTCAACAGGGCTTCTCTGTAATTCTTGTTGAAGAGGATCAGTTGGTTTGTTATCACTGTGTTTGTCATTTAGTCAGCCCCCCAAGGAGCCAAGCAATTTCCTGTAAAAGTGAAAACACAAAGTTTCTGTTTTAAGAATTATGTGATCTAATTAAAGGCACACTAAGTTGTGGAAAGAAATTTCAGGCAGCAAGATGGAGAGGATGGCATTACTGGATTTACTGTGGGTATGACACTGTTGATATTGATAAGCAGTGGGTATGAGAGTAAAGAAGTTAGGAAAGATGGACTGGAGGAAGAATTTAGAGGAGCAAAACAGGCAAAAATATGTGATGTGTGTGAAGAGATGAAAGCAGTTGCTGGGGGATGAGTGCATGTGGCAGTGGGTTTGTGATGAAGCATAAGAATGATAATAGATCTTAAAATTCAGTATGGAAGACTCTGAGAAGTGCTTGCTGCTCAATCTTGAGAAGATTTGTTTCGCTCCTGCTTTTGCATGGCATTTGGCCCAGTTTTTTAATCAGGTTCCTGAAGTCTTCTCACTGTTTGGGACTTGGGCCATGGGGAGGTTCTGACATGGCTATTGAATGACCAAGGAAAGCTCCTGGCATTTATTGCTTAGGTCAGCAAAGGCTGCAGCTGTTGCATGGATCTGTGAATGAAGTCTTCCTGCAAGCAATGCAAACCTAGAAGGCCTCTGAAGTTGGACAAAGATGGGCAAAGAGATTTCAGGTGCTTTTACTCGGTGTCCCAATACAGATGTGGTTAGAACTGGGCTTGGCTGCCTCCTGCCTCTCAGCTGAGAGATGGAGAGGACTAAGGTCCACAATGTCAGCAGAACTGCCCAGCCTCAGTTTAGGGCACAGGAAAGGCATCCTGATGTATGCAGAACAAATACACTCTTTGACAGATTTTGCCTGGGGAAGCAGTGGGAATGCTTACAGCACTGCCTCCCTAATTTTTCTGTTCCATAAGCAGTCCAGGCTAGTCTGTCTTTCCACACAGGCACTTGTCTTGCTTCATCACTTCCAGGGCCCAGCCTGTGCCATGCATAGCTGTTTCCTCTACCCATCCAGCTCACCAATTCTTTTTAAAGTAATATTCTGCTGTAAGCCTCCCTTCTGCATTTGTTTTTACTGTCACTAGTACAGTGACTTTATAAGTGTCTGCCAGCCTTGCGTGCTCTCTTGGTCACCTGTGGGGCTGGCCAATGGTGTTAATCACATAGAAGGTCTTGGGATAAGCATGACCACAATGAAACTGGGTGGGAGGGTGAGCTACAATAATCCAGATGTGTGACTGTGTTCTCACTATGTGATATATTTACTGTCTGGTGTTAACCCCACTCCAGCTTTCCTCTCCCCCTGCCTAGCAAATCTGCCCTACCTGTCCCCGGTGTCCCTGGGTTACTCTGGAGTCAGTGGGAAGCGTGATGAAGTGAGAGGAGGAAGCAAAGCCTCATTGTGCCACCTATGTAAGAGAGAAAATCTAGATTAAATTTATTTGCTGTTGTAATAATTCAACACCTCTGTGACAGAAACATGCTTCTTCATAGGGCAATGCGTTTCTTTTGCCAGCTGGCCCTTGTAAATGTCTGTACACCAGTTGTGATCAGTTTTGTGCCTATCACCTTTCTGCTACTGAAGTTGCTGAGTCTCAAGAATGGCCAATAAAATCAGCATCTGATTTTTTTTTGAGTTAATTTCATTATGAACTACATGGGGCAGGTTTTTCTTTGTTTTACAGCAAGGTCAGATCTCAGATAGGACAAAAATGTGCTTCCGAAATAACCAATATGAGGAAACTGAAAAAGAAGACAAACAGCTAAATGAATATGAATTACTTGGCCTATACTATTCTATATTCTATATTCTATATTCTATATTCTATATTCTATATTCTATATTCT
>JAOXJM010000001.1:25178396-25191509 GCA_026413425.1 Tringa solitaria | reverse complement strand
TCTATATTCTATATTCTATATTCTATATTCTATATTCTATATTCTATATTCTATATTCTATACTCTATACTCTATATTCTTCTATATTCTACCTTGTTAATAGTACAGAATTCTAGTTGTGGTTCTAATCACGTAACTGAGCAACTGAATTGCTTTTTCCAGAGTTTTATAGCTTATCTGTAAATTTAAGTTATAGTATAAAGGCTTCTGCACACAGAAAAAGCAGCTCTTCTGGAATGTGTTGAACACTCTCCCACCCCTATCTTTTAACCATGAGGATGCTTTAGGCATGAAGAAGCAAACACTGTATTAAATAAATACTGTTTTCCATGCACCTGCCAAACAGAGAAGCAAAAACCATGGTAAATTAATAATCAAACGGAAGCTGTATTTGCTGTTTTTTTTTTCAAAGGGGAAAATAAACAACACATACATTTAAAAATTATACGCTATCATCATTTTGTCTTTATAACTCTGAAACTTCATGGGTGTTTTTTAGCAGGCATTTCAGTGCATTCCAACTCACAGTTTAAATTCCTTTCCCTCTACATCTGCTTTACTAGAAACTTTAGAAACTTTTTTTTTTTTTAATTCTAAATATACTTTAGATAGTTTAAATGCCTAGAAATGTCTAGTGGTTTGAAATTTCTCCATTCTACATATTCCGGGTGACTTGCTTTGAGATTAACTGTATTACAGAGGGAGGGATCACTGCATCTTTTGATGACCTTTTAAGGACAGCTAGATTAATAGTCATTAGTGGGTGGCATATTGAACCTGCGACAATGTGCGCATCACAAATGAAGCTTATAACACGTCAGAACCATCACAGGAGTGTTAAGTATCAAGGAAGAAACCATATTCCTGTGAAATCAATGGAAATTTTGCCAGGACTTCAGTGGGGACCATGATTGCCCCTAGTCTTCCTAGCTTCCTTCAAATACCCAGCATCTGCTTTGAGTTTCACAGCCACCCTTTTCTAAATGCATAGGTTATTAAACTGAGTGTTAAAGGTTCTCTCTCTTTCTTTAGCAACCTCAAGGCATAATGTGTAAACCATAGGAGAGTACTTATCTTTGTTTCAGAGTCTTTTCATCCGATAGGTCAAATGGATAACAGGAGGCAATTAAATGGAATAGGTCTGCTTTCTGTGACAAGTCTGCAATGACCTCAAGGCATGTAATGGCAGTAGTTCAACTGAAATCATCCATCCTCCAAAGTCAACACTGAAAAATGAAAAAATGCACTTTTAATGCTTGTTACTTTCCTGGTTATGCAGCTCAGAGCAGGTTTCTATACATGACTGAGCAAAAGGTACGGGATAGTAGGCTTTTTTTTGACCAAAATCGCCTAGTCCCGGAGGTGCTCGAAAGTCTGCCTAAGACTCCATGAAAGCTTTTTAAGCATCTCCTGATGTGAAGCAATCTTTGCAGCTGTTTAACACACCTTTCCAACCTACAAAGGCTGGAAAATTGCCCAGCTGTAAATACCAGTAGAGGACCAGGTTGTAGCAATGAAGCCTGCCCAGTCTGTTTCAGATATAAGCTCTTTGTGCTCCAGCATCCCACACCAGTCAGGCAGATGGATGACACCAGCACAGGATGCAATATGAAGTTCTTCTAACACTGAGATGCCCTGTCAGAGAGCAAGCCTGCAAGGCAGGCAGAGAGGACTTGTTATCAGTCCTTCCTGAATACTGTGCTGCAGAAGCTGCTGAGAGATGATGTGAGGTGACTGTCATTCTCCTTTTTTCTGAGAGAATTTAGGCTCCTGCTAAAGACGGACAACCACTATGTAAATCTAAGAAGAAGTTCAGCAGGCTGCTATGAAGACAGAAAGTTTCCTGTATACTCTCAGGATTAATGGACTTTCATGATCTGAAGTGATGTTTTTCCTCTTAAAAAGAAAAGCAATTGGATGAAGATTCTGCAAGTACAAATGTGCCAAGCTTACAATGTCCTTTATGAAAGAAATCAACAATGTGCTGGGCTCTGGACAAAGCCCAGAACCTCAGTTGCATTTCATCTGTCTCTAGCCTTGTGCTTCATTAAACAACTATTTGTCGTTGCTCCATGTTTGAAGTGTGTAAAATAGAGCCTATTTGATCTATTGAGCCTATTTGAGTTAATATTTAAGTTAATATTTAAGAAACAAAACCATATCATAACCCACCTTGTAAAAACAAAGGGTAATATAAAAGGAAGGATAAAGAGAACACATTTTCATTCATCATCTGTTTCCTCTTCTTTTAATTGAGTGTCACTCAGTTTAGCCAGTAGGGTCTTCTGCTGAATTCACTACCTTTGCAGATCACCAGATGTTCCTGTTAACCTAAGCATTCCATTTACCACCAGTCCACGTGGCCGCAGCCGAGTCAACACTGACCTGGCTTTGCTCCAGGAAGTCTTAATTTGTCCAAATGTACTTCTAGCTATCGGTAAACCTTTTGCTCAGCCACACGTTGTAACTCTTAAATCAGCTATTCTTTATTGCATATGGGTTGAATCTCACGTTACACTTCAGAACTCTGAGCCAAAGACAAGTAAATAACTTGGGAGCCAGAGATGGGGGGAGAGGGAGCAAGAAGTCATAGCTGTGTAAAATACTTGAAAGGCCTCATTAGATGTCAGTGTAGCTGCTGCATTAGATACCAGTTGTTGTCAACTGATCTGTTTGACTCTGTGGTACTTTGAGAGATTGCAGTCGACAGAACAATATCTACCACCAGTTCATGTGACAAAGAGGTGCTTAATTGTTTTGATCTAGAGGTGTTGACTTGCTTTGGTGGATCTTAGACCTCCCTTTCACATGTGGCCCCCAGCTGTTCCTGTGCCTCAGATCTATGTTTTACCCACTGCTGTGGTTAGAGGGCTAATGTGTGAATTCAGCTGAGAACTTGTAGTGGCTTCCTTACCCATCAAAATGGTATCATGGAGAATACTATAGCCAGAGGTAAAGTGGTGCTGTTTTTTGGTCTTTTCAATGGTACCATTTTAGAGATGTCAGCATAAGAAACATTCTTCAAGCCAGAATTTCTAGGAAGTGAAGCATTTCTTTTTTTTAAGTGAAAGCAGGTGTCCGGCCTTAGGTCCTTTGCTGTACACCGGATCATCACAAATGGTGGCAGCAAAAGCTACTTGAAACAGAGAAGCTGCTCCTTGGGGAAAACCAGCAGTTTGTGTAGCCTTTCAATTACTGCATAGCCACTTTAATAGGCAAAATATTATTTTCTAATTTACATCTTTTTTTTTTTCTTTTGATCTTTAGAGTCTTTTACTGAGAAATTACTGATATTAAGATCTGGATTTGTGAAAGAGGGGATGTAATCTGGACATGACACTAGGGTGCTGGGACTCTTCCTAACTTGGTTTCCCAGGCTGCCTGACACACATCAACTGCTGAGCCTGCCTCACCTCTCCTATTATAAAATGTTGATGTTATTTATGTGCTTCAAAAGGACTAGTTAATTAACAACAGCTTGTAGAGTTATTTCAAGATGGAAAAACATGGCAATTACAGCAAACAGTAAAGGCACTGCAGGCTAATTTTCATTGATGGTAATGTTGATTAACAAATTTACAGCTCTAATGAACAGTCTTACTGCTTTCGAGTGCAAGACCAGGTGAAGAGTTGCCATGAGAACTGATGCAGCTGAGCGTGCTGCAGTTCAGTGCTACTGATATCTCTTTATTATTATGATAATTGAATTCATTGATTACCAGGAGTAGATTTACCAAAGTGATGGACTGTCACTCCCTCATTAGCTCTGCCTGATGATATAAATGCTGTGTGTCATCTCAAAGGAGCGAGCACCTTGTGGCAGGCTCACTCCCCTTCTCCTGGCACCTTGCTATGGGCTGTCTGCCAGGCAGATGCCAACACAAAACCAACAGAGGTGCGTAAGGCACCATATACACAGGATGCTCTATAGCATGAGGAATAATTTACAAGCACTGCCCCTTTTTTAGTACTCTATGTTAATCACCAACACCCTCAATTTGTTTAACCTTTTCTTCTTCAAGAGATGGCAGGTTTCCATCTTCTTAATGTTGAGGCATTTTGCAATGACTTAGGGCAATACTAAAGGTTTTCTACCCTGTAGTTTCAGAATTTCAGAACACTTTTTTTTTTCATCTGTCCCTAACCATTTTTTTTTGTTATATCCAGCTCCAGTAAATGGTCCACTGGGTAGTGAGAAATAAATTAATGTCAAAGTAATCTTTTCTATTTCCCTAAAACAGCTAAAACTCTCATTTAAGAGGGGTGGGTATAGGTACAAACCTGATCTCATTCTTTTCAAAGTCTGTCTTCTGAGTTAATACTATACGGCTTGCTTGTTCCCTTAGCAACACAATTAAAATCATATTTTAAAAAGGAAAAGACGCTCTCCTTTCTCTTGAGTAATGAGCTGAACACCCCTTCTCTGCTTCTGTGTTCTTATTTTCAGTGAAATAATTGATTTCTTTTAAATAAGGTAATTAGGTTTTGCACATTCCTGTTTTCTCAATGTTATGCTTATTTTTAACTAAAGCAATTGCTGAAAAATGTGGGCCTTTGACATAATTTGGTTTACAGATGATCAGTTGAGAGAAGATCTGTCATTCTTGTTATTTGCATGGTTCTGTTAGTGGCCTCATGTAGCTGCAGCCTAATGTAAAAGGTGTATATGTTATAGGAAGCTTGTTCTGGAAGCACACTTCTGCCTCCTTTCAGCTGTGTGCTGTAGGCACCGAGGTAGGACAACCTGTCTCTCTCTTATCTACCCCACTAGGCAGCCTTGGCAAGGTGGTAGCTTGGACTGCTGTCATGGGATTAATTCGGTTTCCTGTGACTTTGATGCCACTCATGGTCAACAGATCAGTGTCTTGCTGTTTGAAGATCTAGGCCATGAAATTTGAACTCCAGAGTCTGACATTGCTGGGCTGTTCCTGATGGATGTGTGACATGTGACAGTAGCAAGAAACAAGGGAACAGGGCTTGGCTCCATAACTCCATAGACAGATGCAACAGCAGAGGTCTGTGACTTGCCTTTTTACCAGTGTGAGGATAAATGAGAAAAAGATTTCTGAAGCTATCTGTGCGCTGTGGAGGGCCTTTATGTGTTTTAATTGTTTGAATTCTGGTTTTGCCTGAACACCAAAGATGTATGATCAAACTTTACACTCTGGAAATTATTTGCAGCTGCAAGTAAGTAGCTTAGTTTTCTTGCATAGCCAGTGAAAAAACAGACCCTTTCAGAGAGCAGTTTAGAACTCGTATTTCTCTTAGTCCTCCAAGGACTGGTCTCTCTCTCTCTATTGCCTAAAGACAAAGCCTAAGAATATTGTTTTGCCAATATAGGCACTTCATTTAGGTAACTAAAGCGGTATATAGGAGTAGTTGCAGTGAGACCATTGCAAATTGCCATAGTGGAGAGCCATTGTCTCTTTACAGGTGGAAATTGCCATGGTGAAATGCCGCTGTGTCTTTACAGGGCAGAAATGGAAGAAAAAACATTTGATTTATGCTCCCTGTGCATATTTAGAAGGAAGTCTATGTAAATGACTTAATGGGAGTTTACTGGCTTATTCCTGTTATCATTGGACAGCCAAGTAAGCAGAGAGTAGTCTCTTTTGTCTCTGTACCATCAACAAACAGGTAGTCACTTACAAAGTCCAAATCACTTATAATGGGTAACACAACACAAAGATGCCAATGAGAGTATAATCTGAACATGAGCTGCTATATTAATAAAAGCCTGGTTTTGATTAATAAAGCCTTTAATCCTGCTAAAGGGTGCATGTAAGGCAAAAGATCAGATTCATTTTAGATCCCAGTTTAGCTTGGAAGGCTGAACTGAGCTGATTTGATGAACAGCCGATAAACACAGACAATCACAATGTCATTTTAGCAGGATCTGAATATGAAAATGAATAGTACTTTTCCTTGAAAGGCTGCTCACAGCTCATCACCAGAAATACAACTTTCATTTCATGCATCAAAGTGAAGAGTGCATGCATTAAAGGAGAAGCTATACAAATAAATTCATAACATTAGTGCGATGCAGTATGTCATTAAAAAGATAAGTAATAAGGTTTGGGAATATTGTGAACAGCTTGGCTTCTCCCTGACTATTACTTAAGAACTTGAAATGTGAGGTGTGTTAGAGTTAATGGAAACCACCCTACATGAAATAATGACATAACGTAAGGGCTCCGTGCCTTTTTATCAGGACAGTAAAAGTAGAAAATACATGCCACCCATTGACTGATCTCACATCACAATATTTTGATTACTGTTCATAGTCACATGCCTCAGTAATCTTGAGGACTCTGATACATCAGTCCTGCTCTCACCACGTTCAGTGGCAGAACTAAGCCTCCCATAGATTTCAGTAACTAGAAAATGTAGCCTTAGACGGTGAACCTCAAAACAAGGATATGTGGTTATTTACTGAGCTGTCTATGTGATTACTGTGGGTAAGTCTCTTGGTCCTTAGTCAAATAACGTTTTTAACCCCATTAATTGTAATCAGGGCTACGTGAGAGACAAAGTTTTGGTATCCTATATTTAGAAATAAAGGATTTCTGTTAAAAAGGGGGAAGGGGATGTTTTTTGTATGCAGCACTCATGGACTCACCTGTGAAGTGGGAGTTGCAGCTAAGCCTCTGAGCTTGCAGCTGGAAGGGGATGCTTTGTGGGTGTAAAGCTCTCTGCTAGCAGATCCAAAAAGGCTTATAGTCTCAGCAGTTGTTAATTTACATTTTTGACATGCTGGCAGCTCTTCTCTACCTATTATGTTTTGCACAGTTTATCCTTAACAGCAGGAGTCGACTGCTGCTTTCAATGCTCCTCTGACTTTCCTTCTTATCCCTTTGGTACTTTTTCAGACCTGCAGCTCCCAGTCGTCACCCCGGAGTGCTCCGGCCAGCCTGGGCTGTCAAGGGCCAGCGCCACAAGCAACGTGTCCCAGGGGGGCGAAAGGACTGACAAGACACGTGCTGCCCGTCTGCGGTACTGGTGGAAGCAGAGCACCAGCACACAGCTGTAAGCTAACGATACCCCACCCTCAGCCACCACGAGTGCTTCATTGTGCTTTTTGTTGGGAGCCAGGGATGCAGAATATGGCAAGAGGGGAGCATCTGGATGCATTGCACCTCTTTTACTTGCATAATGTTTGTTTCTGTGCTAGCCCAGCTTGAAAGTTGTGTGTGTGAACAGCTGAGTCTTCATGTTGAGGACACTGAAACATCTAAAAAGATAGATACAGACCCAGAGATACCCCTGGATGTTTAGGTCTCAGAACGGCTGAGCTATTTCCTGCTCCCATCCCTGCCTTGCGCCTACCACAGACACACATACATAGTCCTTTGCACAGAGACCCTCCCTTAAGTGAAGAACTGAGAAGTACTTGAGAACTGACTGTCCAAGGGCTGCTTCCTGTGTTACAGTGTCTCACAAATTTTATGCTCTGAGGACCTACCATTCTGCAGGGAGGAGAAAAAGGTCTCTTTAAGATAGATATTATTAGACTCCCATAACAGATAGCAAAATTGAGGTCTGGAAAGGCCACATATTGCCAAAGATTACACAGAAATGGGAAGAAATGTGTCTTTTACCAGTAATCAGTCTTGGGGACCTGTAATTTGTACAGTCATCTTCTCATTGCATTCGCTGTGAGGTAGATTGATACTCTGAGAGTTTAACAGGCAGAATAATTCCTACATTTGTGAATATACCCAAGTATAGCCCAGATTTTCCCAAGTAATGAGCTTTTAAATAACAGATTTTTCCCTTAGGTTTGTTTTTTTCTGTCCTGTTTCTATGGCTGATTCTTTTTTGTGGGGGCTGTGGGAGCTGTAAACCAGTATCTAGAGTGGCATGTCACTTCCTAGACAAAGTTAGCTTTCATAATTCTTTTATGTTTAGCTGATTTATTATGAGTTATTCCTAGGTGTCATGGTCATTCATAATGTTCGGAATTAGATTTTTATGGCTTTTATTAGGGAAAGCATGGAGTACCACATGTTTGTGTCCCTTTATTACATTGAAGAAGGTGCTAACAGTAGTGCAGTCTTCCCATGGGGTTGATTGGATTTTTTTCTGAATTCACTACAAATCAGTGTTAAACCTAGATACCTTGACTATGCACTTCTGTTATTTAAACTGCTTGGATTTCTTTAATGTTTTTATCTTCATGCTGAATGTCCTGTGTCTGCAACAACTACAATATGTCCACAATGTATTTATCCATACATACTTTCAAATATGACTCCCTCCTAACATAGTTACTATCTATGCATGGAAATTAAGATTTAAAAATACTGACAGCAATAAAAATACTTGAAGTAAAGCTTTGTTCCAGCCTGCTTGGTTTCATTTACTGTGTTGCTTAACTCAGGAGAAAAAAGGCTAATACTCCATTTCTGCTAATTTCACTATTTCACTATTTTCTTATATCTCAATTTTCTCATTTGCAAAAGCACTTCATTAACGCTATGTACTTTTATTACTTTCCAGGAATCAAGTATCATCTACACCAGCCCACAAGGACATCCTTAAAGCTCAAGACCTTTCTGTCATCATCAAAGCATATGTGCTTGTGACATCCTTAACACCTCTGCGGGCGTTCATTCATTCAACTGCCACTGTCTGGCATCCACCCAAGAAGAAGCACTTTTCTGTAAAGGTAAAATGCTTAATTTCCTAATTTTTCCATCTTTCAGGCAAAGTTCAGAAACAGAAAGGTAGATAATATCTTTCTTCTCTTTTACCCCTTCTTTATTTGCAGTTCCCAGCTGACAGTGAATATTCTCCTAATGTACAGCTTTCATTTCTCGGAAGGAGTGGGGTTTGCTTCATGAAGCAGGGAAGAGTTGCCCTGTGCAGTGGGGGTTATGAAGGACCCTGGGATTTACTTGCCTCAGAAACCATTTTTATTGGTGACATTTGGCAGGATCTACAAGGTTGGAGTTTTTGTAAAGTACAGCAGTGGGGGTACTGTCATGCAGTAATGTTTTTTTGCCCGGATATTGACAGTGTTGTAAAAAAAGAAAGTAAATATTTAAAATGGTTTGTTTAGGTTTCCTTTTTAGGTGCAGTAAAACAGAATGGAAGAGGGTCTGGGCACTTCTAAATAAGGGGAAAGAAGTATACCACGTAGAGGGTGGGCCTCCAATGGTCTCGGACTTGTGAAGAAAGATATTTCACATGTGCCTTAATAGGATTACCTTTGAACATTTCCAAGTGCTTTGAGAAACTCCTCTCTCTCGACATCAAGTTTGCTGAACAGTCCTATGGATTTCCAAACATGCCTTCCCATTCCTTTGTTCTTTCCGCAAGGAACTGTGCTTGCAACACAGCAGCTCTTCAAGAAGGAACTGCAGTTCTGTGGCTGCTCCTTTCCTTTTTCCTTTTGAGGGAATAAGTTGACAAAGTAGCAGTGATTTCTTGAGGTCACATAGATCAGCTCCTGCAGCAGCCATCTGAGAATTGGTGCACTTTGCCCATGTAGTCCTCTTGGGATAGGAGCAGGTCTTGGCTTGTCTGAATATTGTGGTGTCACTGTCAGGAGTCTTGATGATGCCAGCTATTTGGTATGTTCTACAATTTTAGCTCTCAAAGTGCTCAGTCTAAGCTATTTATCTAATTCTAGCTATTGAAGAAACAGATACCTCTAGAGAAAAAATCATCCCACCCAATTTAGACTCTAATTTTGGAATCAGATGAGTTTCCTGCTAAAAGTGTCTGCTCTCTTCTATGGGCCATGACATTTTTAGAGAACATGCCAAATTCCAGATTGCCAAAACTAGGTGAGATGAAACTGTTTCTCTTTCCTTTCTCTTCTTGGAAGCTGTGGAAGCGCATGGAAATATATTATTTTGCCATCTGTTTTCCTCTGTTTACATTTAGGAAGGCTAATGGTCACTCGCTTTCAAATCTTGGGGTTCAGTTTTGTTTTATGTTTATTAAAATAGCACAATGTCCAGCAGCATCTCTATTGCAGCTGAAGTAGGGACATACTTTAAAGGCTAGCAGTCATTAGTAATTGTGATATGGCTCTGTAAAATAATTCCCACTGAGGGAAGTCTGCTGAATAGGGTGCCAGCCACCATTTACAGAGTACTTTGGCAGCTGAAGAAGCAATAAAAATGATAGATAGAAGCAGCAGCACATCTACAGTAGTTCCAATCTGGTTACTGCTGCTGTGGTGTTATATCTTCCACAGCTTTAGGCAGACTTGTCAGAATGGCAAGGAATAAACAAAAAATAGGCACCACAGGAAGCACATTTGTAGTGATGTATAGATTGAAATGCAAATTTAAAAATGATGGTAAGTGGGGTGCATAAGACTGTCTCTCAGCATAAACAGTACGCCCTATAAAGAACCTGGGAGGAGTCAGAGAGTCTCCAGGAGAATTGAAACACTGGGAATTCACAGAATGGCCAGAGAGCAGTACTGGGAGAATCAGAGAGAGGCTTTTGTGCTTGATGCAGAGATATCAGACAGGAGATCATCAGTCAGAAAAAAAATACTTGTGAGACTGAATTCAATCATTGATATCCTTTGAATGAGATTACATAAAGTTTCTCATAAGCATCACAAAAAACATCATGAAGCTGTGGTTTGTTGCCAGTGGAACATACAGTGCCAGCAGAGTGGTCTCCTCTCCCAAAGTAGACAGTAGAACTGTGGCATTTGTACCACCCAAGGAAACTGATCCAGAAAGCTCCTAAGATTTCCATTTCTGCCGTCTCTATTGTGTAGTAGAGAAAACTGTTTGTTACATTGTGAAGCTCAACCTCTCAGTGGTCAATAATGACAGAAAGGTTCTCTAAGACCTGTTCTTCTGCTGATTGACAAAATACCTGTGGGTGTCACTGGGGGAGTGAACATACCTATAGAAGAGATTGGTCAGGAAAAATTTCCTGGTGTTTGATGTGTTTTTCCCCAAGAGCAGCTGACTGAATTATTTTTTTTAAATGAACAGAGGAGAATAATTTGAATCTGCTGCATTGCCATCATAGATGTCCTGCTTTTAGTAATTTTGCACAATAATTTAGAGACCTCCTCAGTGTATATAGGTCTCTGGTCAGGAAATTTTCTCATACCAGTATAATTAAACTATTATTGATGACAATTGTGGTTAACTTGGTTACAACATTACTATTACAAAATCAGTATGTTAAGTTTAAAATTTGATCCCCTAGGTACAGCAACTCTTTAAGGTTGCTAGAAGTAGCCAGAATGTGGTGTATAGGAAAGAGAGATTTTGAAGAAGACTAGAGATGGGGAACCAGATGATATCAAATGATTAAGAAAAAGTGTGTAAAGAAAAACAGAAGTTTCATTAATTTCATAATACTGCATTTCCCACTGCTGCTTTGTTAGTAAACTATTATAAATGATTTTTACAACTCAGATTTACTTATCTTAATCATAGTGGCAAGGCTTCAGAATGACTCCTCAAATAAGCATTGGCCAAATGGCAGTTCAGGAAGAGTTCAAGTGTGTTTTGCTCAGCAGCTGCCAGGTTTTCTCTGGATTATACATATTTTAGTATCTCGGTTTAGAAAGAAAGGGAAGCTAAATCCTGTGCTGGCATGAGGATTTTGTGTAGTCAAGGAGTGACAAAAGTGTGACAACATTTGGGCCCCTGTTGGGAAGATGCAGGAAATGCAGGGGAGAGAATGGCTTTCTGCCACACAAATGTTTTGATATGAGACTTGCGTAATAGCCTTATTTCCTTGAGGAAATTTGGAAACCCCTTATTTAGACCATCTGTGCTTTGAAAAACTAATAATAAAATAGAAGCTTTCTATTTTGCATATGGTACCAATTAAGGGACAGGCCTCTGTCAATGTATGCAATAATTCCCTTTGTGTTAATTGACATTATGCATGTGTGTTGAGCAGAAGGTTGGCCCCTGAATAATTTTCTGTTTTATAGAAACTGGTGTGCAAAACAGTCATTTATGATTCATTTTCTCAAGATTTAACACACTGCAAAGTGCTTCCTTGGCCCTGCAATTAACTTTTCCCAACCTGGTCCCATCTCTTAATGAAGGGATACACTTTCATAGACTTTAGCTGTGCCGCATCCCGTGTCACCTGCAAAGGGTCTTCTGTGCTGTCAGCATCTTCCCACGGCCCCTGCTCTGGCTCATCTTGCTTTTGCTCTTCCAAAATAGACGGTCAGGTGCCTCCTGGATTTGAACATCTTGACTGGTGTTCTTGCATAACCCTCAGTACCCTCAGCTGAACCTCTGCTCTTAAGCGATTTTCCAGTTGTGCAGTGAAGTAAACATAATTTACTGTAGCAGTTTGCCATTAAGATTGCTGTGGTGTAAGTCACTGTAACTCTTGCAGAAATTCCCTCTCTGTGTATTAAGCATTTGGAAACTTGAGTAAAGAGAAATATTTTTTATACTTAGCACATATGCAAATAAAACTGGACCTTTACCTACCCAGGAAATACATCTTTTGATATGACATGGAGGTCTGGCTTAGAGCCGAACACTGTGAAAATTAGGTTACAGTATTGCCCTCAAGTGGCCAGTTTTGATACTGCTTCAAGTAGTAGCCGCAGATACTTAATGTGAGATAGAATGCAAACGTACACACAGATAAAGAGCAAAATGCTTAGAAACTGTAGAAGGGCTCACATTTTTTTCTTTTTGTTTTATTTTTTAATTCCTTATTCTTGCCCTGTCACTTAGCAGGAGGAAATACAAAAGAAAATTACCATCAACTCTTAATCAATTGATTGCAGAGTTACTTGGGAATAAAATAAAATTTGTTCATTTGGTTCTGTAAGAATTTAGCATATGCATTTCACTGTTCTTGTAAGTAGCCTGTGTAGAGAATTAAATGCTGTAATGCTCCTCTTCCTGGGAGACTGAGCATAACATAAATGCCACCTCTGTTTTCTGTCCTTATAGTATCTAGAGCCCTATAATTTCTCTTTTCACTGATATAAGAATGAAAGCCTGTCTGGACTGGGGGAGATCAAAGACATCTTAGTCTGAAATTCTGTTTCTGGCAACAATCAGGCAAGAAAGCATCATGAAAATGTGTAACATAGAATCATAAAATCATTCAGGTTGGAAAAGACCCTTGGGATCATCGAGTCCA
>JAOXJM010000001.1:25153259-25178296 GCA_026413425.1 Tringa solitaria | reverse complement strand
TATGTCCTTGTCGAGATCATCAATAAAGATGTTAAACAGAAATGGTCCTAACACTGAGCCCTGAGGAACACCACTTAACAGGACAAGCGTAAAGTGGTACTCATTCCTAGACAGACTATAGCTATTTCTGGTAACCTGCAAGGTTAGAAACACAAAACTGGAAGTGAAATATATGTCTTTATGTTTAGTAAGATCCAGTGGACTTTTATGCCATGCCATTCTCTATTGATACTCTCCGTGAATGCTTTTGGTCTTCCCAACGTTTTGCAGCAATGAGACTCTACAGATTATTTATGTGTTGCTTGAGAAAGAATGTTTGTTTGCTTTAAAATTTCTACCTGATTACTTAATTTCATATCCCTAATTCTTGTCTTAAGAGAAAGAATGGGTAGTTCTTCCTTCTTTACCTTCTCCATGTCTGTGCCAAACTGCCATGCAGTGCATAAATAAATAATGTTAAAGTTCTTCTTCAAGTTCTCTTCTGCTCTTCACATTATGAACATCCCAGTACAGTTAGTGAGAGCTTAGACTGATTATTCATTATAATGTGGTTATGTCATAAGTAAGTCTTTACACTGTTATCCAGGCCCTTGGCTTTCTGCTTTTCTCCTGGTCCCCAGATCGTCTTGCTCTGGTTGTTCCATCTGGGCAGCTCTGTAAGCATGCCCCTTTGTGATGCCCAACTTCCCTAGTCCTACCTACCATTATCTTCATTTTTCTTCTCATCTTTCCCTTTTTGCTTTCCAGCTTCCCTTAGTCAAGCTGATCCGCTTTTTCCTCTCACAGTGAGCTGGGAAATGTTACTGAATCACCTTTACTTTTCCACTAAGAAGTCAATGCAGCATTGGGAAACTGTTCTTAGTTCAGTCTCAGTCAAAGGACCTAATTTAATAGTTGCTGAAGCTAGTAAGTGGATTTTTGTCTTTGGCTTAGTCTTAAGAGCAAAAAATCTTCAGAGGAAACCTTTCTCAGATGGCCTTTTCTCCTCTATGTAAATAAGTTATAAAAGCTGTAAGGGATAAGAAGGGTTTTTTGTCCTGAACTCTTAATTAAGATCTCTTTGAAAAAAATTTATGGAAAGAAAAACATATACATAAGTGGGAAATTTACTGTATAAAATAGCTGAATAATACTGTGGTATCCTCCTTCATCAAAAGTCATGTTAGAGCTGCAGCCAAACAACACATCATGACAATAAATCAGGGGTTGAATAAACAGACCTACCTAAAGCTAACACTAAACTTATCATAAATTACTGCACTGTTTTCTCTATGATGTATTCTGGAACCATTTTCTTGATTATGGGTACAGTTTTCTCCCATTCCATGTCTTACGACCTTTTCTATACACTGTGATCAGTGGAGAGGTCTGCCTGTACCAGCAGGCAATATAGGAAATAGCTTCATTGCAAAAGATGTTTTTTCTGGTCTTCTATGTGGAATCAGTCTGTATTCTTCCAGACATCTTAGATATTTAGATACCTCCATACCTATAGTTAAAAAGATTCTTGTTTGAGTGCAAAAGAGTATTTTTGTATCTATGAACAAGTACTTACACCCAAAAGTATTTGGACATGGTGAAGAGATTTCATCAAATACAGATCCAGTAAGGAGAATGACTGTACAAAAATGAACTGAGAGCACACAGCCTACACAAAAAGTTATCAGAGATTGATTGAATTGATTCAAGTGAAAACATTCTCAGCTATTTTCAAGGAGAGGCAATTACCTTAAGTCCTTTGAGACCCCGAAGATCCAATCGATCAGAAAGAGTGTAACAGCTCCAATGAATGGCAGAACAAGATGGAGAGGACACCCTTTCTTACTACAAAAAGGGTAATTTCTTGAAACCAAAGGTCATGCTTTCAGATATGACCCTGGTAATTTTGTCTGCCATCTAGTTTTGAAGGCTACAACTAGGAACCAGCAAGGTTCTTTCAAAATCTATTCACACAAATCCTGCAAAGCACGATGCACCAAATCCCCAAATGTAAACCTCAAAATTACACTGAAATACTGAATGTCCCCAATGGCCTCTTATCTTCCATCTCCTTGCCTCTTGGGTAAGTTCAGAGCTCAGCTACACCTCCAAAGGTGAGACATCATTGCTGGAAAAAATTGATAAATTCACATTGTTTAACCAAAATCAGAAGTGTCTAATTGTTGATAAGTAATTAACTGGCAACCAGTAATAATAACTGGTTATAATAACATCAATTTCAATAACAGAACAGGTATGATACTGTGATACCATAGTAAAAAATGTTAATAAACATCGCACATTTCTAAACATCCTTCTATAAATACCCTGTGAAGCTGTAGTCACACCCACCCACTCACTCATATTTACCCAGACCCTGTCCCACAGGTAGCAGGGGCTATAAATACAGCCCCCCTCTGCTGGAATGCAGCTTTCCTTCTTGCATGAGCCTATGCTTGGAGAAGTAGGGGCTCCAGCTCTTGTGTGTGCCCATTTCCCATGTACCCATGTAGGACCCAGGCCCATCCTTGCACCCTGGAGCTCCCTGCAGTCTCTAGAGCCACTGTGATGCCGCTGACTTCTGGCAGTGCCTGACCAGGTTCTGACTGCTGCTGTTTCCACCCCAAAGCCTCTCCCCCCACTGAAGATTTTCATGCTGCTTTTATATTGTTTCCCAAGCTCACTCCTTCCTTGTTTCCAAAGTTGCTTTGTAATTTCCTGGTTACTGTTTAACCTTGTTGTTGATCGCCTTCCTCTTTATCATGATAAGTTTGGGACAAACATCCTCCCAGACAGTTCGGTATATTCCAGGCACACAGTTTTTGTTGTCCGTGGATGGGCTGTGTGTTAACACTCCCACAGTATATCTCATACCCGTCTTAAGTGTCTCATTTAGATTCCCTGTACAGTCACTGGAGGAACAGAGCAGTTTTAGATTGCAATTAATGTCACTGCTTTGAGGTGCCTGCCTTAGGATGGCATAAATCTTGCTCTTCAAGTCTCTGCGTTCTGCAGCGAAAAATAAAAGGGATCTAGACATTTAGCTCATACAGAAACATGAGCCATATAGTCTTATAGGGTAGGATTCCTCTGCAGATTTTGACACCTGAGTGAATTGTCTTCATGTAAGTGGGTGCCCCTGAACACCTGTTACAATCAACAGAAAGTTAATCAATGCCGTCAGTGAAAGCGGGTGTTTTAAGTTTGCATTTATTGCCATTCCTAAGGTTAGTTAAGGAAAATCTTTCTTGTTTGTCTCATCAGAAGGCAAGGCTGTGCCAGGACTGAGCTAGAAGACAATATCAGAAAGATCACTACGCTTCATTTTTATACTCTTTTTCAGGGCAGGCCTCAGCTGACCATTGAGCTCACTGCCCCAGGCTGCCCCAGCATCTCTCCTAAGAAATTCATTTGCACAAAAATTGCCAGAGGAAAATCCTCTCAAGGGAATTTACTACAGTCACCATAACATCCAGCCTTGTGGGTACCACACTCTTCCACTCTCCTTTAATCCCCATGGTTATGTACAGGAAGGTTGCAAATCAGAATTCCTTTATCAATTAAATTGCATTTTTTCATTGTGTCAGGCCTTTAACTGATGATTCAGTGTATTTTTGAGGAGCCAAAGGTATCCATGTCACTGAGATCATAAACTTTATTCTAATGACTGTAGATTTTAAAAAGTAGATGTCAAAGTGGGTTGAGAAAGAGTGCTGTAAAATTAATACTGAGTTAGCCAAATCTTTTTTTTTTCCAGTGGCTTATCCTAAAGCAAAAGTAGTTATCAGTGAGAGAAAGGTCAATGAGTTAAAATTAATCTTAATGATATTTCTAGTTCATTCTGTCTTTATAGAAAATATGTGCTTGATCCGTGGAATTTGACTGCATTTACACGCTTCTGTATGTTCTGTGGAACATACCGCCAACCGTATGCATCCAGAATATGGATGAACGTCTTCAAGCTCCTGAGAAGTCTTGCAATTCTGTATACAATAGTGTCATTGTACAAAATATATGTGCAAGTCTGCGTTAAGTTTTACAGCCTACTAAAATTTAATCCCTATTTCTCTGCTTAAAAATTTGCCAGCCAGAGGTCAGCTTTCTCCCAGACTAGATTCCTGTGATTGCCACCAGTTTTTTTCATTCAGTCCTCTTTTCACAATTCAATGCTGCTTTTAATCATGTTCAGTCAATAATGAGATTGAATCTTGCTGGATATGTAGTCTGTTTCCTCTGAAGGTGAGAGAACCAGCATCAGTGGCAATCATCTGAAGAAACCTTCAGCTCAGTGACTTTAATATTTTGCAGTATTTATATTTATAAATATTTTGCAATATTTATATATTTTTGTTGGGCACACTCAGCAGAACCTGCTGTTGCTGCAGGTTTTTGCACTTTATCACCTCTAATTCATACACTTTACGTTTTCCCTATCAGTTGCTGAGAATCCTATAGAATCTGTAGGAGTCAAACCTAACCTGAACTTTTTTAAATAGGATTTTTTTCATTAATCGGAATTTAACCTGAAGTATTTGTTTCTTGTCTCCATTGGTCCTGAACCAGCCTGACTAAATATTTATTTTCAGTCATTGGCTTAAAATAAACATTGTCCTAAAACCTGATATCCTCTAATGAGAACCTGTTGAGTAATGTTTCTTTTCTAGTCTGGCTAAAGAGGGCTGTAACTAAAATGCAGCACCTTGGAGAAGCCAGTTGTATTTTAACGCCTGTTGTGTTGGAAAGTTGGCTATTAAACCAACAGCCTGCTCTGAGTGCAAATAGGGCAAATCAGCCTGTCTTTCATCAATTCTTACTAGAAATATATGCATTGTATATCCTTTTTATTGGGGTGCTTAGGAATTGATTTACAGTGAGGAACAAATGAGGTCGTGGGGCTTTTTTGTCCCTCATTCCCTTCCTTCCAGTAATGCCATCTCTCCTTATAAAATTCTGCAACTCCTTATATTCCCTGTACATCAAAATAACACAGCTTCTCACTTAGTCCCTTAATAACCACTGCAGATTTAGGAGATTAGAGAAAAGTTGCAAGCCAGTGTAGCAGGAATGTGAGTGATGTACAGGATCTGGGAGAGATGCTGGAAATAGTTGCCAAAGTCAGCTGAAGAACCACTGAGTAGTCCCACCTTGGTGAGATGAGTCTTCATTTTAATTTTTTTATTTCACATGAACAGTATAATTAACTGGTTTTGGCCTGAACAAGGAACTGTAATGGGACAATTTCACTCAGAGATAAATCTAAATCAGAACTTATTTGAAAAATGTGCAGCTTCTTGTTCTTAATCTTTGTACTGCTCTGCAGGAGAAACACAGCTTTGGTGATATTAGACCTTGGGAAACATGGACTCCCTTTTAGCCTGTTGTGGCAATGAAATGGGAGTGGGATCTGAGGATTTGCATAATCTCTTTCTAAATAGCAGCTCCGGGGCTTTTTTGCCCTGGAGACTCATGGAATTGCGGTACACATGGAAAACTTTCTACAGCATAAAAATACAGTGTGATGTAATTCAAGATTTCAACATGATGCAAATATCCAAAGGGCAGAGTTGAGGCTATATGTGCAACCTTTGCTTTGCAGTTTCCTGGCAGTCCGGATTTAATCTTATAACTTTAGTCATATATACGGTTGTCATTTTTTTCCTACTGGCATTTTAAATATCTTTATCAAAAGGAGGAGAAAAAGTTCTAGGCACTTCAAGCCTTCAGCCCAGACCTCTTCATGGGGGACATTTATTTTATTCAATAAAGCCTGGGAAGGGAACCACTTGTTAGAATTAAACCAGAGGTGCTAAGAACAGGAAGACGGGCAGATCAACTTCCTACCCACCAGTTATTTACCAGCACAACCGAATGGAGTTACTGGAACTAAAGAGAGAAAAAAGCAAAGGGGGATAAGTGTTAGCTGCATACTTGAGTATTTCCCACGGCTGGTGGTAGGCAGGCAATGATACAATATTTTTGGAAAAGGAAAATGGAAAGTGCTTATTAGATTTAATGGCAATATGCTGCATGAAGAAACTGAAAGCCATTCATTTATGCCAATGCAGACTAGCATTCTTGGTAGTATTCAAGTTCACATGGGGAAGCTACAACACTGTCTAGAAAATTCTGTGGACTAGAGTGCACAGAAGTATATTGTAAGATCTGCTGTCAGCACAGTGAATACTTCAAAACACATCACTAGTAACTAGCAGTGTACCCCAAGGATTCCTACTGGGTCCATTTTGGTTCAACATCTTTGTTAAATGTCTGAATGATGGGACAGAGTGTACCTTCTAATGACACAAAACTAGGAGTGGGGTTATGCTGCCATCCAGAGGGACCTCAATAGGCTGGAGAAATGGGCTGACTGGAAGCTCATGAGATTCAACAAGGGAAAGCATGAAGTCATGTATCTGGGACGGAACAACCCCAGGCACTAGTACATGCTGGAGGTCAACCAGCTGGAAAACAGCTTTGAAGAAAAGGACCTAGGAGTCCTGGTGGACACTGAGGTGACCATCAGCCAGCAGTCTGCCCTCGTGGCACATGTTTATTGTGTAAAGTTCTGGACTCTCTAGTGCAAGAGGAATGTGGAGGGAGTGCAACATCATGTTATCCCAGTGGGACATGTATAAGTGGGTGATAATGGTGCATATGTAATGGCATTTCTAAGTCAATTTAATAGATAAATTCCTGGAAATAATCTGAAATTTTTCTTTTCTGAATATCAATGCAAACCACATTTTTATGTGTACTTTATGTGCTTTATCTCTGAAGGTAGTACTTTTTTACTATGTAAATGTATCTGTTTGGCAATATAATGCTACTAAATTATTTGATAGTTTTATGTAGTTCAGACATTAATTGGGTTCTGTGCCGTGTGATTACTCTAATGGAAATATGGTTCAAAGGCAGTGCCTTTCTTAGCGCAGAGGACTCTGATGTAACAAAACCTGCCTGTATCTGACTCTTCACTGGGTCTCTGCGTTGGTCCAGTTGCTTCCCTGAATCTCTATCTGAAGTGGTGGGATGGGTAAATGCGCATGAGCACTGAAAGCAGCTGAGGGCAGTGTTGTGCAGGCCAGTGAATATACCACTGGGAGGATTCATGAGTCTGAAAACCTCAGGATGTGCAAGAGTTCAGTCAAAACAGAGGCTGCAGTGGCTGTTCATTTCTTCAACATCTTTATTCTATATTCTATTTACAGCTTGTTAACCTGAGGTAAGGATTCTTAGTCAAGGTCAAGTGGGATAGCCCTAGGGACAGGATGTTAACAAGAGAGAAGGCTTTTACTTTGAGT
The DNA here is from genome assembly GCA_026413425.1 of Tringa solitaria. Classification (NCBI taxonomy): domain Eukaryota; kingdom Metazoa; phylum Chordata; class Aves; order Charadriiformes; family Scolopacidae; genus Tringa; species Tringa solitaria. The sequence continues at coordinate 25,171,016 of JAOXJM010000001.1, read as the reverse complement.
GTGTTATTACTGCTGAAGAAATAGGTGTTTGTGGTTTCCATTGCCTAGAACCAGCTGACAGCCAAAGGGTTTATCAGAGGGCATTTAGACTGTGAGCAACAGTTTTGAAAACCATTAATACAGAGTTTGTTTCTGATATACTTATTTATTAAAAAGCAAATGTCATACTCTACTAGTATGCTGCACAGAGCTTTTCATGCCACTTTCCTGTGCAAATGAATAAGAACTGAAATTGGCATTCTAAGGCAATTTCTAACTCTACTAATTTTTAAATTTATGATCTTAAGCACTGATTTATTTGTAAGTTTTCAAAAATATATGCAATCTCTTTCACAGCTGCAAAGGTTTTTTGAGATATTCTTCAAAAGCAGTTCTCCCCAACAAGCTTTCAACAACATGAAGGAAGCTATAAGCAAACTTCTACTTATAACTGAGGTCTTCAGTGAATCATCTGCCTCAGGACCAAATTCTTTCAATCAGTAAGTGACTTGCAGTGGCCATTGCTATGCTGTTGTCTAGATAGCTCCTTAAAACAGAATAAAAGTTGTAGAGGATACATGACTCCTAAAATAAAATAAAAAAACCCACCTCTATTTCATACTTCCTTATAAAGTGAGGATGTGCTGCCTTTAGGGAGCCAAACTCTTCAAAATCCATAGTGCTTCTAGTTTGTGAAATGTTATAATGAATACTTAGGACCAGATGCTGTGTCCCGATGAAGTGTTTCAAGCAGCACAAAAGATCAAAAATCACTCACAATTGGGCTAGTCATAACATATAAAGCTGAATTTCCCTTCAGTGAGCCTTCTGTCATATGTCAAATATTTAGTGTTAGAGTGGCCCAAATGGTTCAGAGCTAGCTGCGGCAGGCAATCTGAACAAGAGACACTGTAGAATACTTTATGAAATGTACCTTATGAAATATACCTAGGCAGCAACAGTGACATTCTGTGGGTGTTAAATCATTGTAATCACTTCTATTACAGTGTTACAGTTCTTACACATAAATCAACCTTTATTATGTAATATTTTTATTAATTAAAACTAGTATTTGTCCTATATATGTTATGTCACATCCCTGACATTTTTATGATAAATACTAAATACATTACTATTTATTACATTTATGTGTTTTATAAAGCTATTTGAGAACCCAGGTGTTTTGGTAGCAGTAATATAAAGCTCATTATTTGACTTACGCACCTTAGGAATAAAGATTACATTGTGAGTGGAGAGAGTAGTAAGGAGGGGTGGAGTGTAACAGGGATGGAGCTATTGTGACAGTGGTCCAAACTCTAACATTTTCTTACCAATGGGATCTCTTGCTTATGTAACCCAAGACTTGCTTAGAGCGCCTGGCCCATGCCTTCAAACGTCCCCATAGCTGCACCACAAGTCTTGCCTCAATGAGCCCAGAGAGTTTCACCATCTATTGCCCTCCAAAACTTTTGCAGGACCTCATCTCATCGGAAGACACTTCCTCCTCCAATGCAGTTCACCTCCCTCACTGGTTTAAAAGTCAACCATATAAATACTTTAATATAGCACTGCTTTCATCTGCTCACCATCTGACTCCATCTCTGCTTAATGCTGCTGGCTCTTCTGAGAAATTTTATTTAGTCTCTATGCCATGCTCTCTCTTGACCTATGTGTATATGTTCTTGTGGGCATTCTCTGGACCTGTATCTGAATGTCATTGTACCACATATAGGGACATGGTTTAGTGGTGGGCTTGGCAGTGTTAGGTTAACGATTGGACTCGATGATCTTAAAGGTCTTTTCCAGTCTAAATGATTCTGTGATTCTATATTTCACAACAATACCTAACCTCACTAAATCTGATTCCTGTTATATTTCTGTATTTCAGATGCAGCCAATGCTTTCAAATGCTAACCTTTGACATTGGATTCGGCACCTCCATATACCCAGTAGTTCTTGAGGTGAGAAAATTACACAGATTATTGCTTGACACAAAAAAACACCAAAAAGAACACAGCAGTGAACTCTCTTTGAAAGGTATCCTTGAATCTCTGTGAAATATACAAATACATTAATATTAATTTTGCCTAAAAATGGTGAGTTGCTGTAAGAGAAACCAGCTTTTAAGGGACAGAGTTCCTGTGATGAAGTTCAACACACCATTAAGTGTGCAAACCTTTCCATTTTAGCATTAAAGGCCTATCACCACAACTGAATATCACTGAAACAAAATCAATAGGAAGAATTGCATGAAAGTAGTGTTAGGTATTAACTGTGCCAGAACAAAGGTTAAGGGAGGAAGTTAAAATACCACAACTGGCTTTTAATACAAATTGAAGTTCTCCATGAATTGTATTGTATTTCAGTTCATGACCTGCTTTGACCTCCACTGTGCTGCCTTCTTCCTGCATGGTCCTCAAGTCCCTCAGAAAGCAGAGAAATGGGACCTATGGCACAAACTCCCTCTGGCAGTTTTGTGCCACTGCTGCCTCAGAACAGTCTGGCTAGAAACAAAAGTTGTACTGCTTTCCAGCTACTTCTCATTCCCCCTGTATATGCATATGAATATGTGTGCATACCTAGGTATATAAAATGTTTGTCCATGTTTATGACACACAAAAGGAAAAATAAATCAGTAAATATATCCCAGGAAATTACAGGGAACACTTTTAAAACTCATCGTCAGTTAAAATCTGTTCAGATTTCTAGTAACAACAAACAGTGCAGTCTAACTCTCCATCCTTCACAAAAAAAAATAAAAATCCTTTGAACACAAAGAACAAATGGACACATAAAAGAAAGCTTGCACAATTGAAAAAATCCATGAAGATAACATCATTAATTAGTCTGACAAGACTTGTTTAGCTAGTATAAGAAATATGACATGTCATAACAATTTAAAAATTGTATGCTAGGCTGTTAAAAAGTTCTCCCAGGAATTCCTTAAAAAAACTAAACAAAAAGCATAATATTTACTTGCCTGTATAGTATTCTCAGCAATCATCCATAATCCATAAATGTACAGTAAATCAGTAGGGTTTAATAGTTTGTTATGAAAATACAAATTACTTTAAAAGCTAACAGTTGACAATTACTATGACATTTGACTCTGAATAGTATCCCTTGGAAACTGTAGTATGCACACGTCCCATGCAGCTATTTTAGCTATTTATGCTAAAATACTAATTTATTAATATTTTATAAACATTAGTTTATTCATTGTGTTTATAGATTAAAAAACATACTTTAATCTGTAGTAACTCCTAAATACCTGAGTTTTGCTAAAGTTGTGTTAACATATAAGCTGACATATTTTATTCTTTTAATTTTTTTAATCAAATTTCAAATCAAACACATGGGGAAAAAGCTTTCACATTAAAATGCAATGTTGTAGTCTTTCCACTGGAGGTCAGCAAACATTGTGGTGTGTAGTTCTGACAGAAAATCTGATACAATATTTGCTATATTATAATCCCGTCTTTTTTATTAGTGGTATTACACATATTAATTTTTTTTATACATAGTTCATTTGGTATTCTTGGTTATGAGAAGACTGGACTTGATATTCAACCTATAAATTCTTATATTATTTTCCAATAGGTGCATGAAAACTTTGACTTTCCAGATGACGATGAATCAAACATTCAGGACCAAACTTTCAAAGAATTTCTTTTTGAAGATACTTTTAAATTTCTCTTATCTAATGAGTCCTCAACATCCAGTTTCATAGAAGCTTTACAAAAAATATATGGATCAACTGCGAACAAGGTAGTTCATCCCACCTATTTCTTATTATTAACTATACTTCATTATAAATTGTATGCCTTTCTGAAATTGTTGGTGCCAATTTATAGAATGGAGAATTTGATTAATCACAACTCTCTGTTACTGAATTCTGGGGAATAAAACTGTAATTGTATTGAACAACTGAATTTTCTTTTATAAAAATTCTACTCTCAAATTATGTCATTCCCCAAAGTACAATACTTTCCCCATGATTTTTAAATGGTCTTTTTAATATACAAGTCTTTGTGTTTTCATAAACCTAGAATTAACTCAGACAAGTAGATTCATGAGCATCAGAATTAAATATTGTTTCCTACAATTTTGTGTCTTATTCTGAGTGCAACAATTACAATTTTTTGCATTTATAGGATCTCTATAAAGTTTACATCACTAGTGAAAGCTATTTCTGACAAGCTGGGATCTCCTGTAGCAGCATTTATCTCAGTCTGGGCACTTTTAAGAGTACATTTCTGAGGAGCCTCCTGCTTGCAAGGGACTAAATTATCCATGTGACTTGTGCCTCTCAGACAGGTGCGACTAAAACAGTGTCACAGGTTCTAAATTTATGACAGGATAAAGTAGGAAGCTGAGAACATACACGTACGATATGATTACCTATGTCTGTGTTCCACAGGAGACCAGCCCTCATTTCGAACTGTCCATGTCATTGCCTAGACTTTATGCAATCTCTTCCATGGTAGTTTCTGTGGGCACTTTTCTACACAAAGCTAATGCACAGCCTACTTTATTCTAGACTGAGAAATGGGATGAGCTATCAAGGAGCTGGCTTGACATGACTTTGGATGAGGTTAGGGCAAGTTGAGAGCTGTTGTGACTTGTTCCTTTGATCACCAAATGGATTGGGGTCTAATGAAAACACGTTGCTTTCCATGTGATTCCACCAGAACACGCTGCCCTTTCCTTCACAGGATGGAACTTACCACAGAGAAGATGAGCAATGTTTGTCTTTAGAAGAGATAAATTCAATGATTACTTTCATAAAGGAGCTGAAGAGTCTTGGACAATTTGAACTGGTAACATAAACAGGGTTTTGTTGTATTTGATACGTATTTTATGTAAATCTCTTAACATTTCTCCTTCATTACCATTCTTTGCTGGCTTTGCCATATGTATTTGGTTGGATGGACAGGGAAGCAGGGAGGTAGAGGTTATGCTGATTTTGTTTTGGAGGATTTTTGGAATTTAAATGAAAAGAAATAAAACAGAGAATTTGAGTTGAGGATTCATTGAAAAGGACAGCTAAAGCAGAAACAGGCCGGAAAAAAACATGTAAGGAAAAGGAGGAAAATTATTTAAATGACTAATGAGTTGGTAAAAAAATACAATGGTAATGAAGAAAAGCAGCAAAACAGATGTGAATGAAGAACTGGAGACAGTACAAAACTGAGATCATGACCACAGAATAGATATAGATGAAAAAGTGGCAAAAAAAGCAGGTGAAAAATGTTATGTCTTCTTCTCCGCACTTCAAGTACATTCATTTCAGGAGAAGAATAGAGATTCTGGAATAACAGTCAGTGTCTGTGAGTAAGCATGGCAGTTAATGAGGGAAATTATGAGTACTGGGGGGAAAAAAAAAACAAACGATTTGCAACTGGATCTGTTGTTCAGAAAGGCTGTATGATATCAGAATTTCTTCTAGACCTCCTGGGTGAGTTATCAGGGTTGGAGACTGGTGAGACTTTCTGAAGAGAGATTCTGTTGAATAGATTTGGAAGTCAAATCAGAGGCAAAGACATTAGCCTCCCATGTCAATACCAGTAATTCTGATTTGCAAGGCTGGGCAAGACAGTCGTTTTCTACACACTTGGGAATGAGCATTAATATATATCCATCTGTATGGTATATACACTGTCTTATGATAATTTCTCACTGCTTTGCATTTTACAAATATTATAATGCATAGTCTCTAATCAGTATCTCTCTTCTCAGCTTTTCCCTTCTGCTGCACCCGAGATTCAAATTTTACTGCGTGACCTTTATCACGTGGTAGACCCGATGAGGCGGCTTGGTTCAGTCCTGACTCTGCATTGGTTGCTTTCCAGTTTACTTGAACAATTCCAGATCATGAATAAAGAGGCACATCCTAACCTTTCAGAATGGTGAGATAACTATTACATGATGTGTTGAGAGTAGTTTCTCAAATTGTATTGATTGAAGTATCTCCAGTAAGCATCATAAAGCTTAATCCTTCAGTAGGTGTAGGTGGGCTTATGACGTTTGAGATGAAGGTCCGTCATCCCATCATGGAGGGATTTGGCCGTTTTGCCATTAGAGATGTAGCTAGGTTTCTACATAGGACAGTTTTGTCCCTTTGCTTCTCTTTCTAATGCAGAGGGCTCTGGCTTGAAAAATTAATTGGAGCTACAGTAATTTTTTGTCTAATAAATGTCAATTAGATAGGTTGTTTCTGAACCAGAAATTCAAAATTAGGAGTGCTTACCAGGATTAAGACTGTCTTTTAATTTCTTCACCAATTAAAAGCAAAACTGTAAAGAAAATATAAAGTTTCAGGGGAAGATTTTTCCAAAAGGAACTAATAATTTTGAGTGTCTCTAAATTTTATGTCCAACAAGAGACAAGTCAAAGAGCATAATACTCTGAGAACCTCATTTTAACTCTTTTTGAAAAGCTGGAAAAATATTGTAATGACAAGGCTAGATCCACTGAGCTTCTGGTAGGAAATTTTAACTTTCATAAGCAGGGAAGGAGAAAGGAAGAAAGAAAGTGGGGGAGGGAAGGAGAAAAGTTGTGGTATGCTATAGTTTTAGTATAAAATTTGTAAAAATGTGTTTTCTGTACTTATCTCTCGGCTAATGATGTTTCATACACATGTATGCCACACTTCTTTACTGACTACAGGCATATATGATTTTGCAAATAAAGGCTTGGGGACAGAGGTGCATCAGACAATGTGGGTTCTCCATTCCACTGAGTTTCAAGTTAAATGTGTGAATGACATTATTTTGTACATTTTGCTGGGAGAAAGCTGTAATGACTATATAAGACGTTAATTGTGTTCCTCATTGAATGGGCGTGACTTCAAGCAAGTTAATAGTCATCTGCATCTTTGTTTGCTTAGCTATAAAGTGGAGCTTAAACTTTACCACCCTGCTAGGTAACTGTTTATTAGTGTTTTGAAAAAAAGCAGTTCCATGAATGCGCTGTTATTGTTGTTACTGCCGGCCACTCCATGAAAAGTAACTCAAAGATGCAGCTGCTTGCATTCATGTGTAAGCCCCTGCCCTTTTGCCAAAATATTTAGGTTTGCATATCAAAGCATACCAACCTTTAGCAGCTTTCTGTTCTAATCTAAGCTGTGCCACTCACTCATTTCGAGCAAGCCCCTTGGTCTCTTTTTTTTTTCTTATTGTATGTGTATAAATATGTAGAAGTACCATGACCTTTCTCCAGGGCATAGGCCAGTGTGCTTCTTTGCACTGTGTTTTTTCTGCAATAGCTAACCTAATAAAGCCATTCTGTTCATTCACTGTATAAAAATACCATATGTTTTAACATTGCTAAATCAATGAAGGTGATGCATATGTCAGATATGCATGTAATTATACTTAATTGCAGGGAAGAAAGAGCTTAGTAGAGCTTACTCCCCAAGTAACTCGGGTATGCAGTCCAACCAGACAACATACTTTATGGGAAAAATAGTGACTTCTGACTTAGGTCTTGTACAGTTATTCTGTTCACTGAGCGTGAATCTATAGGATGGAGACAGGATTTAAAGAAGTTTCCTTGTCTTAACCCATTTCGTCTACATGAGTAGTATTGAAAACTTAAATGGTATTAGTGAACTCTCTGAATTCCTTCCACAGGAGAAGCAAGAAGAACTCTAGAAACTCATCTCAAACTATAATGAAATGCTTACAGCCTAGATGAGAATGACCACCTCAGATGTATTGATATAACATATGACGAAGTTAGGAAGTGATACCACCTACCATGTGCACTGAATTATTTGGTTGTTTGTGCACTGTTTTTCAACTTTATGCAGTTTCAATTGATATGACTAAGAGTGACATCATTACTGTCTTTTAGAACAGGAGCTATGAAGTACAGTGACAAGTATGTTTGGCTGTGTCCACACAGCAGGGTAGCATGGGAGACAGATAAGTGTATTTGCATAAGACAAAAACCTCAGCAGGTCAATGAAAATGCAAATGTTTTTACGAAATAAAATTATATACTTGGAAAAGTGCTGGCCACACTGTAATCTGAGTATCTTTCTGTAAATACTGTAATTTGAGTATCTTTCTGCACTAACATTTCTGAATATTACATTTTGATACCCCCCTGTAATTGCATAGAGTTATTATATGTGTCTTAATGTTTTCTGATGATAATTACAATCCCTTTACAGAGTTGACACGTACAGATCACACCACTCATTTGGAAGCTGGGGCCTTGCAGTGGTGGTGGGTGCCATACTTCGGAGCTTTCCTCTGGCTAAACCAAAGTCTGACATGTTATAGAGTTAACTTTATTTTCACCTTACAATAGGGTTTGGGACTGGGCAATCAAAAAGGAGCAGAGGAGAGAAAAAGTGTATTTGACAGGTGTTAGCCATGACCTCCTTGGCAAGCAGAAACGGAGGTTCAAAATTACTTATAGCTTATAAACTGTCTAATAGTTTGTTAAGTGCCTCCTTTTAAGGAGGTCATGAATGTGCATGAAATTAGGGCGGTGTCTAGACACTGCAAGCTCAGAACTACATTTTCATGCACACACAGAGACATACAGATCTGCCAGCTACTTCTTTCCTTATCTCATTGAGATAATACAGAAATCTCTGTTTTATTATTGTACAGTTAACCTTTTACCATCATTGACCTCATTATTGCTCTCAGCAGCTCCTGTTGGAACATTAGTGATAACTGATTGCACAGAACAATATTGCCACCTCCCTTCCTTGGCACAGAAGGTGACTTTGTGTCTTTCAAAATCCAAACTGAACGGGCAGCAGTACCCGGGAAGAAGCTGCTTTATGAGAATTTCTGTGGAAAACACTGAGAGGAAAACAAGAAATGGTAATGGACCTCTGAAAAAAGTCTTATCAGCCAGAGGTCTAGCACATGGATTGGAGAGATACCTACTGCCTTTTTTCTACTATGGGCCCAAAATGGTATATGAAAGAAAAAAATCTGTGGAGTTAGCAATATGGGCACCACTAACATGTTAGTGAATTGTTGCAATTGACTTGTCTTTTTTCACTGAGGATTTATATATATATATACACACACACAGAGGACGTTGATCATGTGATTATTTTTTTTTAATTAACAAACAAATCAAAAGACATAGCTGTTCCATTATAGGAATTCATGCTTCCTTTTCCCAGCAACTCAACTATGTTTTGAAATTTATTTCTGGGTTGTTTTTTTTCATGTTATATGCTACCATTTATTAGAGAATGTGTGTTTTCTGTGACCTTCATTCAGGTAATATTGCTAATGCTGGGAACATGAATACAGAAGGTTCATCTTTCCATGGAGAATAATAAAATACCATGTGCCCCAGATTGCCGTATAGAAATTTTTGAAAAATATTTCCATGGTTTCTGTTCCTTCCATTCATGTAGAAATATGTCTGATATCCAATTGGCAGGAATTCTTATCAAGAAAATGCAAGTCCTAAGCAGCATGTTCCTTCTGACTTCAGGAAGAATCGTGAAGGTAAGGGATCAGAGTGAGGTCTTTTATATGTAGTATGTTTTCCCTATTTCTACAACTTCTGATACTGTGTATGATTTAGATTACATTGTTTTGCATTCCAGCTGGAAGGTTTTGGCTTACTACATACAAAATACCAGTTTCTTCCTTATCTGTGTAAGTTGTTCTGCTAAGCCCATGCTGAAAAGAATAAAAGTGCACACTGTTTTTTATAATTGACACAATGAGAGTTCTTTCTTCTATAGGATTGTGAATCAGTCTTAGAGCAGAAAAATATTAATTGCTTCTGTTTATCTTTCAGCATTTCATTATTCCAGTAAGACTAAAGAAAGACAATGCAGTTATGGTAAGTCAGGGCCTTTCTAGACCACTAAGGGGGAAGAAGAGTGATTACTTGAACAAATTTCTTGGGGTTTGCTACATAACCATTCAGTGAATGCAGTGCCTGTGGGCTGTTATGTCAAAAAAAAAAAAAAAAAAGATTTTTAAGTAGCAAGAATGTTTATGAATCACTCAATAATTGGGCTATTATGTTCAATAGGCCTCAAGCACAAAGTTAAACATTGCTATGCATGCATATTAATGTCAGTATTCCAGTACTCATTGATCCCTTGCCACACTTCAATGGACTTTTGCCCCTTATTTCCAAGAACTTTAGCATACATTTTTTCTTGTGGAATAACCTTTAAACTTGTATGAAGTTCAATCATTCTTGTGTGAGGCCAGTCTTCAGCTCAGTGGCAGAGTTCTAAAGAGCTGCTTAAGAGATGAAGAATTTTTCTAAAATACCTGCTTGTAGGAATATTTAAAGATATGTAAAGATTTAAAGTATATTTGTCTTTGGTGAGAGCACTGCTTTCTGCTACCTTCCTTACTGACACATTATCTGAGAAGCCACTTTATAAATGTTAAACAATTGCTCTCTGGTGGAAGGGCTTTTCTACTCATTGAGCCTCATTTTCCCTCTGTTACTGATCTCATGGTGCCTCCAGGAACTCCTCTGTGTTAGTCAGAGGTCAGAAAGGCTCCTGGGCTGGTTGACTGGCATCACCTTTCTGATTGCTTGATATTTTATTTTGAAAATTCCTCCCATTTTTAAGCTACTATTGAGATAACTTTTCTAGGTAAGGCATACAGGATCTGGACAACTGTTTATACTCATCTGCAGGATTTTTTAAAATATCTTCTGTGTCTACTTATAAGTCTAGTCCAAATTCTGTTCTTCCACTGGAATAACTTCCTTTACATTTTAAATCTATGCAAAAGAGTGCTGAAAGTGCCCTGCTTTGTTTCTCAAGGCATATATTTCAAGGTAGAAAGTGCCCACATAGAACTGTTTGCATCTTTTATGACCCTTATAAACCATGTTTTAAGCCACAAGATTTTTTCAGATATTATAGTAAAAGAGTTTCCTGGCTGGAGTATTTTCTGAAGTACCCAGTTTTAAGCACATATTAGAGAATATATGTGGAAAGCAAGTTTTGAATGTGTAATTATACTGTAAATCTGAATCCAATAGGTTGGATTAAAATATTTGTCAAAAGTGGATTGCCAGCAAATAATTCTCATGAGTCATTTGGCAAACACTACAAAATAAAGGATACATTTGAGCAAATAGGATTTGATTGTGGAGATTTCATACACAGGCAAAGAGCTGGAATTTGTTGATTTAGGAATCTTAATAAAACTTTCTTCCAGATGTACTGCAAATGACCCTATGGGTCTAGATACCTACATGTGACTTGTTCTTATGAACATTAAGAGTATGTCTTACTTATTTTGATTTTTATTGGCAATAACACATGTACATAAATCCTGTACACAGGCTGGTACCTAAGTAGGTTATGAATTTTGGCCTAACTCTTCTTTAAGTTTCAGTTAACCAACTGGAGACAGGATCTCTTAGACCCAATCCTTGCATTTTCAAAGGTTTACTCAGACTTTGAGTTTTGAGACTCTGACTAGAGTCTTTGGGCACCGAATGATTAAAATCCCTCCAGGGTCTAAAAATTGCTCTCAAGTGCTAATACAAACTCCATTAAGACCTTGCAGCAGGATTATCAGTCTCAGAGTGACCAGATATTAAAAATCTTGCCACTGTACATGTTATAAATCATCTGCCAGAAGTTGCATGTTACTTAAAAATGTTCATACATTTCACAGTTTTTTCTTTGATGCCTTCTTGGAACAGATAAAGATACCCTATCTCATATCAGGCAGATCTTCACCAGTCCACAGCTGGACTTGAATCCTCAGTTTAACCCAAAGATCAAAGAATACTACGCAGAAGTCCCATTTGACATGGTGACAGTGAAGATAGGAGCAGAACCCTCTAACTGTCAATGCCAAGTACACCTTGATGGGAAGAAAGGTCCAAGGTATGAACGACAAAATGAGCGTAAAAACTAAAATTGTCCTTAACTTTGGAAATATGTCAGAATATTACAGATTTTTTGTCTGTTTCTAAAATCACAGAATGCCTATAGATTAGTCACAGGAAAGTCAGAGGGAGTTCAGCACTCAGCTATTTGTACTTTTTGTCAAAGTCGTGAAGGCAACGGCAATATGTTCTCAAGCCATAATTAATCCTAGTTTTATGGAGTGCACAGTTGCTAGTATCTCCCCCAGCTTCTCCAGACACTGACAGCATCAAAGCTGGGTTGGAACAGACCATTATTACACTGCACACAGCAGACAGCAAAGAATTCGAGCTTTCATATCCGAGCTTTGATTTTGCACTGTGGCCTAAGCTACTGTTCTGCTGGGCTTGGTCCTTCAGCCAACAGTCTGCTTATGTGGGCCAGAGTAGGGCAGCTGGGATCAAAAGAAGAAATAAGTTCAAGTTCGCTCATTCAGAATGATCCATTTTCATCAGAATTATAAGAGATTTTCATAGAATCATAGAATCATTTAGGTTGGAAAAGACCCTTAAGATCATCGAGTCCAACACTGCCAAGTCCACCGCTAAACCATGTCCCCAGGTGCCACGTCTTTTAAGTACCTCCAGGGCTGGTGACTCAATCGTTTCCCTGGGCAGCCTGTTCCAATGCTTGACAACCCTTTCAGTAAAAAATTTTTTCCTAATATCCAGTCTAATCCTCATCTGGTGCAACTTGAGGCCTTTTCCTCTCATCCTATCACTTGTTACATGGGAGAAGAGACCGACCCCCCTCTTGCTACACACTCCTTTCAGGTAGTTGTAGAGAGCAATAAGGTCTCCCCTCAGCCCCCTTTTCTCCAGACTGAACAACCCCAGCTCCCTCAGCCTCTCCTCATAAGGCTTGTGCTCCAGACCCCTCACCAGCTTCATTGCCCTCCTCTGGACCCGCTCCAGCACCTCAATGTCTTTCCTGTAGTGAGGCGCCCAAAGCTGAAACAGCATTTGAGGTGCTACTGCCACTGAAGCTGTTTTCACTAACTTTCACTGTCAGTATTTTGTCTTCCTGAAAGAACTGTGATTTGTTACAAATCTTATTTTACACTGCTTTTTATTTAAAATCATATGTATTTTGAAAGAAAAGGAAAACATTAGAAATAGAAGCCTCAAGGAGCAAGTAAAGTTAAGCTGCCATAGATAGAGTAAATATTTGTTTCTTTAGTGTTTATTCCACTTCTTTTCTGTTTTGCCTTGCAGTGTTGCTAACTACCCCCTTGGCCTTGGATTGAACAAAATCGTTGTTCTTGTAACAGATGATTCACAGCCCAGCCCCCAGGTTGTGAGCAGCTACAAAATCACCATTTATCGAGAGGACCGACCTAGCCTGCCTTTGTTTGATGACTACATGATGTGCGGGTTTGTGCAGGTATTGACTCTATATTCTTTTGCTGCACAAAGTAATAGTGAATTTAACTGGTTTCTGTTCATCCTATGGTATAAATTAGGGTATATGGGCCAAAGATGGTGTAGAGTCAGTTTTGGTGAGATTAGAATCTGATGGTATAGTTGTATGAAATACAGCATTTACACAACATTTTGGAAATAAAAAGTAAGCCCAGGATAAGTGCCTATTAGAGTTACCATGTATTTGAGAGCTTCAGGTTAATTAATCCTTACTTTGGTCAGCGAAAACCTTACCCACCAGAGAGCTGATGTTTGCTTGTGAGAAAACAGTCCCTCTGTATTTTGTGGTGGGGAGACTGCAGTTTTTGTAACTATCTATCTATGACATTGGAAACATGGAAATCCTTTTACCAGGAAATATATTTATGATGATGGTGTGTTTATCAATGTTCAAGACAAATGCTGCTAGACAAGTCGTGAATCAAAAGAGTTTGTTCTAGAAGACCAACAAAAACAATGGAAAAAACCATCCTTTGGATGATTCTGAAGGAAGGGGTGATTATAGCTTACATCATATTTGTCCACATATAAGTTTGGGAATGCAAATAAATTACTCCTAACAAATAATAGTCCTTAAGAAGCAGTGGATCTCTTGAATGAAAGAAAGGTTGAGAGTCTGTCTGATAGGGCTAGAAAGAGGCTGGGGAAGGGAAGCTCAGGCTAAATTAGACACAATATTGGAATAAAGATAATGAAATAAAGAAACAGTGAAGTTTTCAGTTAGTGAGACTATGGTGATAAAGATATTCTTTGTAAGATAGAAAACCTGGGACACAGGCTGGAGCAGAGCTCTTTGGATTCCAAAGTTTGAGAACTAAATGTTGGTACTCGGTACAGTTGGCAAAGATAAGTCTGTCAATTCAAAGAGGAAAATTATATGGTAAACCAAAATCAAGGCCAGTGCTTTTGTCTATGGGATTTTAGGCAGATTAAAAAGTTTGGTGAGTTCATTCTAAATACTAGAGCATCCTGGAGGAATGTATTTCATCACAATTAATTCTGTAACAAGGAAGCAGGATTTTCAAAACCATAGTGCTGAAATTGTTGTCCATGCTCATGTGAAATGTATAATCCTGTCTTTATTTATCTTTATGAAGATCTTTATAAATCAATATATCCTTTTTGTAAAACTTATTTCCCTTTTCCAGTTTCTTTCTATATATTGCAGAAGAGATTGGGAGACCAGGGTGGGAGAAGGCAGAGCATTTTATGTGATAGAACAGATCAAGAGAGAATTTTTTTTATGTTTGTGGAGAAATAAACACTGGGGCTTAAAACAGGAGCCAAAGAGATTATAACTGTTGATAGCCAATTGTATGTTGACAATAATTATCTCAATCTGCAAATCAGAACTGTCAGAGAAAATGTATGTGGTAGTCATAGTTTACTGACTGCTGATCTGAATACCTGATTATGGTGCTGTCTGGCCCTCTGCTTGTTCTTTGTCTCGTCTCTTACACTTAAGAGCTCAAAAGGTCAAGAACCATCTTCTTGCTCTTTGTACTGTCTCAGCACTAGATCTAGTAGTTGCTACAGTGAAACAAGTAAGAGTAAAAACATACCATACTTAAGATTTCAGCAGAGGTGTACAGCAACTTGCCTGACACCTTAGGTGTGAATTAGTATGAAAAGGAGAGCAGCAATAGGTTGAGCTTGAGTTACATTACTAGGAAAACACACTGGCTGGAAAAATGTGAGGAAATCTCTTGTTGTCCAATTTGGGGCATATATCTGGGCGTAAGAACAGGAATTCAACCTCATACACATCCTCCCACACTAGAGTTTACACTGTTGTTAATGTTTTATGATAGCATTTTTGAGACTGAGTATGAATCTTTGAAGCCCTGTGAAGGCAAAGAGATCTAGAATGATAAATATGAAAAGTGTTTTAGAAGTTTCTTTTGATTGAGCTTGGTTTTCTGCTCATCTGTGAATAACTGCTTTCTAATTAATATAATTGTTCAGAGCTAGGGAGGACTTCAGGAGTTTAGAGTAAAAATGAGATGAAAAGCATTCTTGTGGTATCTAATGAGGGCTGTGAAAACAGAGTATGAGATTCTAAACTAACGTTTTTAGATATGTTAAAGGCAAACTTATCAGAGAGGGCAATTAAAAACAAATGAAGGCTGGAGTTGGAGATAGAAATGGCATTCTACAACACTCAAAAGCCTGCATTTTTTTTCACCTTTTCCCTATTTTCTAGAACAGAAATTACTGCCATTTGCTTAAAGTGATGCTTTTTATCAATACAAAACTCAGGTTTTAAATAGTGTCATTAAATTCTGCTTTTCATACCAGAGAACATTATGCACTTTTGCAGGGCGGGTTAATACACCCTGATCAATGGCATGAATGCTTGTTCTCTTAGTAACAAGACACCTGTTTTAGGAGCAAAAGGATAAATACAGCGTGAACTGATGGAGTCTCCTTTGGACACTCGACTAGGCACAACTGGGATCACACATGGGGAGAGAAAGGTCACTGACAGTGGTGTGGTCTTTCTCACAGAAGGCTTCAGTTAAAATTCTAATCCAGCAATTTTTTTTCCTGACTTTCTTTTATGTTTAATCCCATTAGGATATTCAGGTTTCACTGCAAGATGATACTGTAAGGAAGGTTACAATAAAAAGACAGAGTGCAGGATGCTGTTTCCAGTCTTCTAACAATCCTCATGCAGTTGAATAACCCTGGATTAATTTCAAAGCTATTGAGTTAAGAAGTGTGTGGTTCCAAGCTTTGCAGCCCCTAAAAGGGAAAAATATATATCCCTCTCTACTTTTTGATAGCAGCTATAATACGCTCATTAAAACCAAATTAGTAGGGGATAAACTGTGGCAGCACCATAGCACCTTCAGCAGCTTTGGGTGTCTTTTATTGTGTGTTCTGCATTCTCACACTATTGCTTGGACTGCAAATGGAGAGATTATTGGTTTGTGCTTTAACTTAATTTTGTGCAATTATTGACAACATTCAAATTAAGTGTCCTTGAGAGAAGTGGTGGCATTTCATTATCAGCTGAGGAGCTGTGATACCAAGATAGGCAGAATCAAAGCAAGGGGCAAAAAAATGATGAGCTCGTAAGATGGGGTATCAGCATTAACCTCGAGGGAAAGATTCCAGACAACATACACACTGTCATAAAGGACAAATATTTTATTCATTCTTGCACTATCCATTATCTTTAAAAGGCAAACAAATTTATCTGTGCCTCACTTGAAATGTGTGGATGCTGCATCTTTGATTGTTAATCTTTGCCTAGTTGCAATCATGGAAAGTAACTGATGATGTGCTTAAGGAACCTTGTCTGATACCGTGAGCTTTTGTACGTATAGTGTCCTGCTGCCACGTTTCAGGTTTTTTACTGGGTTTTAGTTTGGTTTGGGGTTTTTTTTTGTATTTTAGTAGTACAGTTATTTTGGTTTTGCATTTGCTTTGTGAGTAATGGATAGCTATTATTATATTTTATAGCTGTAGAGTGTATCACTCTCTTTGTGCAACACTTTCCAGAATCAGTGCAGTGCAGTGATGCTCTGGTTGTCCTACAGCTTTCTCAGGTCTGAGAGAATGGACTTACAGGAGAACAGCTTTAAAAACTTCCCTGATTTTTATAAACACCTTATTCTTAAGTACTATTATCTCTTTTATTTTTATAAATCCTTTTGTCATATTCATTTCCTAGAGTTTAGATAGCATAAGAAGTCCAACAAAGCTAATAATGAGGTACTGGTACAACACAATATCTCACTGGTGTGGCACCAGATGGCTGCAATGCAGCTGGGAACAAGATGCCAGCAACAAGATGTTGCTTTCTCTTTCTGTCTGCTAAGCTTCCATAGATGAAAAAACAATTAAGACCTAGGCCTAATATAATAATTTATTTAACTTTACTATAGTCTCTGAGGGATAGATAAGAAAACCCTTTAGAAAGGAAGAAACCTTTAAAAAAATAAATGAGAATACTTATATTTTTTCAGCTCAAATTATAAATTTCCCAAGGAAAATATATTTCTATTTCATTTTAAACTCCGTGCTATTACAGTTGAAATGCCTTTCATATCATACAGTACAATTAAAAACTGCCAATTACAGAAACATGAATTAACCCTTTGCTTTGTGCTTTCATGCAAAGATTTCAAAGAACCTTGCAAATATTAAATAATTTTTTTTAAAAAAGCTTAGGAGAAAAACGAAGAACTTTTCCTGCAGTAGGAAAGGCTTGAAACATACTAGTCTCTTCTGTATTTCCCATTAGCTTCATTAGACTCAGTGTGATCCCCATCACAGCCTACCCATTTCTTCTGTCCTGAGGATACCTGCCCAGGTGGCCAAGAAGGCCAGCAGCATCCTGGCCTGTATCAGGAACAGTGTGATGACTAGGACCCGAGAGGTGATCATCCCCCTGTACTCGGCACTGGTGAGGCCCCACCTTGAGTACTGTGTCCAGTTTTG
>JAOXJM010000001.1:25131297-25153159 GCA_026413425.1 Tringa solitaria | reverse complement strand
TAATTTTTATTCCTATTTCTTATTTATTTTTTTGTCAGAGTTAGGTTGATGGTTGAACTAGATGATCTTTAAGGTTCCTTCCAACCTTGACGATTCTATGATTCTCTGATTCTATGATTCTATGACATTGGGGATGCCATGTGCAGACTCAGGTTTTGAAGTGCTTGTTCACTGACCTTGTTGCTGACCTTGCTGGCAATTCTGGGTTTGAGTGTCTTGCTTGCACACACACAGAAAATGCATCCCTGGAACTGAATATGCAGCCTCATTGTATCAGCAACCAGACACTATCCTGTTTGCAGTTAGCTTACTTCCCTTTCAGAGAATAAATAAATATCCGTTATAGGAGCAATCATGCTTTGCATTCTTTAGTCTTTTCAGATCTTGAACAGATGAGAATTTTTCCAGTGGTTTTGAATTTTTCAGAAAACAACAAAAAATGCCGCAAACTTAAAACAAAAATAGTTTGAGTCCTTGTTTTTTTTTTCTTTTTCTGTTTTTTTTTAAAGCTTTCTGATTATGGAAAAAATGTAAAGAAAAGCATATTCATTCTTCAAAAGCAGGTATTTTGATTCAAAGAGATTTTGATGAAAAGAGATTAAAATTTGAAAATTGTATTTTATGACACAAATGACATAGCTGTTAAGTTTAAGATTTTAGCTATTGTGCAGTCCAGAATGCTGACTCTGTTTTCAAGGAGGGAGTGTCTGGGACAAGCAAAAAGCCCATTCATTATTAGATCTCAGATATTCAAGTCTATACTCTAAATTTTCTTCTGAAACACTGTTGAGAGCATAGCATGACAGTAATTTTTTCCAGGAGCAATGCCAACTTAAGCTTCACTTTCCTTGCCTGCAGCTACTCGTGAACCAAATGGGAGAACTTCTGTTTTTTTTTTTTTTTTTTTTTTTTCCCTAAATGGACTAATTTCTAGGATGAGGTTCCCAATCTCTATGGACACAAGGGAAGGGATAGGTGCAGGGGCAGGAGCGAGCAGCTGAGCACAGAAGTAGTGGGTGCTGGTAAAGGCAGCTTTTGCTTTCCTTGTGAAAGAAATTCACATGGAGATTGGTTTAAAGCTCTCCCGAGTGAAAAGTTATAGTTGTGCAGAAAAAACCCAGACACCTGGTTTTAAATGAGCAGGAGCTTCATGTTTAGAAATTGTAGAAGTGATTTATGGGTGAAAACACAGAAAACACCTGAAATACATTTGCATTGCTATTAATCTACTAAATAAAGCATAAATTATTTTGGGTTTTGTGTGCCTGCAACCCATTCACCAGGAAAGACAAAGCAGTATTCACATAACCTTGAGGGGCAAATATGTAGCAAACTGAATACATTGTTAAACCAGAGGCATTTCAGATGAAAGCCACAAAATGATTAGAGAGCTAGTACACAGAGAATGCCATAAAAAGAAAGGTGAGGGCTTATATCTTCAACTGCTGTATGTCAACGTAGTTCAATTAATTTCAGAGGAGCAATTCCAAAGTACAGTGATGGTATATCTGTCCTGACAGAAACATATGCCTAAATGCTCTTCCATTATATATGCCAGGCAGTGTTAGTGAGTGAATTCACTTGCATAAAACTGATGAAATTGTTAGTAATTTTCCCAAGTACTCATGGCCAAACAACAGCTCAGGAAAACCTAAAAACTATTTGAAGGGGGTTTTAAAATATTTAACGATAAAGGGACTGAACTAATTTGCAAGTAGAGGGTTAATTTCTGTGTCAATCTCAGAACAAAATATTTTGTAGAGTCAGCATATTCTGGCTTTGTCAACATCTACACTATTGGGGAGAGAAGGCTTGCCACATTTTCTTAATTATAACAAAGACTTTTGTGATGATTTAAAGCATTGCTTTGTAGACAAGTCAGAGGAACAATTAAGCTTTGTGATGGATCTTCTTTACATTTATGCTGTTCTGAACTCCTTTTGGATCTCAGCATCAGAGATGTGGCTGTTAGGCTGGTATCAGTTTCTGCTGCTTTAAGGAAAGGTCTCAAAAGATTAACAGAGCACAGACCTGTCCTTTAGGGGAATTAATGTCATGCTCTGGGTTTTCTCTAGAAATCAGACAATCATTTCTCTCACCTACGCAGCTGATTTCATACATAGTCTGCACTATCATCTGTTAATCAAGAGTTCCCACAATCACTGTTCACCATCAGACATCTGCCAGGCTCTGAACAGGCCATAGAAAATGGGCACAACTAGGAATAAGGTGGGAAGAACCAGCAAAAGAATGACTTTGGCTGTGCTTTTATTTAGGTATCTCTTTCTCTAAGCATGGAATGAAAATTTGCTTTACAGTTTCATCCCATATCTCCAGTAGGCCTTGCCTGACTAGGACCGTCATCACACCCTCCAGCATTTTGGGGATGCCGCATTACTGAGCCCAAACTTTGAGGCTCAGTTCCATGTTGGGTCCAGCTGCCTGGAGAAGAGTGTATAGTCTTCCAGTTTACTGCATTTTGCTTACACTCCTGATTTTATGTTAGTTGTGCTTAATCTTCTCTAGATAGCTACATTTCCTGTTTAACATGTGATGCAAGATTAATACCAGATACCCTCCAGGAAAACTCTCCAGAAGCGTGAGGCAGAGACTGAAGAGAGCGGATGTTTCCATGCAGCAGCTACATTTGTCATTATTACGATGGACTGTACATGGGAAATGGTGTGTTACACAGATCACTGACAGATAACTTGCCGCCAGTGCTTTAAGAAAATCCATGTGAATGCTGATTTAGTGATTCAACAATTTTAAGCCAATAATGACTGAGATGATGCCAATAACTAATTTTGTTTATGATCATTAGCCAGAGAAAGTTTTAGGTTGCTAAAATAATTAGTCCCTGAAGAGGTAGAATTTTTTAGGCCGCTTTCAGCCTTTATTTTTCCTATGGTCCCTTTCCTTGGGCAGCACTCCTGTAGTTAAGATCTTCCTAAATCAGGAAATATATCACTCTAAATCACCACTGAATTTATTGACACCAGCTAGTGTTGTTTGTAGCACCTCCTACCTTGCCAGTGGAAAATTTAGTATTTTCTCTCCTTCCTTTCCCTTTTTGGTGTGTTTGCAGTTTAGCAGAGTCTTACTCGGAACATCCCACCATCCTAGACACTTGGTTAGGTGACTCCTGACTTGAACAGTTATTCTGCTATTATGCTGCCATAGAAAAATGTCATTAGTATATCATTATGTGAGGAACAAAACCATAAAAGATAAAGCTCATTGACCTGACAGTGATTTTTTTGTGTGTTCAAGCTGTTCCCCCCCTTCATATTGATATCATCGCATGGGTGTGCACAACACATTAAAGATACAGACGATGAAGATCTGCCCAGGAAGCAGCCAAGCTGAAATTCATAAGTGCATAACTAAAAATGTTTGGGAGTCAAATTATGACCCCTGTCCCTTCAAGTGGTGAACAAGATTCTGCTGGTGCTGGTGAGGTGTATAATTGGACATTTAAGCCTGAGAGATGCCTTGCAATACCTGTTCCCTAGGGTGCTGCAGGATGGGGAGATGCTAAGACAGATGCAGTGCTATGGATGCAGATTCTGTAGATACAGTGCTATCTCTGAGTCCATCAAGGACTGCTAGTACAGACTGGACTAGACCCAGGTTTTTCTGATTCCTTGCCTTTAACCACAGGACAGAAATGCCTTTTTAAATAATATCAGTGAACCATTGTGGGTGGCTGTGAAAGGAGACAGGCAACAGTAAATGCTGGCTAAGCAATTCAGTTCCTGGGAGAATACTGTTGTCTGGAAAAACTTATCAGAAAAGCTAGTTTTATATCATTCATGTTAGCTATGGGGTTTTTGTTTGTACTGAGTTATCAGGCAATCATCCCACATATTTAGAATTGATTTTTGCTTATGGTCCTATTTTTGCTCTTATTTTGGATTATTTTTGGATTATTTCAGTATAATACAGGCCCTGGGCAGGCAGAGCCAGCTCTGAGCATGCCGCCCTGAGCCGGGTGTTCTTGAGATGTACCCTGTGTACTGTACTGGTGGTATCACCTCATGAAGGCACCTGAGATCTCTGGAGGGGAACAGATGATGGATATACTTGGGGATTCTTAGTCACCATCTAACTGCTGTTGTTTTTCCTTGATTCCATAGGGAACCTACCTTTAGTTATCTCATTCACCGATGTGGGCCAAGCTCTTGCTTTCAGACTTTGCACTGCCTACAGTAACTGTCCTTAATTAGTGTAATCAGAGTGTAGCCCATAGTTTTTCCATGCTTCCATTTCTAACTGTGCAATATAAGGATATAAGAATTAACTACTCAGTGTAAGTGTAAAGCCTTACAAATCTTTGGATGAGCCACGTAAGTATGAGAACTGCAAAGTAGGAGTTAGGCAGTTCTCCTTTACCAGCTCCAGGAATTGCAATAACACGCTTAAAAGTACAATAATAGAAGGGAGTGGGGAGGAAGAAAAGGTCATCCAAAGTTTCTGGAGCCTCACTGAAATATTTACCTTATGTTTTGGGTAAATAGCTGTGTCAGTGTTTGCATTCTGTCAATGTGCCTGATTCATGGAGAGAAAGTTCATTAATTAGAAATAACTTGCACTGTATTACAGCACACAAGGTGTTACAATCATGATCAGGTGATCAGACTGTCATTTTATAAGTCACAGACAAATCAGTACATGCATATGGGCAAAGTATTTGCAAAATATATGTTGTGCATGCATCTGTGGTTTTTTTTAATGAATGGTCATTGCAGTTTGTAGTGGAGCAAAAGTTATTGTTATAAGGTTAAATTTCAGTAGCTTTGTGTGACATACCAGGGCTCTGTGGTGCCTCAGTTACATTTTTGTGTGAATGGTGGCATTTGTTAAATTGCTGACGTGACAGTAGAGTGCTGTGGAGCTACTTGTGCTGGCTGTGGGCAAGCTGGTGCAAGTATAGGTAACACAGAAGGTGCCAGTGCTGCATGGCACTCAGGCTCCATGTTAATGTGGTGTCATGGTTTCTGGTACCTTAGCTTATTCTGTCTGAAAGATTTTCTTTCTTGCTCATAGACACATCGTGAGCTGTGCATGGCAAAATTGTCTAAAGCCAAGTTTAAAGCACACAAAAGTTGCATGTTGCTTAGTGCACAGTTGTGCAAGTACACCTCAGCCCTTCCAGTTCTAAGAATCTCCAAGCAGACTGTCATTTGTATTTAGTAACAGCTTCTGTACCAATTTTTGTGATGTGTATAATAATAAAAGAAGAGAAAAATATTCTTATTCCAAGCCCTTTGAAAAGGGACAAGACTCCAATTAACTTCAATGTACTTTGGGTCTGACCTAACTAGACTTATTTTCTTAGCATGTGGGGTCAAAAAATGAGTCTGCAGACTTGCAGAAAGCTTGCCTACCATCACATCTCCAGAAATAATAGCTGTGCTTTGATCATCTCAGCTTTTGATACTGGTGGAAATTGTTGGTAACATTTTGCCATTAGAAAGCTGTGATATGAGATAGGGGGTATAGGCTGTTCTGAAGATGATACAAGAGGAAGACTAATAAGTCATAGTAATTACTCCATAACTCTTCAGAGTAATTTGTCCTGTCTTTTAATGGTAATTTTGTAATTGCGATTTGGTAAAATAAAAGCAAAAAGGGTAGTTCTGCAAGTCAGCCATATGGCACAATAGAACAAAGGAGATTAAAGTGATTTATTGCTACACTGCATAAAGGCTATCGCCTCTTCTGGCTCACAATGCATATTTGAAATTCAGATCATTTTTCCTGTGCATTATGTTGGTAGAGAGGATGGGACATAACTGAAATCCTGCTGTGAGTTTCTGGCATAGAGGTTTGACCATTTTTGTTCTCATTGAAAGAGCCAAGGATGCTGTGGCACCAAGAATGGGTATCTTACTCAGGCAGCCACATGAAAGCCAGGAAATTGGATAATCCCATGTCTCAGTGAATAGTTAAAACAAAACTGAGACCTAAAGGTTTTATAACAATATGGAGCAGTTCTTGCATTCTGGGCCTGTCCCAGATAAAACAGAAAATACTCTCCCTTCTTTAGAAGCTTGAGAAATAGCATGCTTTGTGGACTGGAAAAATATAGAAGGCAGAAGTAGTTGCACCTTGATCACAGAGCCATACATGTTTCATAGTTTCATCTATGAAAAATTGTGGAAAGTCAGAATCCAACTTCCTTTCTCAAAGTTCAAGAGGCAAATAAGGAAATCAGTGTTCTTGATTGTTTTACTTTGCTCCTTAGTAGTTTCTTCTTGTAGAATGTTCTTAATTGAGATCCAAATAGAAAGTTGTTTAACTTCTTAGACAGTTAGTCAGATTCTTTTCTGTATAGAGTTATAAACAGTTTTTACATTTAAAGAGTGCTGGTATTGGCCTATGTTGCACCTAAGTAAGACAATAAAAGTTTAATGCGTAGCTAGTCATAGTTTAATTGGTCTGATTTTGTGTTTATTTAACAACTTGATAAAGACCAGTAAAATTAATCACTGAGAAGTATTTACCATGCAAGAAGTTAATCATGCAAGAAATTAATCACTGAGAAGTATTTACCATGCAAGATGAGCCTATTGTTTGAAGGACAAGCTTCTGCCAAAGTCAGGAAGCCAATCCTCTACTGCTCCTGTTCCTTTTGGAATCAAAAGGATAGATATAAAAAACAACCACCAATGTAAGACAAAAAGGAGACTCAGATTTGGTACGTTTTGCTATGTAAGTATCTTCACTGAGAAAATCAGGTTCATAGTACATACCCATTGCTATTTCTGTAGCTGTAAAATTGTCTGTATCCTACAGAGAGCTGTTATTCTCTTTACCTAACCCTCTACAGTTTGTGTTTCAAAGCTGAAATCCAGGCCATTCACTATTGACAGTTCAGTTACTGTATTCTTTTCAGTTCACCTCATACACTGATCTCAAATTCATCAGAAAATGTGAAATAGCCTGTTGAATTTTCCCCTTGATGATACCACAATAGATGTGAAAGAAGAGCCTTCAGCGTGAGGTTTCCTAAGTGTTAACAGATCATGAAAATTGGCAACAACTGTTGTGCCGACTATCATAATCTGCAAGAGGAGGGCCAGCAATTCCACAGTGATGAGAAGAGAGTGCTTGGTGTTTGAGCTGTGGTCACATTTGCCTTTCAAGTCATTTAGGCCTCCATAACACACTTTGTGGGAGAAGAAAGCTAATGCAGCTGCCTTTGCTAATCAGTCAGTATGAGCCAGCCCCTCGGGGAGGCAGGCAAAGGCAGATACATACTGAGACACACAATCCTTGCTGATTAACAGCGAAAGCTGGTAAAGTTACTCTCTAAGCCTGTCTGCCCCATCAGCTCCAGAAATGTAATTTAGATGATTATCTACGTGCCCATTAAACCTTGTGACCCATCGCTAGTCTGTTTGAAGTTTGCCTGCTTAAACTTGTTAATAGGAAGAATAGAAGGATTAACTCAGAGGTCAAGAAATAAGAGAGCAGCAAAGAAGATGACAAAGGAGCAGAAGAAAACTTCCTACTACATGTATTTGATAAGGAGAAAGAACTGCAGTACCATGATCATCTCAGCAGATATTGTTACTTTATGGAGCAAGTCAGCCATCTGGAATTCAAGCTATTTAATACTTTTGTGTGTGCTTTCAAACTATTTTGTTTAGCTGCACAAATAAAACGTGCTACCTGTGTGATAAATGTTGTCAAGTTAGCTGTTTACAGAACATAATGCAACATATCGTAAAAGAGCATGGAATGACTGATGTATGATAAGAGTTACTGATTTTGCTCAGGGTTAGAATGTGTAGGTATAAACAAGGAAGTACTTAATTTAAATCAGTCACATCAGAGTAGTCACAGTCAGGTCAGAATCAAGGCCAGCCTTGTTCCCTTTAGGGTGAGAACCTCCAGCCATTACAGGTGCTTGTGAGCTTAAAAGATTATCAATGAAAAGCTTACCCAGTAAATCAGGTTTTTTAATTAGTCAAATCTGAAATAAATATAAACATTTATAATTACCTGCATAAATTAGTCACAGAGTGTTGCAATAAAAATGGTGACCGATTAAAACTAAATTTGTAGATTAAAAGTGGGATTCATTGCAGAAAACAGAATGGAATATGTGAGTACCTCAGTAAGGGTGTTTTGGGGGTCTGACTAGTTACTGGAAGAAAATGAGCTTGAACTTTAAATAGAGTCTGAAGGTCATTTACCTACTTTTGAATATACTACTCCTCTTGGAATGAATCCTTTCACTTTTGATAAAGACAGAGTCAACCTACTTGCTGAAAAAAAAATGGTTGGGGGCATATTTCACTTCATTTCAAAGAAGACAAAACTATTTCACTACTGCTATGTCTGGATCCTTAAGTTTTGTAGTATGAGATCTCTTCATAAAGAATTATTGTAGTCTGCTTCACAATACTGTTGGTACATTTATTTATTTGATTTTTGTTGATAAAGTTATGATTAAATATATTTCTATTTCTCATTTTATTGTGTTGAATCAACAATATTTTCCTGCTGGAGCCTCTGTACATCTCAGACTCCTTTCATTTACATGCACAACTCCCTATGAGAGAGACAGCAATATGCTCATGGGGAAAAAATAGAACAGTACTCAGCGCTGGGGCAATTCATTTTGGATCTTGAGACTTTTAATTTTTTTCAGTGTTTTTAGAAATTTCTGTGTGTGTGTGGCTGATACTGGAAAGTCAGATACTGCTCTGAAGCTGATACCTATACTTTGTAGTAAAATGCATCAATTTTAAAATTCCACAGTAAGAATTGTCATGAAGCTGCCTTGCATCTTAATCTGGTTGAAAGTATTCAACATTAGCGTCAACCACAGTTGGGATCTTCACTCTGAAACTGCTAGCCTTCACGTGTTGACCACACTGGCAGTGGTTCTCACCTTGAAAAATATATTTTTCTAAAAGTTTTAGGAAGGAAACAAACTTCTATTGCAGATCCTGAGGCTTCCATTGAGTGGTATGTGCTCAGCTGCTTGCAACCAGACTGCTTCAGAGGACAGAAGTTATTCATAAATCTCATTCCATCCATGATGTCTGAAAAATAAAGTAGATGCCAATATCTGCTGGGAAGCCTTGTAGAAAACAGATCAAAGGCTTCTGGAGTTTATTTAAGAAGGACCAGTTGTGAGTGGCTTAATGTTTGAGCGTGGCATGAAAAGTGAAACAGCCATGACAATGAGCCACCGTACATGGAAGTCCTCTGGGCTTCAGTAAAGAATTTGAGTAATATGTGATACAGGTGGGCTGGTGTCTCACCCTGTCATTCTGTTATCCCTTTGCTTGTAAATGAGCATTTCCCCCTCTGTCTAACCCTCTGAAAAAGGGGGAAAATTCTGCTCAAAGAGATTCAGTTACACACAGTGAAATGCCCTCTGAATATATCTTGTCTTCTATAGGTCACGTGGTTTAAAGGGCCTATGAATCTGTGTAATTCACTTAACCTGTGGCCAGTGCTCTGGCTACCATTTTTACTTTGAGAGTTTCTCAAAATGAATCACACCCTTCAGTGTATCCCTGTTCCAGGTGCAAGAAACTGGCTTATTTTTAATTAGAATCATCTGTTTTATTTATGCATACCCTTCCTATGTTCTGCAGGATGCCTTAATTTATAAAATACTTGGACACAGCTGCAGAATCCCTCAGTTCTTACCAGTGATAGGTTGGAATACAAATAGTGCCTGTGCTCTCTGATGAAACCATCACTCTTATGTTTTAGGGATTTCTTTTCTGTTCGTTTTTGTTCCACTATTTTCTTCTTCCTTCAGATATTCCCTATGTTACTGTGTTTTCAGCATCGATGGCAAGTACAACAGCAAAAAAAGAATAAAAGTCTTAGAAGAACCCCAAAAAGGGTTAAAATTTTAAAGAAGTGGCTATCCTGTGTCTGAAGGTGGACCCTACTCCTTAGTCAGCTCTCTGTTTATTGACCTTAATGGGATATAAAGTCCCAAGCCCTTTCCTAGCCATACCATGCTCTGCTGGGAGAAGGGTTTAGGACTCTTCCAGTCACTCAGACCTCTTCGCCTGAATTCGTCCAAGAAAAATAAATGCTTCAGCAGGGAAGTTCCCAACTATTGCTTCTTTAGAAATGAAATCACTTTAGAAAAAGGCAGAGGAACCTACTAGGAACTGCCATGTGAAAAGGATCCAAGAAGAAAGGGAACAAGGATCAATTGGCTTGATGCGAACTTCTTGTCACATCAGAAACTCAGTATCACATCTCATCCCAAGCTCCTGAACCCAAAGAGCCTGGGACTGCGCATACTTGCCAGTTCTGTGTAAGTACTTAGTATGCTGAATATCTTTTTTACACCTTAATTCACCCAAGTAGCACTAGATACCTGTGCTTCAGTACCTTTACAAACCCTGAATGTTTTTGGCTGATCACCTGATAGGTTAAGATAATTCCCATGACCTGTTGTTGCTAGATGAATTTCTTCTATGAAGCATGTTGGCACAACTCAAAAACCCTACTGATACTCCTTCTTTTCTCTGTCTCCATTGTGTTATACCTTTGCTGGTCCAACAGACTAGTGTTTTTCATGGTGTTAAGCTACAGATGAAAATGAAAAAAAGGGGTTGGAAAAAAATTTCTTGAGGATTTATCTTCTTGTAATTAAAATAAAAACATTCCTAAGTAAAATTATTATGTAGTTTGCCAGCATTATCAAGAGATGCAGTGCTTGAAAGAAAGGTTGCATAATTTTTGTTTCGTGGTTGCTGCTGCTTTTTTTTTTTTTGAGACAGACCTTTGACACTTCAGAATTTTGTTGTGAGAGAGGGTGGATGTGATGGAAATTGGTTATAATGTTACCGAAAATCTCTAAGAGCTGCCAAGTAAATTCTAGGCAAAAGGGAAAGCTAATAGAATGCAGGAACTGAACAACAATATGGTGACAGCAAAAAGGCACAGAAAATACTTGAGGAGAGCTCTAATCCCCATGACTTGATGAGGTTTCAGAGGGAAAACATGGAGATTTAGTGCATTTTTCTGCGAAGGAGTATGCAAGTTTAACTTCACACACTGTGGACATTTCCACTGAAGTCAGTGGGATAACTTGTTCTGAATAATACCATATGTCTCCATCTTTGCAGGCCCAAAGTCTTAAGCAGAATTTATTAAGTCTGGGATGTGTATAATTGTATCCATGTTCACATTTGTCCAGTGCTAAAACAGGACAGTCAGTACTTACTTATTCCTAAAACAGAAACATACTTATAGTGCCTATCAGTGCTCATGACTTCTGTCTTCTTTTTGCTCTTTTTCATGATGCCATGCTTTGATATTTATGAAAAATGACACTGATCTTTAGAAAGGAAAAAATAAATGCTCTATTTCAATTTATGTGAATTATGACATTAGTAATTCAGAGAAGCAAATTCATTGATTACACAGAGCTGTTGATAAATATCAAGGAGTTGCTTATAT
This sequence comes from Tringa solitaria, assembly GCA_026413425.1. Lineage (NCBI taxonomy): Eukaryota > Metazoa > Chordata > Aves > Charadriiformes > Scolopacidae > Tringa > Tringa solitaria. Next base: position 25,141,702 of record JAOXJM010000001.1, on the reverse strand, counting down.
ATGTATGAGGCTTGAATCATCTCTTCTGAACTAGTTTTACACAGGGATTTCCTGAAGTCTTTACAAATTGATGGAACATCATAATCTGCTAGAATAATCAGAATTAACAGAGAAGGAATATATCCTCTTATACTTTCTTCCTTTTTGTCTTTCTGTCTGTGTGCGCCCATTTGGTCCAATTGTTTGAGCAAATGTTTGTGGAAAATATCTGTTAGTTCCACCGTTGATGTCCCTTTCACAATGAAAAAAACGCTAGTCTTTATTGGCTGGTAAAGTCATAAAGTTTGAGCAAATGTTGTGGGGGAAAACAGGCCAAAAGACATGTCATTTCAGAAAGTACACCTCATGGATGTACAGTGTATGTGTCCTCAGTTCCCACCAGGCCAGAGTCTTGGTAAGTAGGACAAGTAATCGAAGGACAGAGAGAAAATTTGATTTGTATGTTTTGTGCTGGAGTGGCTGAGCTTTTATCTTCTAAGCATCATACCTGGGTAACTACTCAGATCTTACGTTGTGAATATCTTTTCCCCTCACGTAGGAACAGAGTAACAAAGTACTCCGCTAGCTCGAGTTACCTTGCACGTACCTTTAAAATTTCTCCTTAAAAATATTTTACCAGCAGTATTAAATCAAATGTTCTCAAGTATTCTGTAGCTGTTTTACTCAAGGCAAAAAAAGTCTATTCAGTTAAAGCTTTAGCTGATCAAGGGATAATTGAAGCATTTTTTATTTTTAATAGTAAAATGCCTTAAAATATTACACAGTGCACATTATGTATTGTGGCAAATACGATTTTGCTTTGAGCTCAACATGAACTTTCATTTGTAAGAAATCAGCAAGATACTCATTTTTGTTATCAAATCAGCCACTCCTCTTACTGTTCCTTTTTGTTTGCAGTTAAATACTTTAAGTTTTCCCTCTGCCAAACCTTTATATTCTTTGCGCTGCGTGAGTTGACAAGCCTAACCTAGGAGTAAACACCTGGAATCCTCTAACTGATTGTGCAACGAGAGAAGAGGCTAAACTGAGGTCTTCATGAGGATCTGGAAATCCCATGATACAATTTGAGGAAAAAATATGCAGCAAGTATTCTGTATTTGTAGTGGATCTTAGGAAAACATCAAAAAAGTCTTTCAATCTTTGCATTAAAATCTTAGGACATGACTTTTCCATTCTTTAAAGGGTGTGGAGTCATTTGGATTAGTTTAGGGGTTTTTTTTAAGCTAAAATTCTAATTTTGTGGCTGAAAACTTGAAATCTAAATGAAAGCTCTAGACAGGGCCAGTCACGAGCAGAGTCTCTGCCTATGGATGTACAAGATAGGTCTCTGCAGTGTGCATGCTCTATACCACTAAACAAATGGCAGGAACATATGACTGAAGAATTTATTTGTGTTTCAGTAACCTTGAGATCAAAATACTCTAGATGGGTTACAGTGACCAAAGGAAAGCATTACAGTTGTCTATACAAGCAGCAAATTCACTGAAGAGAGTAGCCATGTGAGAGCAATGTCTACAGCAGTAGATCTCAGTCCCTGGCAGGTGCACTTACACTGGTATTTCAGTATTTTATTTCTGGTATTCAAAGCTTCTTGTCTGTGATAACCTCTGCCACTGCTGCTCCCTATTCATTTGTGCATTCACTCTCCCACTGTAAATATGCTGACTGCTACAGAGGGTGGAGAAACTAAAGTTCATCTTTAGAGCAAAATTAACAACAGTACATTATGGTGCTTTGTTTCTCCTGCCTGAAGTTTTATAGGACTTAATTATTTTTTTTCTCCCTCCTTTTTCATTTCGACTTTCTCACTTTTGTCATTTCCTTTGAGAATTCTGCTGTATTTTGTCAGGAGGATGTATATAGGTTGAGGGAATGAGGTTGCAACTTGCTCTGGATGAGCTGATGCTCCCAGGCATCTACATCTCCTTAGGGAGCAAGTACAACACTCATCAGCTCACTCACTGGCAAAGGTCGCACACAGGTTTCACTCTGACAAACCTTCCAGTTCCCCAGGTGGATGAGGAAAGTAGGTGTCAGTGAAACTTTCAAACTTGCAAATAAATTGGGTGTGTCCAAAGCAGAACTGGAAGATGAGTACAAAAGACTGTCAGGTCGTCTAGGTCAGGGGGTGAAGCCCAGAAGTGAGTGAACACCTGCACTGATGTCCTTCTCCCCTGGTTGAAGACAGGATCACTGCGTTCTTAAGTATTGCACCAAATCATTGAGCACTTTAGGGGTGGTTGATGAACCACTTACCAAGGACTTTGAGAGCCGGGAGGTAAGGACATGGTCTGTGAATCCCTGGCTGGGCAGTTACATTAGTTGTCCAATTTGTTGCCTGGTGTATAAAGTACTTGCACAGAGGGAACTGTTCTGCTTCCTTGCGCCTGAGCCCAGGGAGGGCTTCTCCACACCTTGTTTGGCAAGGAGCTAAGACTCAGCATTTTGTCCCAGGCCCACTCTCCCCCGATAAACATAGAGAATGGACCATAAGCATTTAGAAATAGGCAATTCCCAGTACTGCTTACTCTCACACACGGACAGAGAGCAGCTGGTGGCACAAGGTAATGCCACTTGCCAAAAAACCTTTAAGAGCAAAATGTCAAAAGATGTTTATATTGAAGGCAGCAGCAAAACAGCAGGGAAAGCACTGTATATCATGGTCAGAGAAGCTTCCGTTATGTATCACTATTAGCAATTCTTAACTTGCAGTGCGCAGGATAAAATGCCCCCATTTTATTTTTTTTTTGTTTAGAAAGATTTTGTGCTGAGGGATAAGCGGGTGCTTGGCTCCCAGAACCCCAACCCCCTTCAGTCCTTTTGAAAAATATGTGTTTGCACGTACTGATTTCAATTCTGCACTCAGCTTTGCCCACACATTTCAAGGAGATTTGGGCACGTGACTAGGATGCATTTCCATAACAAATAATAAACATCCAGAAGTATTTTGTAAATATGTGTGATAACTAGCACATATTCCAAACAACATGAAGGCAAATTCACATTGTGAAACACGGAGCCTTGAAACTTCCAGCAGAGAAGTTGACACTAAACTGCATGAAATTCTTGCATGTCAAAGACGGGAAAGTGTTAGGAGGATGGCAACACAGAAGGGACTTGGCACAGGTTATTGTCCTTATTTCACTTACATTCATGCATTTCTTTTCAGATATATTGCATACTTTATGTAGACATTATGAAGCAGTTCACTGTAATCAGTAATAAACTTGTGTGGTTTTTATTCTTAAGTTGTTTTATATTTTTCATATTTAGTCGTTGCAAATGAGGGCTGAGCTTGCATTTAGCTGTTGCTGTGCCACTCTGGCGTAACCCTGCCGAAGTAACTGAAGCTATTGTAACTGAGTACAGACTGCAGGCTTGTGCATTTTGCAAAGCATCTGGAAACTTTGGTGGATTGGAGCCAAAACCGTAACTCATTGTTATTGCTCTGATTATGTGATGATTTTATGACATATAATATCCCATTTTCTTAACAGCAGTCTTTTAAATGGAAACCTCTGGGAACCGATATATTTCTCTCTCTAACTTTTGTTTGTTGCTAGCTTGGGTAAGGGTGTTATATTGAAGGCCAGGTAAAATGTATTTGTTAGACTTTGAATCCAGTGCTTGAATATGACAAACTTTTAACACATTACATAAGCAGTTCAGGCATTCTAGTCAGCTTCCAAAGCAGGGCTGAGGGCATCATAACACACCTGACCTTAAATTAGAAAAAGTCATGGAGGACTGAACTATTCATTCACTGTCTGAAAGACTGAGATATTCCCCTTAATAATATAATTATATTGTATTTACCACCACCTTCTGGGTGCAGCCTGCCAGCCAGTTCCCACCCACTGCACAGACCACTTGTCTGGACCATAGTGCATTGGTTTCTCTAGGAGGAGGCTGTAGGAAATTGTATTGAAAGCTATAGATAAATCCAGGTAAACAATGTCCACTGCTCACCCCACATCAACTGGGTAGGTTACTTTGTTGTAGAAGGCGATTGGGTTTGTCAAGCACTGTTTACCCTTGTTGGAATCCATGCGGGCTTTTCCGAGTCATGTGCTTCATTTGACTTGGGATAGCTCCCAGGAGGATTCATTCCATAACTTTCCCAGGGGCTGAAGTAAAACTGATGGGCTGATAACTTCCTGGATCCTCCTTTAAGTCCTTCTTGTAGATGGGAGTGATGTTAGCCTTCTTCCAGTCTTCTGGGGCATCCCCCAGTCTCCACAACTTCTCAAATATTATGGAGAGCGGCTGCAAAATTATGTCAGCCAGGTCTCTTAACACCCTTAGGTGGATAATGTCAGGGCCCACCAATTTGTAGGGGTCAAGCTCCTGTAATTGTTTACATACAAACTCTTCCTTCACTGGTGGTGGGTCTGTGTTTGCATCAAGCTGGAATTTTGTTCTAAGGACTGCTACCCAACTGTGCTAGTAAAGACAGAGATAAAGAAAGTGTTGAGAACCTCTGCCTAATTCACCTCTCCTGTTTAACAGCAGGCCAATATTTTCCTTCTGTTTCTGTTTGTTGTTTGTGTACCTGAGGAACTCTTTCTTGTAATTTTTGATATGTCTGGCCAGTTTCAATTCAAGCTGAGATTTTTCTTTTCTAACTGCATCTCTGCATACCCTGCCAATGCCTTTGTAGTTCTCAAGGGGTATTAGTCTGCTTTCCCATCTCTGGTACACTTTTCTTTTGGTTTTGATCAGACTCAGAAGCTCACAGTTAAGCCAAGGGGGTCTCTTGCTCCACCCACTTCCCTTACCTTTTAGACGGATGAACTGCTTTTGTGCTTCCAGGAGAGCGTTCTTGAAAAAACTCCCAGCACTCACTAGCTCCTTTATCCTGCATGGAAGCTTCCCAACAAATCCCTCCAAACCGAGTCCTGAGCAAGCTGAACTGTCTTTCACCGACAGTTTAGTCCAAAAGATAATTAAAAATTTTAACATCTGCTTGATACTTCAAATATTTTGTCTTGGATAAAATCCCAAATCAGTGGAATTTTCCTTGCCTTTGATCTCTTATGTTGCTGGGTGATGGATTGAGGTACTGTCGTGATGGATTGATGGTTCTCTGCTACCTTAAATATCATGGAATTTTTCACAATGAGAATGGTCAGCCATTAGGATAATCTCCCCAGAGAAGTGGTGGACTCCCCAACACTGTACACTTTTAAGACTCCACAGTTCAGTGAAGGATATTGGGCACTTTTTGAGCCAGAATCCATCCTGTAATTTGTTGGTTTTTCTGTTACTCCTGTGGACACAGCTTTTCCACCTCCTTTTTGCGTGTGTGTACCGCAGGGAGCGGAGCAGGGAGTACTCCCACCGCATCTAGCAGAATTCCACCTGTCTTTGAAGGCCTGAGTTAACTGTAGCACCTCCACTTTGCTAAATGCCACCGACAGTACTTTGTGCCTGCTGGCTGATGATCCGATATATAAGTGGATATAACCAATTAGCAAGGACCCCCATTCTTGCTGGGGATCAGACTTGCTGTCTATACATCCTGCCCATGACTGCAGCTGGGTTTAAGCCTCTGGACCTTTGGCACTCTAAGGCAGGAGCATCATCTGCCGAGCCAGACTGCAGCTCCCCACTCACCAAGCTAGAAATTGTGCCAAGTTTGCCTTAATCTAAAGCTAAATATGAGACAAGATATATCCTAGTATTCTCATATGGAGAAGTTCAGAAGGAGCACATTCACTAAGATTGTTTTTCTGTTCTTATATATTTTATTTCTTTATCATTCTTATTTATCGTTTTGTAAACTGCTCTTTATTTACATTACATTCAAATAAAAATTAGTCTTGCTTCTCTACCATTACTCTGACATTTTGAAGGAGAGAGTTCATTAAGGTCCAAAGGATACCATGTACTCCCTCATCTCACATTTAATCAAAAACTCCACTCAGAAGAATTTGACTCTTACTCATATTAATGTAAAATAACTGAGATTAGTAATGAGTATCCTATTTGAATTTGTATTTTTTAAACATTTATAATTGAAATGCGCAAAAATAATCTGGAGTTCTCTGTTATCAAGTCTCCTGGTTAAATATCCTTTTTGGTTTAAAATTCTGAATTCACCTCTTTCTGAATCCTTCATGTGCTTAATTCATGCCAGTGTCTCTCCTCTGCACTGGTTTTAATTAACTTTATAGTTGCAGATCTGTAGAGAATTGCTTTTTGCCCTGTAAATTAATTCCTTTCTAATAGCAGTTAGTTATAGATCCATCTACGAAACAAAGGAAGGTCCTATAAAGAAGAAACAATAAATGGAAAACAGATATTTGGCAAAGAACATTATTGCTCGTTCCTTTCACCCATTGCTGTTTCTAAGCATTTCATGAGTAATAGATTATGTGGCTTCTCCCAGACTTTCTCAGCTATATTGTGGAATGCCCTTCACTGGGAGACTTTAAGTGAGATCAGAAAACTGCCGGTAAACTTGATCTTGCCTCAGTATGGGAGGATGAACTACGCGACCTTTTGGGTATCTTTGCTCGTGGGTTTCTTTCCTGGTTTGCGTGTCTGTGATTCTCACAACTCGGACTCCTTTTGTAAAAAGCTGCGCTGTGCTGCATTTAGTTAAGCCTAAACTGGAAATAAAATAGAACTGCTAATGATTTGCTCTATCTGTGTTTCGTATATCTGAGCATAAGAGCTTCTTCTCTTTCCATTCAGTTTTAAAGCAGTGAAACAAGAGAGAAGTGAATTTAGAGACTTCCTATTGCCAGAAATCTTGCTCACAAATGCTTTGCTCTGAGAAGATAAAGGTCAGGAGGGTTTTAAACCAGGATATTCCTTGCCAACTGAGCAATTTAGGAAGCAATTATTTGTAGCTAATACAGTTTGGGATGGATTCCATCATTAGAACAATGAGACTTTTCCCCTAGTTTTGATCCAGTAAACATTCTGTTACAGAGCTATGTAACCGTACATATGGACATGAGGGAAATGAAGGCAGAATTTGAAAAAGGAAGTCACTGAATTGAAGGCAAACTCATGATACAGATTTTAACTCAAAATGAAGGAGGGCTCAAGAATAAAGGCTTATGATTGCTGAAGAATTATGGTGCTGTTGGAGGTCAACAGAACTGTGGTGTTATAATATACATAAAAGTATAAAAAGAAAGCAAGCAATTACTTTAATCCAGAGTTCAAAGCAAGCTATTATGTCTACTTAGTTTAAATTAATGAATTGTGATGTAGTAGAAAACAAAGACATTTTCAGACAACATATTTTGCTTTCTAGCAAAGTGGTCTCAAACCATATATTGCTGCTCTAATGCTTTTCCAGACATTCAGCTTAATAATAATCAATACATTTTCCAGAAATATTTTTTTCATATGGGTTCATAACACCAAATGGAGAAGATAAACAAAAGCATTTTGTTTGAAATAGTCTTTTCTATCTGAAGATAATTGTGTACAGGTATGCGCAGCTATATATTGCCACAAGAGGTAAAGTTCTAATTAATTTATTTTTTACAGCATAGTCATAGGAAGCATTTAACACTTTTTCTACATTTCTGGTCAATTGTGCACAATGAAAGCAAATTACTAATTTTTTTTCCTGTTCAGATAAAATTTTTCCTCTGATATTGGTGGTAATTTTAACTGAAAAGAAGATACACTTGCTGAACAAAACATGTTTTGGCCACACATCTCCTACTGTATCTCAGTCAAAGTCCTCTGGAATGGCCAGTGTCCAAGGACACAAAAAGAGGTAAAACATCTGTTCCAAAATAAATATGGAAAACTACTTTAGGGGACATTTATGTCTATTAACATCAGCTGTGTCACATATGTTAAACTTACACTAAGCTCTAGTGTGCTGAACAAAGACAGGGTATGTAAAGCTCTGTTCTTTTGAAACAACAGAACAGAAATAGGACAGAAACGAGACAGTAAAAAAGCAGCTGCAAAGAGAAGACCTGTGACCACATATGAATAATGAAATGATGACTTTTTTCGATTTCAATGATGCTACATTTCTCATCTCGGAAACATGTATTAACACATAAGTACCAGAAGAACTGAACATATCTTGTCAAGATGTTTGTTAATTTATTGGATACAGAATCTATCTGGTTGTTTCTGAAAGTAAAATTTGGAGTGGTTGCATGCACACTTGTGCATCATTAAGCAGGAGTATGTTAGGCTGCCTTTTTTCATTTTGTAACACTGTGTTACAGATTTTACCTACATGCACTCCACTCTGCCTTACTGATGCTTTAATCCAGTGAAACAGGGCTCAAGGCTTCCTTATTAGTAATAAGTAAAAGATCAAACAGTCTCAATTATTGAGACTATGCTTGGTCTAGCCACCAAAAATGTTGAGTTTAATGATGAAAATGATTGTGTATCATATTTTAAGCCTAGATAAGACTTCAAAAATAACCGCAGAAGTCTAAACATGTCAACTCAGTCCTTTTGTGTGGGAAGATCTTGCTGACAAAAGCTATGGAAGGCCAAAATAGCAGCAAGCTATATTATGCAATTTTGGTATTTGGTCCAGATAGGTGAAATTGTGATGTCCTTAGCCAAGGGACGTTTTCAGAGACCTTTTCAGGCGCAAACCCAGAAAAGCAGAGTCAATACATCACTCACGCCTTTTTTAAGAATTCTTTCCACCAGGGCTTAGGTTGGGAAAGAAACTCTTTATTCCCTGTTCTGTGGGTGTGACAGAGTTTGAATGCCTGACAAGTCAAATTAAGGTGAGGCATTATAGACCAGGCTCTGTTTGAAAGGTTCATTAATAAAGACAGAGACTTCTGCTAGAAAGAACAGTGTATCAGAAAAAGAAAATGGAGCACTGTAGTTGTTTTATTCTACTTCAATAATTGTGTGTTTTGTGGATGTTTTCAGCAAAAAGCAGATGAACAACTGAGTCATGGTTTAAAACTATATCACACTCAATAGGAATTTGATTATTTCTTTTCTGGTTTACAATAAATTAAAATAATAATCATGTACTTTAGACAGGAGCCTAGAAAAACACTTAAAAAAAGAAATATAAAAGAGTATCATCTCTTCAGAATGCATTTTGTTGTTCCCTTTGAAAACAAGATATTGAAAATAGCACAGTTTTCAGCGTAGCCTCAAAGCTCTGTTTTTCATTTTTGTGACTTATTGTCCAATATTAACTGTTTCCAAAGCCCTTTTAAAGCTCATATGTTCTTTGACTGCTTCTGCTACAGATTGTGAAAGAAAATGCTGTATATTGTGGCCTTTTAAGTTTTATATTTGGTTTGCTGTAAAATTGAATATTAACAGTATCTTCTGCTGCCTACTCTTTTGACAGTAGAAAAGATGAGGATAGTAGTGTGGATTCCCTCTGTGCTTCATAGCAGACTTAAAAGAAATTTGTTTGATGATAAGTTGCCAGAGAGCTGACATGGTACCTGAAGAGCTACCGCGTGCATTTCAAAAGGGTGTTCTGGTAGTTGATGGCTTATGTTGACCCTCTCTGTACCAAATATTTTGCTCAGTCCCCACTCTGCAAAAATGAAAATATGAAGGTGGGATGGAAGGGAAAGCCCTCTGTGACCTGAGAAGCTTTCTCAGTCTGTACACTGGGGATGGGATCCGTCTTACCTGACTTCTGTTTTCAACAGTGTAGAACTCTACAGCTGAGCTTGTTCCTTTGGATGCCTTTATAGTCAGCTGGGAAAAATCGGCAGTTTTAAGGCACAGCTCAGTTGATCTGTTTTAAATATCTATTTACGTTGTCTGGATGGCTTAGCTGTAAAGATGTAGTGTCTGTATTTCAGCTGTTAATATTTGATCAGATGAAACCTATCCTGTGTAACTTGCATCCTGAGCAATCCTGATAAAATATGTGTGACAACTCATGCATGCAAAGTTACATGGGTCTTGTGTTCACAGGAGGCAGGGAATGTCGTGCAAACTCCTTTAGCAGGATGTTGGTTGCATCCACTATCACATGAGATAGACATAGATCAAACCTGCTGTCGTAACTGTGGTGCCACTTTGTGACTACCAAGTACCTGAAGATGGATATGGTGTTCAGAAGTTAAAGACTTGTGGGGTCCTGGATATTCTGAAGACATACATTTGAGCAGCAGAAAAGCATATGTTCCTAAATGATTTGATCTGTGTTGGATCTGACTCTTTACTCACTGAAAATTCCTAAAACTCTTACCAGTACAGGGTCAATTCATTACAGCGCTAATGTGATTTTTACATAAAGGTTTGTTTTGGAAAAGGAAGTGAAAAAAGAGAAAAGGAAAAAAAAAAAAGATGACTGGTGATGAAGGAAATTGAACAGTGAAACTACTTTTACCATAATAATTTTATTTGAAAGTATAAATTTGTGGGTTTCTTTACTTTTTCTTTATATGCCTTGAGGCTTTACCCTTCATCC
>JAOXJM010000001.1:25112381-25131197 GCA_026413425.1 Tringa solitaria | reverse complement strand
AGCTAACAAAGAGAATTTTTGATGGATTGTAAAATCCTGAATGCAATTTATAATTTAAATAAACAATGGTGAAATAAACCCACCAGTGATAAGACTGAAGGTTCTGTCTTTACTCTCTATGAAATAAAAATTCAAAGTGTTCACCCCTCACCTTGTGAAGTTATAAAGCTTTGCTCCAGTTACATACTTTTGTGGCTGTTCCCTACCTTTAGGTGTGAAACACATTATAACTTGTTCAAAAACAGTTGGAATATTAAAGCTGATCTGTAAATATTATGATTTGCTTTTATTATTTTATAATAAAATAATATGAACACACAGCAAATTACCATACACTATAGAGGTTCAAAAATGCATTTTTCATTCTTCTGAGTTCTCAAATCCTAGTCTGCCAATCTGGGTGCTTTCAAAAGTATTCCTTAACCTACAAATACCAAGCTTGAAAGCAAGTAAGGATCATCTGGAAAAGTTGTCTTCCTGAAAAGAGGAAAGAAATAGATGGTGTGTAAGTCTTAGGGGTAGGTGTCCATCAAGATGGAAAGAGCACATCATACACTTAATTTTGGATGTGTTTTTGACCCTTTCACTTGCTGAGCAAATGCTGGACTTTAAGAAGCTTGGAAACTTAATGTGTAGCGATAAGGATCTCAATTCATTCCATTCCTCTTGATAGGAGCATTGGCTTCGCATTAACTCTTCATGGGAGCATCTGTGTTGGAGTGATACTTACAGTATGTTCCCTCTGTGGCAAACAGGCACTGTTCTGGTTCCTCCAGAAGACTATCAACTTTGGTATGATCCAAATCAACTTCTGGAGGTGCTGCTCAACTTTTGGAGGTGATGCTCTCCATCCTTTCACTAAAGTTGGCTTCATCTGCTGTCTCATAACTTACATGGCACCTTTAAATAGGAATATGGGACAAATCATCAATTTACAAGCCAAGACATTAATAATAAAAAACTCTTGTGTCAATACCCAGTCTCTGTCATAAAATGTTACAGTTAAAAATGTAATACAACTTTGGATTACATAGTCATCCTAAATATGTCCATATTTATCTCAATTCCTTATGTATGTAGTGTATTTGAAGATCCCCTGAATAAAATAGCGAGAGGTCTTCATCCCTGTACAAATCTGAGCATGTCTCTCAGATGCCAAAGCTAGAGCATCTCAGTCCTCAGCAAAGCAAATGGAGAAAGGCAATCCTCTAGGGAGTGAGCTGGAGAACCTAAACCATGCCATCCAGATGTTACAGAAAACAGCTCTTCTCTCAAAGTCAATAGCAACCCTATTCTTTCCCTTCTCAAGGATCAGAGATCATGTTCACTTTAAAACCAGAAGTATAGTTTAGGTGATGATAAGACAAAATATGTTTACTGAGCTTGTACTCTGCCTTTCCACAATTTTTGCAGACTGTCTTGTAGCTTCAGAAAAGAGCTGTGTGTTTCCTGGCTAATATCTGTGAAAGGGGGCTCTTACAATTAAGAGAGTACAGAAAGAAGTCTCTGTGCCTGTAACACCAGCAATTTCAGGAATGGAAGTGGTTGTTCCTGTGCTGAGCATTTTGTTCTCAACCCAGCACTAACATGAATGCTCAACCTTAAACATGTGAACCTACAGCAGGGAGGTGTGCATGGGAATTGTATGCATGTGCTCAGCGAGAACAGGCTCTTACCCTGCCTGCTTGCTTCATCTCCTGCCACAGAACTGGGAATTTTTGTCACATCTCAGCTCTCCGTCCTGCTAAGGGAATCACATCTATTAAACTGCAGAAACACTGTTATTTAGTTACTCCTTATAAGAAAGAGATGATTGTCTGGAGCAAGCAGTTCTGGGGAGTAAAAATACAAAGAGCCTACCCCTCTGTTATCCGCACAGCTGCTACATGTAGCTTTCCATCCACAGGCTGTTGATTAATTTACTGGGCCATGTTTTAAAATAGAGCGAGACGTGTTTGTTTGATACTGTTTAGGAGGCTTTGGTTGTAGTGATTGATTGCTAAGCCCTTTGCTGTAACTGCAGATATGTTTGCAATAGATTTTTTTTTCTTAATTTATGTTTTTGTAATGGTGCATGCTATTGCTAGTCTCTAATAAATAGCATTTGGTGTTATACTACACAGTTAGCATAGAAAACTACTATACATAGAAAACTACTATATAATATTTTTAAAGGTTGTTCTGCAAATGTAGCTACCATGTCCAATCTCTTAATGAAGACAGAAGCTGATATAAATGAATACATATTTTGAGTTTGGTATTGCTAAAAATATCTTGTCTTTATAGACCAGAACTGTGACTGATAACCAGACTTAATTGTAAACTGCAACTAAGTGCTAAATTACAGCTCCTTGTTTAGTTGAAGCTGCAAATGATCTGAGTTAAAATACTAGTAACATCAAATAGAGGACTTGTCAAACTTGCAATTACTGAAATAAAACTTCATGAAAATAGGTATTGTACATCTGGTTAAATTAGGAATTCTATTTACAACTCATAGTAAAAATTGCTTTTTTTAATCTATGAAACAGTTGCCTAAAGTGAAGCAGAATCCTCATGCCAGATGAGCCCCTACTTTACAGTTAGTTTCTGCTTATCCCACTGGAGATTTTTCACTTAAACCACTAACTGAACTCCCATCAATCACTACATAAAGGATTTGAACTTGCATCTCCTACATCTCAGCCCTACTCATTAGGCATTTAGAGATTATAGAGACCTCTTAGCTATGTTTTCCACTGGTTTTAGCCTGGCATATAAATTCCCAGAATATTTACTAATCAGCCTCTGCTGACAAAATTAAAGGAATACCTACTTCTAACTTGAATCTCAGCACCATCAGGTCTCAGGTGGCTGTGTGCATGCCAAGGTACAGCATAAAGAGCCCTTAGGGCACATTTGGCCTTCAGGACTTACCTTCTGAGAAGAGGCTGAGGAAGATGATGGGCTTTTTTAACCCAGAGTGTGGGTTTCAGGGAGACTTAATAGCAGCCTTCCAATATCTAAGAGAAGGTTGCCAAGAAGAGGGAGCCGAGCTCTTTCTGAGAGTTGCACAGCAGAACACGAGCTGATGGTCATGAATTGAAACAGGACATTTTTTGGCTGGGAATATGTAAGAGAACATTTCTCACTTTGAGGACAGTCAAGTGATGCAGACTGCAGAGGGGGCTTGTGCAGGCTCCATCCTTGGAGGTTTTCAAGACCAAAATGGACAAAGCAACCTGAGCAACCTGGTCTGATCTCATAGCTGAGTCTGCATGGAACAAGGGGTTAGATTAGAGACCTCCTGAGGTCTTTCCAACTGGAATGATTTTGTGATTCTGTGAACTGGTATGGAAGAAGATGTACATTTTTGAGAGGTATAAAACAAATCAGATGTGCTCTTTGACTGTGGCAAATCATTATTATGTGAAAGATTCAAAGCAATATATGTTAGTGTATATTAATGATTAGGAGTGTATTTTCATTCTGAAATTCTATCATTTGTCATCTGAGGTAACTAATATAGTTTACAAAATATGAAAAGTGTTACAACTGTAACTTATAAAATACAGATGAACATACCACAGCCTCAAGGTAACTCATTTCTTGCTTTATAAGCCAGAAATACTTGTGGGAGCATCATAATGTTCCAGAGCACTACACTGTGCAAACAGATCTTTGCTCTTAGTTGACAGATGTGGAGCAAAAACATATGGTCAAACAACCCCTTAAACATTGCACATGTGGATGTTGCGAGTGGCAAGTTATTCCAGATAAAATCACTATAAAGTTGCGATCAGCATGCTTTTGCTCCATTTGTCATTTTTCTGACAGTATATCATGATTTGACATCATATTTTTTGATACCATTACTGTCTGTGTGAGGAAAGCTTCAAATAAGGAGCTTATACTTCAGAAAAGAAGGACAAGCAGATCTGAAGAATTGCTCTGTTGGAAAAAACATGTCTGTAAGCTGTATCTGGTAGGGTACAAAAATGAGTATTTGGGTCACTTACACCTTGCATTAGCTCCTGGCATTTGAGTCACTCGCTATTAAGCATTGTGAAAGAATAGAGGTTACTTTTGGAAGTCATTGTATTTGCTGTGGAGAGGTACTCGTTAGCCACGTGGGCCTTTGAGATAATTGCGCTCAACATCTGCCACTGAGGTCAATTAGAAGACAGGAAAAAAAATATCTTGGGAAACGTCCAAATCTTGTAAAAACTGGTTATGAACGGCACACTGCCAGTGGACCACCAGCACTCATAAATAATGATAGCACCTCTTTCGTTTGGCTTTAACTCAGAACTAACTTCACAACTTCAGTCAGTTACTGGGGGGTGCGAAAGGCAGAAGAGGACTGAGACAGCTTAAGAGATGCCTTACAGCACATCCAAGTCTCATTTACATGGAGTTTTGCCTTTGCGTTCTGATACAGGGAAGGGGTATATACTGTTTTACCAGGAGAAAGTGGAGTCATCCCCAAGCCATTGAACTTGGACAGCGTGAAGGTCATTTGGAGCTTCTTTGTGTCTGGGTTTTCATAGCTGCATTGAGGTACTTTGTTGGACCTGCATACCTTTTCATTCCCCAGTATGCTAGATGCTGAAGTTCATCAGCCAAAAAGAAATTTAATCACCATAATCTCTGTGTGGTGGTCCATTAAGATCAGTCTTTCTATGGACATTTGCAGTGCAAATTTTTAAGCTAGAGTTTATATTTGCAGTGTGTCTTTTTAGTGCACTCTATATGAAAATAGTAATACAGTGCTTTCAGACTAGCAGTCAATCTTGAGTTGTTTCCCCCCTATGTAATGCTTTCAACATAATAGAAGACAAGTTTAATATTGCAAAATAGAGGCATTTTGAAGTATTTCCTAGTATTTTTTTAGCAATTGCAAACAATTATGTAAGCAATTCTATTCAGTTGTCACAATATGGCACATCTAGACAGCCATGTACCCTAAGAAACTCATTTGCCATTTATATAACCCAAATTCTTCTCTTTTCCCTTTCCTCCTCCTCCTTGCAAGATTTCTCACTCTCTTCCTCGTGTTACTAACATGAAAAAATAATAACTGAAAAGAAATAGGAAGTTATCAAACATAAATACTTTCCTAGAAGTATCCTCCCCTGATTCAGTCATGCAGAACTGCCATTTTTATGAGAGACAGGGGTATTAGCAGCTGGAGGGTAAAGATCAGTATGGCAGAACCGGCACATCAAGATTACTCCACATCTGTGTTTTTCTATAAAGAAAGACTGTAAAGTTTATGCAACTTCTACTGTTGTTGAATGATAAAAAGGCTGTAGAAAGGATGTGGAAGGAGGGAATTAAAGAGAAGTAAACGTAAAATGACAACATTCTTGCACTAATACTTAATTTAACCTTTGTTAAATTACTATTATGTATCTAATACATGATTACAATGTACTGTATATAACGGTATCTAATGAGTGCTGTATCATAATATACTGTAACCTAATATTTGCTGGAAAAAGTCCCTTCCATTATCTCAGTCCTTTTGTCTGTAGTACATCCTCTAAGTCTGATTCGAAGTGAAAATGTTTTAGTTTTCCACAACAGCCAAGTCTGTAGCAAGGCCAGGGTCTCAGTGTCCACATTACGTTCTGGCCCCTCTGCCACGTGGAAGAGGACTTGTGCTGGAGGGAATCTGAGCTGTGTGTTTGGTTCGGGATTTGTAGGGGTTTTGCTGAGTTACTACTGGGCAAACACTCTGAGTGAAATTCCTATTGCAAGATATCCAGTATCTTACATAGGAAGAGTAGGAAGATTAAAAATAGCTGGTTAAAAAACAAGAGTACGAGCAGGCCAAGAGAAATCCATCAGCTAGACTGTTCATCTGTCTAGGCAAAAATATTTAAACAATAAGATAATATTCAATCCATGGTTTCAGAGCTGCTCAGGGGGCATTGCCTGTAATCAAATAATCCTATCAGTCAGGAAAACAATGTGAATTATAATGTGGGAGGGTTTGCTATGGGATGTGAATGCATCCATGCCTACTTTGCCAAAGGAAAAACTTGTTCCACACGTCCAGAAACCTAACTTTACAGCAATTCATTTTATTAGTGGACACAAGAAAGTTAAACATAAAATGCCTCACCGGCTGACTCAAAATACATAGGAAAGGTGGAGGAGTCCTTAGCTCTATCCAGAGTTATTTCTTTGAAGTTCTGAATCTTGGTGAGTGTAGGTTGGGCCACTGCCTGGGCCTGGAACATTGCCCAGATCCTGGTGTAGCCTCTGTCCTTGCAAGAAAAACAGTAGTTAATGTGGTTTTGACATTTTGGGGGGAATAACCTGAGTCATTTTGATCCTATTATGTCTGTAGTGCTGCACTGGCTGCATTATCTGCCTCCTCGTTGCTCCCCAGACCTGAAGTGAATCACAGAAATCTTCCAGACATCTGTCTATTAGGGAGAGTAAATTACTGTATAAAACTATTTGTGTAGGTCAGGGGAACTTGGGTGATTATTAAGCTGTAATTACCTGCCTTAAAACATTGTTGAGGGAGCCTAATTTTTGATGTTTAAGTTTTTTTTCCTATTTTCACTGTGCTTCATCTCTGTGTTAATGCGACCTCAGTATTGACCAAAGCAAGGCTTCAGCTCGGCATCACTTAACATGCCTTGTGCAGTAGAATAAACATTGTCACTAAGCCCATTATTCAGTTTTCAGAAGTAATTAGTTGGTTTTTGTGAGGGGGGCCTTGTTCAACTAGTGGCTGCTTGATTAGCTGAATGAAAAGGACATACAGTAGTAAATTACTGCGAGCAGGCTGTTGGAGAAAGCGGGTGAATTCTAACTTCAATCTGCTCATTTGGCACTAACTGCGTGCAATCTGTTTCTGCCCATGTGTGAAAGCTACCTGCATGCAGTCTGCTCTTCGGTAAGCCATCAAGCTGTAAGGAGACAGCATTTTCAGTCTGCTATGCAGCAGAAGGCAAACCTTTAATCAGCATCTTTTGAAAAAGATCATGATTAATAAAAATCCGTGAAATTCACTTCTGTGATTATAGCAGCAAGTGTGCTGCAAATTCATTAGAGTCAATTTTGACCCCATTATAGTTTAGAAAATAAATTACTCCATGGCCAGATTTTTAGGTGTTCTAGGAAAACAGATTTGCCTGTCTTACTTCTGTCTCCCAGCTGTGTATATTAAATGAGTATCTGGGGATATGTAAAATTTAGTGCTGGACATAGCTATTAGACAGCAAGGAAAATATTCTAACTCAAAGGTTCTTTTGAATGAAATACGTATTGATTCTCAAAGACAAATCAGTCCTTCATTACTTCATTCTTTTCATGGTAAGCCACAGTGTGGTTAAAGGGAAGTATAAATGATAACCAGATACTGTCTATAAATACATTTATCTTTTCTATTTTGATACAGTCTTCATTGTGTGCATTGTCCAAGAAACTTTAATCTTGAATGATGTTGACTGATTTCTTTTTAAGTATTGTATTTTTACTGAAGTTTTTCACTCAAGAGGAAGAAAGGAGAAAAAAACACCCACCACTCCTTAAATCTTTACATTCTCTCACTCTCTTTCATATATATGGAGTTAAAGTCATAGTATTCCCTTCTGCACTACCATAGGCTTATACAAAACCTTCAGAGTATAAGTATCTTCAATTTTAATTATGGATAGTGTGGAATGAAGACCTGTCCAGGCACTGTTCATCTGTCTTGGACCTTTGCACTGAGACTTTCTCTAGTGTCATTTACACATTCTTAGTTTTAGTCCTCACATTTCTTTGTGCATGCAACAAGGCTCTAAACTTCACATCACTAATATATTTTTCATAAAATGTTGGTTGGTTACAATTAGAAAGATTTGTGTAAATGCTGTCCTTGCTAAAGATGTGCCCTCTAAGATCTTTGAGCCTGTCTCTTGACTCACTTAAAAAAATGGCAGAATGTCTTAAAAAGAGAAAAGTCTGATATTTGGCCAGAAAAGCCTCAGAGGTGGACCCTTTATCAGAGATAGGCCCTTCATCAAACGCCACTTT
Source organism: Tringa solitaria (assembly GCA_026413425.1). Lineage (NCBI taxonomy): Eukaryota > Metazoa > Chordata > Aves > Charadriiformes > Scolopacidae > Tringa > Tringa solitaria. The sequence continues at coordinate 25,123,178 of JAOXJM010000001.1, read as the reverse complement.
AAGAAAAGAGCCAAATACAGAATGGTGAGGTTGCTGCGTATTGGAATGCCAGCCTCTACAACCTGCCTCCCACTGAGGTGCCAGCAAAGCACGAGGTGGTAGGGACCATCCCTGCCCTGAATGGGGACATTGCGACCAGCACACATCTATTTCATGTGCCTCTTTTGTTCTTGGTGAGGTTTCAGGTGAGGAGCAGTAGGCTCTGAAGTGACATTCCACAGAATGGACATCCACAGGCTCAGGTCTGGTACCATGGCACACCTCAGTGTCCCTCTGGCCATCTATACCTGGGTGATTTTTTTCAGTGAAGAGTGGGTATTGAGCAGACAAACCATTTGTGCCACTCTCACTGGAGAGCAACCATAGGTCTCCACTTCAAGAAGGAAAGGGAACTGCTGGACAGGGTACAGCAGAGGGCTAAAATGATTATTAGGGGCCTGGAACATCTCTCTTACAAGGAAAGGCTGAGGGACTTGGATATTTTTAGTCTGGAGAAGAGAAGACTGAGGGATGATCTCATCAATGCCTATAAATACTTAAAGGGTGGGTGTCAAGGGGATGAGGGCAGTCTTTTTTCAGTGGTGCCCAATGACAGGACAAGAGAAAATGGGCACAAATTTGAACATAAGAAGTTCCATCTAAACATGAGGAGCAACTTCTTCCCTTTGAGGGTGGCAGAGCCCTGGAACGGTCTGCCCAGAGAGGTGGTGAAGTCTCCTTCTCTGGAGACATTCAAAACCTGCCAGGACATGTTCCTGTGCAGCCTGCTTTAGGTAGGCCTGCTTTGGTAGGGGTGTTGGACTAGACGATCTCCAGAAATTCCTTCCAACCCCGTATCATTCTGTGATTCTGTTATTCTGTGATTCTGTCCTCTCACCAGAGGTATTGCTTTTTGAAGAGGAGGGTGTTTGGCTCTTGGGAGCTGACTTGAACGACTCCAGTTTTCAGCACAGCTGCTCTCAGGATCTGGCCCCGTGTGTTCCCTGGGACACCATTAAAGCCAGCCAGCATCAAAGTGCATGGCTGCACAAAGCTGGCCGTGTGCTTGGGCTCTTCAAATGTGTGCGTCAGTGCAGACTGTAAATATACAAAGGGAAATACCTCCTGTTGTCCACCAGACTCAAGCATGCTTTCCATTAGAGTGAAGCCTCCACACATATGTAGACTCTGTCTTTACATGAAAGGCAGGAACTTGCTGGGTTTTTTGGCATTGTTCGGGAAAACAGTTTCAGAAGTCTTCCACTTGGTGTTTTGAGCCTCTCTTAGTGGCTTCCTCAGTGTTCCCCAGACCATGCGCGACTGATGTGTTTTCCAAAACCTAGTATACCACAGAGAACAATTTCTGTATAAAACAGGGTGTGCACTAATTCCTTTAAAAAAAACCATTTTCATTCACCATGCAGCCAACATAACATAAGTAGAGTAATAAACTTTTCTTGATTTCTTGATGAATGTTTAGTCCATTTATTATTTCCTTACCTTTGTTTTTTTCTACTTTCCCAAGGTAAAATGTTCTTGAAATCTTGCTGTCAGTCCATCCATGGCTCAATAATACCTTTTTAATCCTTTGGGCCAAATTAAACTCAATTTAGACTAAGAAAGGAAATCCCAACATTCCAATTTTATTTTTTTTTTCTCATGAGAAGAAAAAAGAAGCAAAATCAGTGCTCCTGTTGAATTGAACTTGCAGAATTTAGTTCTTTTTGCAATCTTTTCGCTGGGCAGTTACCAGATTGCTATATATCATGACTATTTTGCTGAAAAAAACCCCAGTATTGAATTCCTTTTCTCACGTTCAGGGAGTGTGTGGGAGAATCCATGGCAATCAGTTGGGAAGAGAGAGATTTAAGCATCCTGAGGCCTAGGGAAACACACCATGCCCAAGCAGCATAACTGGACTCCTTGTGCATTGCACAAGGAGTGTTAACGAGGTAAAGCTTGCAGGGAAAGGGTTATTTTATTATTATTTTTAGCAGAACATCTGAAAAACTGGGGGAAGAAAGCACACACAAAAAAGTGACTGGGTGCAACCCTTTTTTAAGTTTGAAATAGAAGAATTCAGATTGTAAAAATAAGAATCTGTATGAGCCAGCATGGTGATTAGGGAGTCAGATGTACTGCCCTGCAGAAAATCATATGAAAGGAATGTATTTTAAGTGTGCCTTTCTCTGAGAGTTACACATCCAGTCTTGGGTTACAGGAGAGCCTGTCCTCCTCTTTGAATTGCCCCGTGCTCTCTCAGGGAGTTAAGTACCTACTTCAGTAGGTCCTTTTTCAGGTAACAGTTTACAGGGAGCCTGGCGGTTCTCCCTCCAACCAGTTTCACCCTATGTTCTTTACACACATCAAGCCTGGGGGTGGAGCAGGTTCAAGGCTCTTTACAAGTCAGCGTTTAACTGTATGTGCAAAGCAAATGCAAACAGCTTCCTTGGGAGAGAAGAAGAGTGCCCAGAAGAGCGTGTAGCCCACTGACTGGAGGGAAAGACATTGGGAGCTTGAACTGAAATCTCTGCTGCAAATTAGTCAAAAGAGGGACTTTAAACTGTCTTTGCTATATCACAGGGAAATGTTCTACCAGGGAAATACCAGTTAGTGCTTTGTCCACTGCACACTCCCGGTGGCATGTCCTGAGAACACCTATCAGATCAAGCACTGTGGCCAAAGGGATTTTTGAACTCTGTTAGGGGTAAAGGGGCTGACTAACATAGCTCTGCTGAGTGGTTTTGCCTGTGCCCACTAGAAGAAACTTAATCTCTGGGGTGAATGGTGGCAACTGAGTGTTTAGAGATGATACATTACAGGAGTGAATAGTGTTGGATGGAGGGAGGTCCAAGTCATCTGCAGAAGCCGATAAAGAAAATAAGAGGCAGGGTTGTGAATTGGACCCAAACATCCTAAATCTCTCCTTGGAATCTTAACATCCATGTGCCCCAAGCTCTAAATAAATTTAATAGCTGTTCTTGCAAGGTCTACAGTATTATGTGCTAAAAGTGAGAAAGAAGTAGTTTTGGTATGGAACACCCCAAAACACTAAGTTCAAAACTGCAAGCTTTACTTCCTATGAAAAACAGTTTTTTACAAGTAGCTTTAGCAGATGGACTCAGTCCTTGGCTAACATATGTGTTTTTTTCAATGCATTGCAGTCATTGTTAGAGTATTTCAATTTCAGAATTCATCAACAGTAATGCTTTTCAACTCATTCTTTCTCTCATACCTTTTCAATTCTGAATGTAGTGATTACCTTTTAGTCTGAGAAGTTCTGCTGTGTTCAGTGTAGCTGTGATATAAAGGTCTTTAGCCTAAAATCAAAGGGACAGAGGCTAGAGTTCAAGTGCTTCTTGCACGTAGGAAGGTGTAGAGTATAGATCTGTCTGCAATATGAACGATGAATGCCATATATCCTGAACATAGGAGATTAGAATAGAATGCTCCTCAAAAATAGCCACAATGCAGTGGGATTTCCCAGCTAATACAGTACATTTTTAGCCTAATTACCAGAGAAAACAGTCAGGGCCATGTCAGTGCTTTATTGAGAGAGAACCATAAATACCTAATAATGCCTCTGATTATCACATAACATATTTACTTCTTGCACTGTCAAAGCACATGGTTTTTAAGGCTATTCCCCATTTTCCGATAGTGGACTTGGTGAAATTCAAGTCAATTTGCATTCAGAGCTTGCACTGGGAAAAGCAGAAGGAAAGCGGAGGACTAAGTGAGAATCCAAAACTAATGCAGCTCTTAAAGTCTCCAGGACAACATTACTGTCTGACTTTTTAAACTAAAAAAACACCAGAACCTAAAATAGCCTCTTTTTATCTGCTATCCCTTGTTCCTGTTTTATCTTAATTTTGAGGGAGGAAGAAACACTAAATTCTTTTCATTCCTTTTTTGTCTTGCTTTGCGTTTTTCATTTATAAAGGATACAAGCTGGAAATTGTCACTATTCTTCTTTGGGAAAAATGTCATTAGTTGCTTTAGGAAAACATGTTTGCTAAGAAAGCAGTTGAAAAATCCATGCAGATGTTAGCTTCAATTTTTGGAAAAAAAAAAAAAAAAAGCTGTAATTATCTTTAGGTACGGTTTGAAATATTTTCCAAAACTTATGATTGCAATATTTTATTCTTAATGCAGTTGGATTTCACATTCAGCTGTCTTACTTCAACTAATTCTGCTGCATCTCTGAGCTATTCAGAATTATAATTCACAAGTCCCTGCTAGACTAAGAGTCATCCTTTTTAGCCATCGAGAATATTTTCATTCTATGGTTCACAAATTCTGAACTTTGAACTATTGACTATTTGGGAGCAGAAAGGCAGATAGAATGTCTAGCTGAAATCATGTGGAATATCAAACGATGTAAAAAGGAATTGAATCAAAATCCTTCATAGATTGAAGGCATTCTTTTGTATTCTCCACGCACATAAAAGATATTAAAATAGTGGTATGAAACTTGCTATATTCGCTCTATATAAGTATATATTTCTCAAAACAATTTCTTAGCTTTCTATGAGGTTAGCATTCTCAGTGCAGAGGAAGTCACTTTGCATCTGCTTTAGTGTCAAGATGAAATTTATTTGCCCATATAATCCATATGGGCTTTGAGGCAGTTGCCTTTGTAGAGAGGCACCTACTTGGATTTTCAAAAGCTCTTTAGCAGATAGTAAAGATATGGTGTAGATAGACTCTTCTGTCGCAGGTTTGTGATTGAGAGAGAAAAATCCTGCAATTCATGGTATGCTTGTATTCTTAAGACAAAATAAGAACTGTAGCAACAACATGAATAGCGTTAGCAAGAACTTGAAAGCAATTTAGACTGATGGCTGCACTTTGTCCACATTTCAAACTGTCTCTGATGTCTCCACCATGCCTTGACAATATGGCCAGCATCTCAGCTTTTCATATCATTCCCAGTCTCTAACTGATGTCTGTGCACTGCATGTTCCAACACTGTGAGTGCCCAGACTCCTTTTCTAAAGTGTTTTTATAGCCCCTACCAGATCCCGATGGAACTTAGCATCACATAGTCTTTTAATGTGTTTTTTTTGACAGTGCCTTTGGGGTCACTGGGGAAATATTATCCCATTTTTGCAGATGGAACACATCAGGTTCCTTACAAAACACAGTGGTGGCAATTTCTTTCCTTTAAAACATAGCTGCAACACACGGACACGTTACTCCATCAGTTCAACACATTAATCCTGTATTCTCTGTTTAATGGATTTGTGTGTCTTTTGATGTAGGCAATGTCTTCATCTATGTCTTAGACAGTGCTCGATAATAATAGTCATTGTTTCCCAGCCAAAAGCAGTAGTGAACTGAAATTTCTTGGGAGACTGCCTCTTTCCTTGTGAGAGCTTTCTAGTCCTATTTTGTACACCCAGGAGTTTCAGTTCCATCTAGTAAATTTGGTTGTTGGACTGAAGCAGCCTGAACTTCTGAATCTTTGGAGGTTCATCTATCACTGAATAATGCAGCCGGACAGAGGGAGGCGGTTGAATAGAAGTCAATATGCCAACTGTTCCTTCATTTATTACTGCCATATTAATAAAGTTGATAGAGTGGAACTAATCCATCTGCTCACAATTTATTCCCTAGTAATAAGATACAATTTCACTATTTCATGAGCTCATTCTTTGACTAATTTTATTAGAATTCCTTCCATAGCATCATTTTTAATAGTTTTCATCCAGTTTTAGTTATGTGTAAAATAGTAGAAAAAGATGGACTAAAGAGAGTTGAAAGGATTTCATGAGAAACTTGGGTCAGCTTAAATAGAACCAGATCAAATAAAGTTAATTCAGCGAGCCCGCAAAGGCCGACAGAAAAGGGTTCAAAATTACCTCTTTCACAGGAAGCTTTGTTCTGTCATGTCTGAAATGTAAACAGTCAAAAGAAATAAGGCAGCACCGGCCGCATCATGAGATGAGTCAGGGCTGTGGTGCTGTGGAGGAGGTGGCTGGGTGACCTGCCAGGCTGATGGGCAAAGCTGGCCAAAGGACTACAGGGTTAGAGCTCCATGGATGGAGAGGTCTCCTCCCTTCTCTTCCACCTTTAACTCATCTACCTGTTCCCAGACACGTGTGGGCTGTGGATGTTAAAAAGATGCAGGGTTTTGGCTACCTGTTGGTTGCATGCAATGCTAAAATGTATTCCTGTGAGCTTAGTTAAGTTTCCCTTGTTGTTCAGTTTAAAACATTCTGATATGCTAATCCTTTATTTGTCTGGTAGGGGTAGTCTTCGGTGATTTTGGCTGGGTGGGATTTCAGGCATGAGTACCTAAGCAGAAATTACATGTCTTTTGAGGCGTTGAGCTCACCATCCCCATTGATCGCTAGGGCTTTTAAATACAAATGCAAGAAGGCTTTTACTGAGAAAGCTGAGCATGGAGCCTACACACTGGCATCCTGGGTGGGAGTTTCAAAAGCATTCAATTCATTAACATGAGTCTGCTTCCACTGAAAATGACAGTTTTAGTAACAGCTTTGAATGGACAGAGTTGGGTTACTCCAGAAAAATTCTGAAAATCCTACCTTGCTATTTTAAAATTTCTTTTTGAGCTGACAGGTAGCAGCGTCAGTAGATGCTAAAAGTAACTTTATTTTTGTTATATGGTGCTCTGTTACTGCTGGAGCACTGACTGTTCAGATGAACACAGGTGGACAATTTATCCCTATTCGATATGGCTTCTTGTAGGAAAGCTATGGGCTTCTTACCTTCTCTCCTTTTAACTGCTTGCAGTTTGGTGGAAGCTTATGGGGTTATTCTGTAGGCAATTACTCTAATTTCAGAGTAATCATTCTTTCATTAGGGTGGTTGTAGTAAAAAGGTGCAACAGGAATTAAAAATCCATTAATAGTTAAATTAGATCTCTTAATCTAAAGCATAGCTGCAACTACAATAGTATTTTATTTATGACATTCATTCCATTATATTAGCTGCATGAGTGTGGATCATCTTTATAATGCTTTGGATCTGTCTCTCTCACACACACATCAATATGATCTTAAATTCGCTATGGTTTTTTTAATATTCATGTACACCTGAGTGAAATTATGTATGTATATGCATATGCATATAATTGAGTGGAAATACAGTGTTGTTGTTGGCAGCTGAGCTAAACAAACAAAATTCTTATTAAATCTGTCACCTGGACTGTAAATAAATGAAATGACATATGCATTAACAGCTCCAAATTAATAATTTGAAAAAATGTAAATTAGCAGGCTGAAAAATCCGCATGATCTCTTAAAGGCTAAAACTTTATGAAGAATCAAGTTCACTGTGGTGTGTTTAGAACAAAAAACAATTCTCATTTCACACAGCAGATGGACTCCAGAAATGTTCACTCTCTAAGTATCAACTGATGTTGACTGAAAGCTATCTAGATGTACAGAGGAAAGCTGTATTCCTCTTTTATTTGCTGGTATCCAGAAAATCTTCTGTGAAGATAAAAGAAAGTTTACTAATAAAATGCCAAACCAATCTTATAAAGAGTCGATTCTAACTGTGCACTGAAGTACATAATGCAGGGGAATTTTTCTTTTGATTCTAGTCCAGACATTTCAAGGGTCTTTTTATGTCTGCCTTCTAAAAATGAAGGTTTGCAGGGAGAACAGACACAGACACAGAGCTATCATTTAAGTTTACATGTCTGGCTCTCGTCTTTGCCATGAGTGATCTTTTGTAAACATACTTAAGATCACAAGATGTTTCATCTTTGGGCAAGACAAGGATGTCATGTCACTGCAGCACCTGAAGAAAACTTTAAGAAATCTGCAGGCAGTTAGAAAAGCCCTTAATGAGCCGTACACTGGGGGAGCTGCGGTAAATCTGTAGCCGCCACAGGTTCATTTTACACATTATATTAATATGTCGATGATTATAAAGGATTAGTCTCCCCCAAAAGTAAAGATGAAACAAATAAGGCATGTCCAGTGCTTCACAGTTTCTCATGACCCTGTAGTTTGAGATGTGAGTTACATATTAAACATAAGCAGTGTCTTTTAAAATTCATGTTTTGCATGTCTTTGAAAAGACAATGAAGTCAAAGGGAATCAGTGATGTAGATTGACCTGCAGATTGATTGTGATTAGTAATAAACTAGCCACATGAAACTGTTGTTAATGATATTGTCCAAGGAATGCAATTAAAATCAAGTTTTGTTTGTTTAAACACATACCCTGGGCAGAGGTATGAACAAGAAAATCCCTGTTAAGTTATTTTATGGCACTATGTTGAGAGCAATGGCAGCACATTCAGGAATTTCGGGCTTTCTCGTGAAGTCCTGTGCAAATTGTTTTACTGCAAAGTAGGAGCTTTCTGATAGTAATGTTAGTTGAAGTAATACTGTCAAATAGCTGTACAGCGTGTCCAGACCCAGAGGCTCCAAGACAACATCACAGTTTAACACTAAAAGATACCATGCCATTCATTTTGTCATAACAGCTTTCCCTAGTTATAGAGCATTAAGCAGAGAACAGGACAACTGTACAAAAGAACCCACATATATTTACCATTTCTCTGACTTTTTGTGAACAAAAATGACCTTAACCCTTTGAAGTCAGTGGGAAAATTTCTTTTCTGCTTCCCCTCCCCTCCCTCCCCCCCCCATGGAATTTAATAATATCAGATTAATTGTGAGACAACTATTTCACTTTCTCTGTTGATTGCATAATCAAGACCCACCAGTATTTAATAAATTCCAGGATGGATTTATAACTCCATCTATATCAGTGGCACATATCCTACAAACTGACAAGTTACACCTTGACAATATTAGGACATAACTGTCATTTGCTCATTGGTCCAATTTAGGCATAGCATCCTAGATATAGCATAATTTCATGGAAACAGTGAATAATATTACATGAAAGTTGCCAAATTAATTTTAATGTCATATTAGAAAATGAAAATAGGAATCGGCATACTTCATAGTGAAATGAAATGAAATATTTTTTGAGAAATTACATTTCATTACTCTTTTGGTTTCAAGAATACTCTTTCTTGACATGAATACAGGGCATTAAAAGTGTGCTTCCGTTTGTGTAGTTCATTTGTAAGTAATTTTTTTTTGTAATGTAGCACTAAGCATATGCAATTCTTTAAAAAGGCAAATTCTGAATTATTGAACATTACCACAGCTAATATTCCATTTAGCCAGAAAGGGCTGCAACTGCATTTTTTATAAAGTATTTAAAAATAAAATCACATTAAGTAATGATTGCCATGGTAATTTAATAATATTTTCTCCTTTCTCATAAAATGATCTTTTTCACATCTTTAAGTCCCAGTTTTATAGCTTTTCAGTTTTGGTGAAAAAAAAACGCTCATGTTCTGGTGAGCTTTTCACAATACAGAAATGAGGGTGAGACAATGAAATATGAGATAGTAGACACTATTTCTTAAGCTAACACTGACCCAGAATACTCCTATGTTCTGATGAAACAACTGGTAATAGCACCAGTTTGGGCAAGGCGGTATGGAGGATGAGTATTTTTTCAAAGTAATTTGATATCTGAACTAATGTAGCAATACACCTCTGAATTGTTTTAAAATCTTGTCATTGTTGAGAAAGGTATTTTTAGGATGTGATTCATTTTATCTTGAAGTGCACACCTAAAACAGATTAAAAATGCTAGGAATGCTATTTCTCTACAGGAAATCTAGAATGAGCAACTCATGCAGCCATATGTACTGTAGATGTCTATAATTACTAAAAGAATTACCCTATGTCACAAATGCTGTGGTGTCATTTATAGCATGTCAGTGGATGCTTGATCGTTATAACTGTAAGACACAAGGTTGATATGGCTCATTACCTAAAATGTAAGAACCCACATGTGCTAAAACTTATGGTAAGGAATCACTGTTTATCTGGATATTTCCAGACATATCCAAATTTTTGTGGAGCTGGCAACACCTCTGGCCTTCCATATAGAATAATGTTCAAGTTTTTTAAAAGCCAATAATGTTTTTCGCTTGCAAATTTTAATAAAGTTAATTTCAAATGATTGACTGGTATTCCAGATTGTTACTGCTAATGTCTTAGGCATCTAGCATTAATTAATTATAATATACATTTCTCCTAATGCCTATAAAATTTATCAGAAATTATCAAAATGTGAGAAACTCAACTCCTTATGAAGTGTGTTTACAGTGTATGACATTGCATTAGGAATCTCTAGTTCTTTAGTACATTCTGTTCATTTAATAATCAGTTCACATTTCTGTTCTTATGTATCCAAGCATAAACATAGAAAAAATATTTCTGTGTTAATTGTGGGCCTTTGTGAACTCTTCTTTAACTAGAATGTGAAAAAAGATCAGATTCTTTTCTATGAAGAAAATAATTGAAAGGTGAATGTTTTTAAACATAAGTATGTCCATTATTTATGTTACCTTTATGGTAGTGTCTGAGGTTTGCTATGGATTACATCTTACATTGCATTTTCCCCTTGCAATTTTTCTGTTTTCTTTCTCTTTTGCTCTATGCACCAGAATCTAATTTGGGGCATTTCATCACAGAAATGTATTCCCTATGACTGCAGATATGCATAAAAAATTGCTGAGGGCAAATAAGTACAGATTGTACGATAAGTAGAGACAACAGTACATTACATTACATTACATTACATTACATTAATGTTGCATATGTTTGCCTTAATAAATTTTCTTACATCTTGAGTAAATATAGTATCTTGTGCATTTACTGTGGATTGGGATAATTTATTATCTTGCCCCCCGAAGGGCAAGAGGAATACTGGGTCAAGAATTAGCAGGGCTCATTAAAAGGGC
>JAOXJM010000001.1:25090928-25110682 GCA_026413425.1 Tringa solitaria | reverse complement strand
TGCCTTTGTCCCTGACATATCTGTAGAAGTTTTTCTTATTGTCTTTGATGTTCTTTTATATATATATGTTCTTATATGTATTCTTATATATATATATTATATATAACGTGCTTCTTTTGAATACTGCATCTAGCTGAGTGAAGCTGAATGTAAAATATTTTTTACAGCCTTATTGAGAATAATATACACAATTAAAATGGAAAAAAGAGCTTCAGAAGATGTAGTCTCAAAGGACAAGTATATTAAATAGGGAAGAATAACTTCTGCTTATGAAGTGAAGATTGCCAAGAGGTGTCTAATGAGCCTAGGTCTGAAGTTTGCAGTATCTGGCAACAAGAGGAGGCTATATCGTTTTAATGTATGACACAACTTCCAAGTGGAACTGGAAAACCTGGCTTTTTGTAGAAAATCATTCAAAATTTGTAACAACCAAATGATATCCTAATCCTGGCAGTGAACATTTTCCTAACACATGTGGGAGCAATTGCAAATTCCCAGCTAAAGCAGTAACATCTCTTTTTCTTAAATAAGTTAAATTTTCAGAGAAGCCAAGCAATGGCATTTCCTCTCAGAAGAAAACTCAAAACTTCTGCATAAGTAAGGCAGCGTCTTACACTGTTCTTGTGTGTCCTTTTAAAAATAATTTCCTTTTGTTTTTCATAAATGGAGCTAAAAGCAAAAGAAAAAATATATCTATAGCCTATTCAGGGAAAAAAATTTTTTGGAGTCTTAGGGTGCCAAATAGACACCAAATTTAAAAGTAAACTATTCATAAATCAACAAGCTATCTTTAGCATCAGTTTAGGTTAATTATTTAAATTTTGAGTTGTCACATTAGAATATTTTTCTTTTTATATGGATAATTGTTTTGCACACTAGAAAAACTTTGATTTTGATCTTGAAAGCAAAATATGTGTATTTGTGGCTACAACAATGGGAAAGGTTGAATAAAAACAACAGAGGCTGAAAGAAGAAACAAGCCTACCAAATTAAGCAAATAGCCTTTATTGGTTAAAACTTTCAACTTTAGGCTAATATTTTTTAAATACAAAGTTAAACAGCCCTAAAGAATTCTTTTTAAAGTTTATTTCTTTTCATGCCATTTTAGGACAGCCGTTTTGGGAGTACTGGCAATGTTTAATTTCGTATCTTAAGCAGAAGATTTATGTATGCAACTGATAAACTGCTCTAATGAGCCAAAAATTCAGTTTACTTTCACTCTTCCTGTGAAAACCTCCTACTTACAAGCTTTCATAAAACTTTGTTTTTATCAATTTTAATTTGCAAGTAAACTACCAGCAGCTCTCTCTCTCCTTCTCTTTTATGTTGAACTGTAGGTAGACTTTCCCTTGCCCGGTAGAGCCGATGCTAACTCTTTTAGGGGAAGCACCACAAAACACAGGCTGATAGAAATGGTGCTGAAAGCAACAGGGAAAAAGCAACTTATAATTGCAATAGAAAATAAGCTTCATTTCCAGGCTAATATTGATTGTTTGCAGTTTTTCACTGTTAATTGTCTTCTTTTACATATGAGATTAATTTAATCTTTTAACACAATTTTATATTTGAAGGTTAAGAATGCATTAACTAACTGCTGGAAGTTAGAGTAGGAAAAGTTTATAATAATTGGATTGAAAATGTATAAATTTGCATGCATCATTTAAAAAATCTATGTAAATATAAAACCTGCAACTATTCTGTTAGCATTAAATGTCAGTGCTTCCTATAAACATGAGTTTGACTCTTGAAAACCTTGTTCACTGTTTTTTTTATATTTGCCAGTAACCTTTAGCGCATGCCAAAATTGATCTATTTTTTCCCAATATACCTAGAGAGCTATTGAATATAAACTGAACCATTTGAAAGAGGCTTTTCAAAAGGTACTTATCACTTTCAGTTGCCAAAATTTAAACTTTTATTATTCAGATGTTTCAGCTCCTCAATATTCATTTTATATAGTTCTACTTTTCTAATTTACTAAAACCAGATCAGCTCATAAATGTATGGGATGTTAAGAAAAAAATTCTATAAAATGAGGGATCTCAGATGTTGTAGACATTGCCAGAACTTTTATGTATATGGTTTGAAAGAAAAATTACAATGTCAGGAAAAAAACTGCCCAGTTTTCATAAAATTTTTAAATATAAACCATTGCCCAAACCAACTTTCAGATCATTTCTGAAGAATTCCACAGCAGTGGTCAGTGCCCAGGCTTTTGTTTAGGTTCAGTCTGCTGTTATTTGCTCCAAATTAAACACAGGTTTAGCTGAGGGTGGGGTGAGCATCTTCTCCATGGGGCCGACGTAGCAGCAGCCGTGCAGGCTACACACCTGGGATAGCACCCTAGGATACATTCTGCCTTTAAATGTACCAGCGTGGGCTCCCATACAAACAACTCTTGATGCTTTTATTTAGAAGGACTTCTTTATCTGCTGAGACAACCCAGCCTGCTGCTTACCAAAACATTTTTACTTGGGACTTCTGCTCAGTGGAAGGGCAGGCTGCCTCCCTGGAAATTCCCTTGCTCCTGAGGTAGCAGCTGACTCTCCCAAGGCCGCTGGGATGCTGCAGGGTTGCTCCACTCAGCCTCCCACTCGGTCCCTGGCCCGATAAAGGTCGATAAGCAGCAGCCTTGGGTTTTTTTTGCTGTGGTTTCTTGTGTAACAATCTATTACAGCCAGTGAAGCACACCCAGCTAGCTGCCGAGCTGCATTCTGTCCTGTGACTGTCACACACTCTAAGGCTGGGTCTACTCTGCAAACATTTGCTTTTGGAGCCCTTTGCTGGTCTGCGGCGAGAAGCCCGGCTGTGCTAGCAAAGCCTGATTGCATTGACACACGGAGCTGGGGGCCTCTGTGCTCTTCCTTGTGTAATGCCTTTAATCAGAGCAAAAGCAAGTTTTTCTGGCAGGGTGACATAGACACCAGGAGATATTGTCAGGATGGTGTGCTTGTATGGGCTAGAAAAGGTGTTTCTTGCCTTGATCTGAATACAAAGGCTACTCAAAGGGTTTCTGTCTTCCTTCAGAAGTTAAATCCCTCAAACATCCACTGGAGTTTTGGAAATTAATAGCTTTAGAAAACCAAAATAACAAAACCATTCAACCTTAGGTAAGAGATGCCAAAAACCTACCAATTTTTGGTAATCCCACTTCATGCTCCTAATCTGCAAAATCATTTTTTGGCTCTAATAAATCACATAGGTTATTCATCTCACCTAACTTTCACCTTCTAAAATGTATATGTGTAGTCTGGGACAGTCCTCTGAATTCTCACACGTTAAAGAAATTAGTATTTTCTAGGGGAAATCATCCTCCCTCTTGCTTCATTTTTCTATCAAGGAGCTCTCAAAGTCTTGCTCTCTTTCTTTTTGCATTCAGCCTCTTCACCCCCTTTCCCTTTCTCATGTCCCTTCTGCGGAGAAAGGACAAGCTGCTACAAGAAAGGCAACATGAACTGAGAAATGAACCCACAAACAACTGTCAAATCTGAGCATCCACAGCTCTTTCTGGGAAAGGAAAAAGTCCCACCCTGGCTAAATGAAAAGGACATAACACAGAGGAAAGAAATACTCTCTTCAAAGGGTTGGGGAGCATTTAATTTAGGGAAAACTCCCATGACAAAATACTCAAAAATATCTCGCTTGCTGTCTAATAAAGCTGCTCACAAAAATACAGAGGAGGTGCTGACATCCCGTTGCTGTTTTCCAGGGCAGTGGATTGTCCCTTGCCTCAGCTGCTCTGACAACAGGACCTGTGACTGGAGGGCAATAACGTGGCAGCCCCACGGCTGCCGATACTCTGTGCTCGCCAAGCCTGAGCTCCAGCGCTGTTTGGAGGGCAGAAAGGTATGTAACAGATTTTGCAGTTTAACTTGTTTGTATTTACCTGGCTATTTACTGTCCTGGAGATCTAAAAACAATGTTGTGATTGATGCGTAGGAAAAATCCCTTTTCATTATAACTGGGAAAAGATTCGGATGGAAAATCCACAGGAGTGAAAACCAACCATTATCCATAATTTAGCCTCATACGCAGACACAGTTGCCTGCTTCCATTTTGCATGGGAGCTTAGGTCACACCAGTGGAGTTTCAAGACCTACGGTGTAGGTGGTTACCAGTAAGACCTGCAGTGAGTATATAAGGGTTGTAAATGGAGGATGGATTTGTATTGTTGTCACAGACTTGTCTCACACTTGACATGCAAGTTGGGTTTCTTCTGCTGCATACCTAATGCATGGCGTTGCTTGTGCACACTAATCTTACCAAGTCTTCTTGCACATTCTTTTCTTGTAGTGAAGCTTCTAAGGTGATTGCTTGGAAATACAAGGTCTCCTTAATAAGCATGCTATGACTGTAAAACTGTTGAGAGAGAGCTCTGATCTGAGGCTCAGGTACCTTAATGAGGATACAAGTATCCAGAAAGTAAGTAATTAATTGTTATAAAGATTTTTATAGTGCATTGTCTAGGTAACAAAAGAGTAACTAAAAGTGGCATTTTGATAAAATCTGAGAGTATTTCTATATAGAAAAATGCAAACTGAATAGATTTTCAGTTAACATTTCCTCCTTCTTTTCTGGTTGTTTCTTATCCTCCACAAAGTCCTTCATTGGCATTTGGCTTTATTTCTGCCTGTGGTTTTCTCCATTACTATAGAGCTGTGGGTTTCTCCTAGCATATTTTTTCCTAAAAAAAATAGGTTTGTTTGAAAAGGAGAGACTTGACCTGGTCCTCATGTACAAAACAAGCACATTTGGATTGACCACAGCAAAAAATACAGAAGAATTTAATAGCTTTGCTTTGGTCTTTAATTTCTGTAGACGTCAGACTGCTTCAATAAGCAAACACCCTTTGGTCAGACAATTGAAGGACAGCAGAGGAACAATATGCCACCATGGCAGGGGATTGCCAGGGTATTGCTGGGAGAATTATGCTGACATTCCCACCTCCTGAACCTGACCACTTACATTCACCAGCCTCAAACAGTTCAGCATTTGTTATCGGTCCATTAAAACCAAGTATATGAAATGAATGTTTATAAGCTAAATTCAAATTCCACTATGCTGTGACCCTCTGGGATCACTGGTCTATTCTAGTGTCAGATGAGAGCCAGATCCTATGTGATCTACATTAACACCATGCAAGAAATTTTTCTGTAAAACTAATTATACTTGTTTCCCATTCTTCATCTTTTGCAAAAGTCTTCCTTCGTTGTCTGATAACCTTCACTGCTCAGTAGAAATCTGCTGAATCACTCCTATTACTATTGCACAGATGTCCGTTTAACTGGTTTATTCCTTTTAAGTCATCACTCTAACATGTTCCCCTTTCGGTATATTTCTTCTGTATCTTTCTGGCTGATGTCATTTTTGTCATGACTTTGAAGTGATTTTAACTTTGTGTGGCATTTTGCAACAGCATTTTTTGCTTCTTTCACCAAATAAATAAATGTAGAGCCTGGACCAACTCCCTCGTGTCGGTAGAACTTAAGAACTAAGAGACACTTTCTTCGCACCTAAGTCAGATGAATAAAAATGGTCCTCTGCTTGGTTGATAAGGTCCTGATTCCACCTGTGATTAAGGCCAACTTTAATACTACTTTACACACTCTATGCAATGCAGTAGAAAAAATATTTTTTTTCAGATTCTCACTGAAAGAAATTTATGCCTATCAGTTGTTTAAGCAGCCTGGATCTTTTATAAGAGAGCTGTTGAGTAGCCAGCAAGATATAATTCTTGTGAACAAATACATTTTTATTACACAAGAGACTTTGATAGCAATCTATAAATATTTATATTTCCTAATTTGTGCTATTAGTTTCAAGCCATCCTATACCTTGTCTTTAAGCACTAAGAGATCACTGACTTCTTAAACTAATGACATCATAGTTTCGATAATAAAATATTCAAAAGGTTTCAGCACTGGAAATGTAAGCAGACTGAAAAAAAAAAAGCACAAGTGCAAAACATAAGGGCAAAAATCATCAACCCAAGTGAGGCCACTGAGATGATCTAAAAGGCTGTTTGATTTCTATTGTCATTTGCTGAAGTTAGCCAAGAAAAACATAATTCACTCATGTGTCCACTTCTCAAAATGGGCTCAACTAACCCATGTGCCTCTGTATTCTGGGATTTTTCAGTATGCCACCACACTGAATATTCAGCTTGTGTAACTCTGGTCCTTGGAATTCAAAATCCTTTACAAAGGAGTCATGTATCATGATCTACATCTGAATTCTTGCTCAAAGTTTATTCTGAACTAAGCCAATAAAACCTCCATACACCCTACATAATTACCAATCCTTCCTCTGGAAAGCAGAGACATGTATTTCTGTAGCGTCTTTGGGTCAAATGACATCATATCTTCCATCAAAACACTAACAGCCTTCTATGACTGATTTTCACTTGTGAATACCTCCATAAAAAATTCAGTCATGCAAGATTTCACCAGGAATCACAGGTAAAAAAAGGTCGTGACATATGTGATTGACTAGGCTAAGTCTCTGATTTTTGTCCTTGAAAAAATATAATTTGATTTCAGGATTATGGCCTGCTGGCTTTGCTTTTTACAATTAAAAACATCATGATAAGACATTATCAACAGCATAAGTGTCTGTTATTATGTGTTTTCTTTTAAATTGGAGGTATATATCTCTATGCCACTGCCAAATTCCAACTAAGATAACTGCAGGCTGTTTTCTTGTGCTCCCCTGTTAGTTTTACATGGAAAAAAAAAAAAAGCAAAAGCAGAAGAAAAAAATCCTACTTATGTTTCTACTTCTAATGAATGTGAAGGGAAGCATGTAATGAGTTAACCAGTGCTGTGCTGTGTCCCTGGTCTGTGTGCACTTCAGCAACTGATGAAATAAGATGAAAAATGAATGCTCTTTTTGGCTGAAATCCAGCACATGTAAGATCCACTGTACTTTTATGTACAATCATTCTGTTTTAATCCTGTTTCACATAACAATAGTAAATTGCAGCATTCAAATATATCTCTTGCTCATTAATTTCTTTTATGCATTTCTCAATGTTTCTGAAATATGTTTATGGTCACCCGAACAGAGACCATCTTTCTTATCTGCATCATAAACAAGTCTTCAAAATTGCTTCTAATTTGTTTTCAAACTCCAGGCAGCTTTCATGTCGTATCAAAATTGATTTGTTTTTCACAGCTCATCTCTAAAATTATCATCTCCTTTCTCTACAGCAGAAATAAATTTTCTCTGGCTATGACTTGCAATTGATTTCACATCATCATTAACTGTTATTTTAATTTGTATGCATATAAAACTGTATTTGAGCTAAGTTGTTTCTGTTTCATAAAAAATGTAAGACCACCTGTAGTGAAACAATAACACTCATATTGGTGGAGACATGAGAAAGGATATACATTGACAAAACCAGTCTATGAGGCCTTATTTTGCTTTATGATGTGTTAGCCAGACTAGTCAGTCATATGTTTGTATTTCAGACACAGTAAACAGGAAAATTTTGAAGTGTTGAGGCTAAGGTGATTCTGGCTGAGTAGATTTTCATTCAGTCAACTTTTAATACCTACAGTCCTTTTTCTCCTCCATTTTAAACTCTAACTAAGGGTACTGAGATGCAGGCTGTGTCGTTCTTAGGGAACTCCACATATATGTCCTAATTGAATCAAAGAAATAGGCAATCATAATAAAAATATTATATTGGCTCAAGAAAATCCTCCGTAACTGTGGTTAATGAGTTTTTGCTGTAAGATTTATACAATTCTAGTAAGATATGAAGCTTTGATTTTTGTACAAGAACTGTAAAAACTGGTGAAGGAAAAGGGGTTGTAACAGGTAATTATTTATCCAATTAGCAGCATATAGAAAGCTGGCCTCAATAGCAGGGGGGATATGTATTTTGTTTATCATCGAGAAATACTACTCAGAGTTTAGTCTTATAAGAAAGTACCATTGAGTCATGTGTAATTAAGAACAGGAAATATGAAAATGCAATATTTGCTGAAGTACTTAAAATTCAGCTGTTAAAACAGGAATTTTAACTTATAATTTCTTAATAATATTTTAAAGTTAAGTAGTGTTTTGGACTTACAGGTGTTTAAATTTCCTAAGTGTGGTTAATTTATAATGATAGGTCTGGTTAAGAAGTGAATTCCACTATGCTTACACAATCTTTTAAAGCCTGTAAGCTATAATGGAATTTTTCACACCAAACATTTGCAACAGAAGACACTGAAAACATCTGTCGGCATGAAAGTGTTGTTCTTTGTCTGGTAAAATTACAGACTTACATATGCCTGATCCTTTAGCCATCCTGCAGACAAATCCCCCATTGACCTGAAAAGTACGTGACTAAGACTGTGCCAGACTGTAAAGAAATTTTCATATCCTACACACCTGAGGCATCGTTTTGCTCATTCTTGTCATAGAGCTAAATACAGAATCATCCCTAGAGCCCTTGGTTCAAATCAAATTAAATACCACATGGTGCACACAACTATAGTAAGTTCATGTAAGTGTATAGAAATAAATGTGGCCATAGCTACTGCACATTCAATTACATTGAATGATATTCTAATTCATCAAAGATCTTGGGTTAGTTGAAGGACGTAAGGTTTCTTCCTGGGGCTAAACACCACTTATCTTAGCCTTTGAGTCTTCCAAGCATTTCCTGAAAATGAAGTTAACTTGAAAAAGGTGGATGCTTTGAAAGATGCTTTCCGATGGCCTGCATACCACAAGAAAATGCGCTCGGCCAGCTCTGCAAAAGGGCAGTTTGAAAAGCAGGTAGGATTTACGTGCAAATGTCTTTTCTTCCACCTGGATTTTTTTTTAGAGAGAAGAAAAAGAAGAATTTGTTTCTTTTTTCAGGATTTACACATCTCATGACATGGTTGGACCAGTAGTTAAAAGCAGATTGTTGGATGCAGACGAGCTCTTAATGAGTGGGTGCTCTGTGTGTGCAGATTTGCTGTGCTATACATCCACCAGCCTGGGATGCATTGGGTTGCAAAGAATGCACGCCCATCTTTCCAGCTGAGATCTTCTCTCTACTTCCAGGATTGCCTTCCCTTCAAAATCCCAGCACACACAGTCTCCACGGTGTGACTGCTGATACCCTCCTCTCATGACTGCAGGCAGACTTCAGAGCTCTCTCTCAGGGCTAGAGGGCAGGGACCGTAGGTTTCACGCACTGCAGCCCTAGTTTTAATGACATCTCTTTCAACAATGCTGTATTTTCACTGTGGAAAAAAGTAGCTGGAGTTAAACAGATTTGCATGATTCCAATGATGCAGTCCTGTTATGGACCTGAGCAGCCAAAGACCTCTTGACTGAAAGCTAATATTGTTGTTATAATTGACAGACATCTTTGAAGAGAACCAACACTTCTGATCTGGTTTCTGTCCGACCACAAGTCCTTTCTGGCTCATTTCTCTCTTCTTCACTTACATCAAGTCTTAACTATTCTCTTAGCAGACTTGTTTCTGAGAGTTCAGCCTAATTTCCCCAGTGAAACAACCTGTATTCCTCACCAATGTGATGTTGCCATCTGTCTTATTCTGGACTCACCCTGCTCAGCCACACCTTTTCCTAGGAATAAGTATACATTCCCAGATGGACACCCAAACACTCAATAGCATTAGCTGTCTGATCTTATTTCCTGACCTTCTGCTTTTCCTCTCCATAAAAAACTCACTTAAGAGTGAAAATGAAGATGTTCTGAGACTCGGAACTTACTCCTTCAGAGGTGGGCTGTTTGCAGTCTTGTCAGTCTTGTGATAATATTTGGAGGAGTATACCTGGGACCTAGCAGTTGTCTATTTTTTGCAGTTACACTGACTGCTCTAAAGGCATCTGTTCTGACTCTTCATGTTCACCCCATTCATGTTCTCAGAACATCAGGGAAACAACAGTAATACTATTCCAAGGCCCACCTGATATTTTCATATGGTATATATTTAGAATGACACTTCACACTTAAATTCCTAGTGTGTTGGCAAATTTTGTGTTGGCAAAACTAGACATCTGTGCATCATGTTCATTGGCCTTGGCCATGGTTCTTCTCTTCTTTTTTTTCCATGAAAGGTATGGTTCTGCTATTTGAATTCGGTGGTAGATGTGAACAAACCAAATCCAGTTAGAAGGAGAAAATATCTGTCAGAATCTTAGTCACAGTAGAATGAAGAGTGAGATAAAAATGCCACATCTCCAAATCAGTGTAATTAATAGCTGAATATGCTCCTTTGCAATTAGAAAACCCCATGTGCAGTGATAACAAAATGGTATCATATGTTTATAGACAAGAAACAATCTAGCGTGTTCTATCAACTACTCT
This sequence comes from Tringa solitaria, assembly GCA_026413425.1. Lineage (NCBI taxonomy): Eukaryota > Metazoa > Chordata > Aves > Charadriiformes > Scolopacidae > Tringa > Tringa solitaria. The sequence continues at coordinate 25,100,358 of JAOXJM010000001.1, read as the reverse complement.
ATGTGTGTAACTCGGTAGAGCCTGTTTGTTATTCTGCTAATGATGTTCTGTGTTTTTACAGAAATGTTCTCACCCACATTGCAAGTTAATGATATCCTTGCCTGCTAATATCTGAGAACTGCTTTTTAAATAGATACATATCTACATACTACAGTGATGGATTTATGAAAGGGAGATTAAAGGGATATAGACGGACTGGAGAGGAGATTTTGCAAGTTAAAAGAATTGTTTAAAACCTCAAGTTAACCTACTTTAGAACTAGGACATATTGTAAGCATGGACTGTCTTCCTAATTGTAAATGATTGTATGCATGTTTGTGTCTGCCACAGAGAAAAAAAGAGAATATCCAACCAGTCCTTCCAAGGATCCAAGGATCCTTGACTTCTCTGAGTCATGTTGTGCTTGGTTTAAAGAGGTTTCTTCTGACACAATGTGAAAAGAGTTGGAAAACCCCTTGCGTGTGAGGGAAAGGTTTGTACAGCACCTGTTTAAGAATTTACTCCGTGAAGCAGCTTTGAGAGGTCCAAGACAGGATGTGAAAGAGCCTCCATATGTTCTATGGTCTTGTTTTGTTTGCTGCCATACATAATCTACCAAGGGTTTCTTTGCAGCCCACAATGGGCAAGGCATGGGATGTTCAAGTCCTTGTCATGCCTGTTCTTGGCCCTTGCACCAGGTCAGGGAATGTTCATCTGAAACTGTTTCTCTTTTGTGAGAACTGTTGTGGTTTATTTTTACTCACAATAGGTTCATAGTGGGAACTGGAATCAGTCCTTAAAACTATGACATTCCTGAAGGGAATAGATAAATAGAGATGTATTAGATGAGGGAAGATGCTTTTAGAGATGTCTAAGAGAAGCTTTGGAAATGTATTCTTAAACATGTGCTCTTGTGCAGTCTGAATTTTGTTTGCAGAACCAAATATTTAAGGTGGAAGTGGTAAAGCATCAAATCCCAAATCAAATTTTAAAAAAAAACAAACAACAAAACCCCAACTTACAGGGTTCCAACTACCCTGAGTGCCAGAGTAGGTAGGAGAAGCAGCACACTGCTGTGCAGAAAACAGGTATCTTACTGTGTTACGGCTCTACGGGGTTTCTGACTCCCAGTTTTACATTTATGCTCCTCTATGTGAGTTTCTGGCTGAGATGATTGTGGTAATAAATGATTACGCATACAGTTTCACTGGGAAACCACAGTGAAGCTGGGTTCTCTTCCCCCTTGGATTTTTGTCATTTCTAATGTGTTCTCTTCAGCAGGGGGAAATGCCAGTCCTATCCTCTAAAAATAGGGCAATTACATTTAAAAAAAACCCACACATTAAGTTCTGTGGTCTCCCCATGCGGAGATGTTTGATTTGTCAGGGAAGTCACAGAATGAGTAGAAGCAAGCCCAAATTTGACTTCTTCAGTCATTTGCAAGTTGAGAGTAGCCCAGTGAAGACTATTGATACTTGAAGTTCTTCTGTCATTCTAACAGCACTTCTAACTCCCTTCAGGCCATGATGCTTCCTGGTGGCCACGTCACACACGCCAGGACTCTATTCAGATTATCTGCCACCAAATTAACCTCCCTTTTTTTCCCCTCTGAAATCGCAGAAAGATCATCTCTCTCCAAATAAGGCAGCAGCTGCATCCATTGATGTGTGAGTGTGTGTTTGTGTCCCTTTGGTGGAAATTTTAGTGAATCACATTTATGGAAGACAGACATTAACCAAGATGTGCTGTGTAGGAACAAACCACATGAAAAACTGGAGGAATGAAAGCAGGAAGTTGCAAGGAATCATGAGAGGCTCTGTAATAGCAATTGCAAGTAAATATAAATTTAAGCAAAATAAATGATCAGCAAGGATGAAAAATACAGGACTAACTGTGCAGCTATAGCCATCTATAACCTGTACTTTTTATCTTTGAAACACATAATATAGCTTTTTGTTAACCAGTTTACACAGATTTTGCTAAAGGAGAACTTTAGTATTGAGGTGTCAGGGCTGGAGAACTGGCAGCTCACAGAGAAATTTCTTGAACATTATGAGAAGGGTTTAAAAGCCTCCACATGAGCTTTTCCTAGCTTTTGGATTTTGGAGTGTACAGCTTCTAAGTTGTATCTTTTTTTCTGTCCAAAGATTCTTTTTATAGGTGACTCAACTAACAGAGGGATGATGTACTATCTAATAGAAAGAGTGAATAAGACTCTTCAGGAATGGCAAAAGACTCATGATGTTAAATGTTATCATAACATCAATGAGGGGAAAACCTTTATCAGTTACTCCTACTACCCCCAGTTTTGGATGAACCCAAACCAGAGACCAACTTTTGAAAAAGCACTAGAACAGCTGCTGCAGAGGTACCGTACAAACTCTATCGCTGGCTTGTTTGTATTCTCGTTCTGTTCACAAATGTGTTTAACACATTTGACAATTAAAGTCAGTAAACAATTAAACATAACGTGTGCAGACCGTATTGTGTGGTTGAAAAATAGTAGAAAATGACATCAGGCCTCTGATCAGGATGCCAGATACAGATCGCTGAAATGCAGTGCAATGCAGTTAAAATGTTTGCCATCTGTTTTAAGGCAACATGTGTTGTTTTTCCTCTCTGGGTTTCAGATCACGTCCCCTGGAGAATACAGACCAGACCGTATTAATTGTAGGTGGCGTTCAGTGGCTTAATTCCAATCACCTGCAAATTATCCAAAAGGTGTTGAACAGGTAATGTTATGTGCTTGGTGTTATTCCAAGTCTTGATATGATAAATTATGAGAAACAACCAAAAATTTTAAATACAAACATTTTATTTGTTTTCTCATGAGTGTACACTTAATGGACTTTGAAAACATAAAAACGAAGTGTCATTTGATGTGTCTGTTGAGTAAATTGTGTATCTTTTCTTTTTACTTTATTTGTGAAACAGGCAAAATCTATCAAATATCCTGGTAATTATCAAATCCATAGGGATGGGCTTTCACCTCCCAGTGGATGGAATACATTCTCTATCACAGGTAAGCTGCAGTACATTTAAAGTGCATTTTTATGGAAGACTGTCATTTCAGAAATAATTTTGCTGTCTGGTCAAAATATGTTGCAACCTCTGCTGAGCAAGCTTTAAATGGATCAAAGAAAGAATACTGTTTATATTTGCTCATACGGCTTGCTGATGCAGATTCAAACCGATTTGCCTCATTTCGTGAATTCCACTGCAATCAGAGCGCCGTGCGAGATGCCATGCTCAGTCAGACGTCCCAAGAACCAGAAGAAGCTCCAACATTAATCCTGCTGCCAAAGCTGAGAAATCGAGCTGGGGATAGGCAGATTGCTCCTCGTACCACCTCGAGCACTGGCCCTCCCCAGGCTTCCTCCATGGTTACTGCTGGATCAGACTCTCTGCTCTGGCTGCATTGCACAGCTCCCCATAAATCTATCGTAACCAACCTATGAAGCCAGAACATTACAGAGCAGCTGGAATGTGCCGGTGAATCTAGCCTGTTATTTATATGTTAATCGGATGTTACAGTTAGTTTAAATCATGTCCAAGACCCTCCGAGCAACAGATGGGCTCATTTCAATGTGCTGTGTAACTCATTCAATTCAGCATTTTTACCTAGAGTTTGGATGGTATTTTTCTGTTGAACATACACCACGTGTGTGGATGGGACGGGGCTGGGAAGGGCTGGAGGGCAGAAGGGAGTAAACGATGCCTCCCAGCGCTGCGTGTGATGCTCCAGCTATTCACAGGTGTTGAAAAGAGAAAATTATTAGCTTTCATAGTTTACGTACAGCACTCCTATCACACCGAGAACTGGCACCCACGCCTTTTTGCAGCCATAACACACTGCTAGATTCAGTGTGTGGCTTACTGTCACTCTCCCCCTTCTTTTTACTACAGAGACTGCCCACTCAGGTTTTGCCCATTCTTTCTTTCTCACTTAGTACTATCAGCCTTGTCTTTACCAAATCTCTTATTATTTATTCCAACCATTTCCTTAATTTATCCAGATGACCAAATTAGGATACAGTAGGGCAATGGTTGGTCTCAACGTGAAGAAATGTTGTTGTAGCTCCTGCCATGGCTTTCAGGGGAGTTCAGTCCTAGGAGGAAGAAGCAGAAGTTTGATCGAAGGTAGGTGAGGCAAGGACAGAAAGAGTATTAAAGGCTTCCCAGGACTGCCTTTTTCTGTTTCCCATCCAGTAGTTTATAAAACTCCAAAAATCAACTACAGTACATAACTGACATTCTTTTTCCTTTCAATATTGGAATCATATGCCAAATTACCCATGTGGTTTGGGTGCTCTGGACTTCTGGATTACCCCAGCTACTCTCAAAGCCCTTCTGTCTTCAGTGTCAAATCCACTGCCTTGACAAATTTATGGCTAACCTTTTTTTCTATTCCTGGCCTTCCTGCAATATCTTGAGAAATAATAGTCTGTTCTTCAGTGTAACCATTTCTAAGATACTCATGGCCCTAAACTCCTTTGTAAGCAACAGTCTGAATGATTTAGATTTGAAGCTGAATTTTCTTTTACAGGAACAATTTCACTATTTATTAAAGACAACTTTATAATAGGATTTTTTTTCTGAATTACACCTCATATTAGCTAAGTATATATTAAAACCAGTTACCTAGTAATTATATTTAAAATAACATTGAATTCTTTCTATGGAGGAAGCTACACAACTGTTGAAATGTAATTATAGTTACCAATAATTCATTTTAATTTAGGTCATATTGAAATCAACCTGATTTGTTCTGTAATTAAGCAAAAAACATTTAATATTTTCTTGTGACTATTTTTGTGCTGAAAAACCCATTCTAAGAAATTTCTGCAAAAATCTACAATAGTCTTGGAATGATAGCTACTTTCAAGAGGGAATTTATAGTAGTTCATGTCTGGAGTATAACATAATTGTTTTATTCAAAATGCAGTTTCACTCTCCATTTCAGTAGCAGAATAAAATAACCCTTGAACAGTCATTCTGACAAGAAATTGCAATATTTTCTCTGGAATGCAGGCAGAAGTGCAAAACTTGTGGAATGAAAACTTGGTTATTCTGGATACAGCAAAAAATTTCGGCTATGAAGTTGTTGACACCTTTGTCATCACCATGGGACGTTACAAAGAATTCCTGCAAGGGAAGTGTGGCTGCCATTTCCATGAGGTAATAGTTGATGCTTATGTCATTCCCAGGTATTTTAAGAGATATTTTAACTGTCAGATGCCTAGAAACAAAAAGCTGTGCAATAGGGTTTGCATCAGTGACTCAAAGTTTGGCCTGAATAAAAACCATGGAGATAGCAGTTTGTATGGCAGCACTTGCCCCTCGTTGCTCCGAGTGTGATGCCGCCCGAGGATGGGCTGAACTGCTTGAAATAAAAACAAACATGCTTTTCTGCAAAGACAACCTGTATAAAAGGAGGTTGCACGGCTTCCAGGTTCTTATATTATTTGCTATGCATTATATATCTCTACTGCTTCTGCATGGACTCAATCTTTTTGGCCATAACTCAGAGTCACAGGTTTTTTTCTTAAGCCTTTCTAACAGAGTGGGTCAGCAGACTGTCATCAAACCAGAGGTACATTTAAAATGGAGCTTAAAATTGGAAGACCAATCTTACTCTTTCCATATGTCTGAGAAAGAGTTATCTGGGATAGTTACAGTGACTGACTATATAACCAGAAATCTCATGCCCATAGTTCTGTTTTCTTTTTTATCTGAAGTCTATAGAAGTTCTGTCTTCTGATTTATAACTGCTGGACTAGTGAAACAGGGTCATGGTAAAATATATGAGCAGGGCAATTGAGAACATATTCTTCTGTCCATTTGAAGTTCTGGAGAGGAATCTTCACAATATATTGCAAATGACATGGGTCCATGGATTAAATCAAAAATGAATAAGCAAACGCATTATTATATCTAGGCACAAAATCAGCCCAGAGGCTGCCAAACCAGTGAAAGTCAAGAGTCTGAAAAACAAGATATTTAAAGTTTTTCTGGTTTCCTTTAAGATGTATTTTGAGTATGTGGTATGTCTTTTTTTAGTGAGTGCTCTTCCCCATCACAAAGGAGGAATCTGTTTTAGTTTGGGATTTCTTGTACCTTATGTATACCAAATGAAGAAATGCACCCCTGGTTTCATGCAGGCAAGCCCAAATGAAAACAGAGAGTATAATTTTTGAATAGACAAGTAAGCAGATACCCTCTGCCATAAGGCTGATGACAGTCATTTTGCATATGATAGTTAAAGAACTGTCACCAAGGCCACCAGACTATTCCCGTAGCTTCCTACCAAATCCTTCCTCCTACCCATGACACCAACTTGTATAAAAGGCCAGTTCCCAGGTTCCCGTTCTGAGTGGTCAGTCTACTGAGAGTACAAACATGTCTTTCATTGCCCATGAACATTACATTACTCCCTTTGGAAACGAGAAAAATCTTTCTGGAATAAAGGAGACTCATATCTTTCCAGATGCTTAGCTCCTGATTCCTAATAAAATTTATTTCTTCAGTGAAAACTGGAATCATGCACTCATGGTATCCCCATGCCTTAATTTGTTGGTAGATCTAAGGCCAGAGAAGCCTTCTGGTACCTCTGTAGAAAAACTCATGTTTAGCACAGTAAGACATTGCCTATGATGCTACCAGGATCTTCACTCTTAGGAGCTGAATGTGGGTTGTCTGTTTAACAAAAGACTGGGAAACTGCTACAATTTATTCCATTAAAATCTGTTTAAGACCATAAAACTTGAACTGTCATAACTTTCAGGAAGATTGCATTTCCTCTGCATGATCAAAAGAGAGATGACAGGTACAAGTTTAAAAAAAAATTGTTACCGAAAAGTTAAAACTGGAAGAAAAAAAAGGATGCAACGAAAGATGTCTCTTTGAAACTAAGAGTTAATGAATTTATGGCATTTCAGAGTCAGCTGGGGGCTTTGAGCCAGTCAGAAGCTACTAGTTGGAAGGTATCTCAGGAGTTTGGTAACTCACTAGAATAATGACACAAGCAATTGGATGTGTCATTTAGAAGACAGAACTCCACAAGTTAGTTCTTATGGAGAAAATCCTAGAACTTTTATTACAGTTATCAAAAGTGCATAGATATTTAAAAAGACTATCACCCACACAAGTGAAATACCAGTCTTTTTCCAGCATGAATTTAGGAATTTGTTTTCTGTCAAAACATATTACTTCAAATAAGAGAGACCACCAAAAGTTTTCTGAATCTCTCAAGAGAAGGATAAAACCCCTTTGCTTATTTTGCCAAGTCATGCCCATTTTCCTGTAAGCCTTACTCCTGGCCAAGCCTGTTCCCAGGACCTTGGCATGTGCAGGGTTAGCACAGAAGCTCTGTAGAGCTTCACAGGTACAAAGGTGGGCCATGACACCAAAAATGAAGGAGAAGCACTAATTTTTTTCTGTGAAGAAATGTCAGGACAGTTCTGATATATTTTCCTTCAAGATCCAAAAAAAGCAAGGATCTAAAAATAAGGTTTCCTTCATCAGACACCCACAGTATACGCTGGAAAACAAAATATACTGTGCCTAATTAAACCTAGGAGTAGTTTAAACAAACTGAAATTCAGTGGTGATGATAGTAAAATTCAAGCATAGGCTCCAGAGTGTCCTTGTGGTGTCTACTGGCCAAGGACTAGCATAGCAAGCCTAACTATTTTCTTGTAGCCAGTAGATTATATTTCATTCTCTCAGCCACAGCAGTCACCTTTACATAAAGGAGAATAAAAAATTAATAACTCTAAGGCTTTGATTTTTCTCTTTAAATATCACAGAGAGAGATATAATATCAGAGAACACGAACGCATTCCCAAAAGAGAGTGGGGAGACAACCAGCTGCCAGTGGTTGGGATTGTGTTCCAGTGTGAGGCTCACTGGGACTGAGCACAGGTTTGGGAGTGTTATCAGACCCCCCTGGCCTCACATGCTCTGTGTCAGCCTCACAGCTGGTTTCCACCTCAGGCTCCTCAACAGCTCACCTGTTTTCAGCCCGTTGCTGTGGCCTCTGTCCTGCTTTGGGACCAAACAGGTCCCTTCCAACCATGAAGATTCTATGATTCTGATTCAAACAGAGTGGGTATGGTTAGTTATCCAATCCTTTAGTCTGCTCTGCTCAGTACGTGAGAGAGAGATGAACACAGCTCAGACCAAACAGAGCTGGAAAGGAGGGAGTAAGTCACAGAGCAGATATTTTTGCAATGGATAAATAGTCCTAGGGAGTAAATGCCTCCCTCCATTTCACCCAGACAGCTATATTGACCCTTTTTTGTCTAGAACCCAGATGCTGGTGTCTTCGTGGGTCGCTGCTGATGCTCACCATTTCCACAGAGCATTTGAGTGAAACTTCAAAGTGAATCTCTCAGATGCTTTGTATGGAACTGAGTGGAAAACAGGAGAGCAAGATCGGTCTTCAGCATTTTTCATGCAGTCCTCCATCACGGGCAGATTTGACCCTACTTCTCTGCCGAAGGAGTTTCAACAGAGAGTATGTGTTTCTGGTGAGGATCAGGGGAGAACCTGGCTCATGGAGCTGTTGTTAATGGGGCCTGAGAGGCCATTGTGCCTGAAAGAGGCATAGCAGTGCTGAGGAGAATCCACCAACCCCTTAAAATGAGACTTGATCCTTGAGGAAAGCAAAAAGAAAGTCCTTGGACGCTTTTGATACCTCATTAGTTTTAACAGTTTTATCATCAGTTTATTTCTGCATCCTGGCAAGTGGAGTTTCATCAGGTGCTGAAGCAGTTTGCACGAGGAAAATGGCATTTTGCCTCCAAGGATGGAGCCAAGAACACTGTGTAAAACCCAAACACTTTTCATGTTTTATGAAACCAGTTGAGATGGATTAAATCTACTGCTTTGTGCTTTCACTTTCTTTCTCTTGAATAGTGACCTCCTAAACTCCCGAAGACAGGCACCCTCTGTAATTGCCATCTGAGCTAAAGCACAGCCGTGTGGGAATGGAGGGCTGGCCATTCTTTGCAGTCAGAAAACATGAAATGAAATACATTCAGCAGTTCTCATTGAGTTCTCGCTAGCTGGCCAAACAGAAAGCTATTTCCCCTGATTGTCCTGATAAATTGAGTTCCCACCAACCCACTTCAGAGGGTCTCAGGTCGCCCTGATAGCATAGAAATCTGCAGCTCTGCAGACCCTGCAATCTTTGCTCAGAATGCCAAGGGATCTGGACTCACAAAGGGATTATATCAATCCGGGACAAATAATCTTGCATAACTCTGGCACTTTCTGCCCTAAACATACTTCTAGTTCTGAAACTGAAAGAGGGGAAATTTAGATTAGATATTGAGAAGAAATTCTCTACTGTGGGGGTGGTGAGACACTGGAACAGGTTTCCTGGAGAAGTTTTGGATGCTCCATCCCTGGAGGTGTTCAAGGCCAGGCTGGATGGGGCTTTGAGCAA
>JAOXJM010000001.1:25075474-25090828 GCA_026413425.1 Tringa solitaria | reverse complement strand
GGCTGGATGGGGCTTTGAGCAACCTGCTCTAGTGGGAGGTGTCCCTGCCCGTGGCGGGGGAGTTGGAACTAGGTGATCTTTAAGATCCTTTCCAATCCAAACCATTCTACGATTATATGCACACATGCAAACCTAAATTTTAATTACCTCATTCTTTACAAATGCTTATGGAGACATAGATTGGCCAGCAGTTATAAAGAACTTTATGGAACCTATTTTTTTTATTCAGATTTATTTCCTTATTTAATGGCAATGAAATCATGGTCACAACATAGAAACTAGCAACCTTGGGATTTTGGTATCTTAATCAGTGGCTGACTGCTGGATGAACATTAGATTGCATTCCTGGGAGATTATGCCTAACAGGAATGCAGTTTGGGTGATTGGTTCAAGGTGGCATCGTTCTGAAACACTTGTAAGATCTAAGGGACTAATGTAGAAAAATGAACCTGCAGTAATTGCATGAAAACAAATAACAGCCCTTGGCTTAGCTGTATCAAATTGATCAGAGGATATATTAATTTTCTACATGGATAATTCCTAGTCTTTTTTTAGTTCTGCCAGCTCCCTCACAGCCTCTCTGCCCAGTCTTTCAAGCCTTTGCATATGTTATTCTTCCTTCACTCACATTTAATTTTGTATGTCTTGCTTCATTTATTATGAGCTTCACTACATATGAACACTGTTCCTGATTGTTCACTGACAGTAAATTTACATTGTATTTCTAAAAAGCTAATATGCTTCTACATAAATACATGCATCAAGTCTCTGATGTGATTGATGTAGCAGGAAAACTGATGGGCATCAGAGCTATCAAGTCAGCATATATTTACTCTTTTAAAACTAAGTTAACCATTTGGCTTCTTTTCTGCTTTCTCTGGATTTGCCAATGCTTGGGTTGGGGTCCTCTGTCCTGTATCTGTGCAAGATTCTGAGGGTTTGCCCTTCTTGAAGTTGCTTCATCAGTTACTGTGTTCAGTGAGATGAGACCATCAGCATCTTATAGGAGACCACCCCACACACAGTCATTAGTCTCCTCACAACTATACCTTTCACTTTCTCTCTCGTTAGTCCCATGGATTTTTTGTCCCATGGATAGTTTGTTTATTCCATACAAATTGAACATGGTAATTCCAGTGTTTTATACATATTTGGGGGCCCAACTAAGTTACTGAACCGCATTGTGGTTGTGTCAGCCCCAGGGAGAGGGATGTTAAATTGCACTCTAAGTACCTTTTTGGAGAAAGTTTTTTTTGTCTCAGCATGGAACTGGGCCAGGTTTGCATCAAGACCTGAGAGTGAGACATTCTCACAGGGCTCACAGCTGAGACACAGCACATGTTCCTCAAGTGCTTGGGATCAGAGCAGGATTTAAATCTTCCTACAAGTCAGAGCTGTCCTGAGTTTATTTTTTCCCGTGGTAAATATACAGACAAGCTGTTAAGTATCAATTTTGTTGTTCAGATAAATTGTCCCTAATGAAGAGAGCCTAATATACAAAAGCATTACAGAATCAGCCAACTGAGTATAGTGGGTCTTTGCATGTGGTTTTCAATGCTTAAGTGAATAAGGTTTTGCACTTTAATTTGTATGTAAACAGTTGGCTCACTAAAATACTGTTCATGAGCAACTTGCAGCTCAAGGTAAGAGTATCAGGACCTGCTTTGTGGAGAACTGTCTCAGCATTTCTGTACACACAGCTGTGTATCCTTCTAGGTGCAGGCAGAAAGCACTGACATATGTCACTTCTTTTGCAGGTGGTGAAATCCAATCCCTCTGAAGAAAGTCCACACATAACAATGACGTTATCAAGGCACTATACACTGGGGAAATATTTTGGCAGTCAAAGCAAACCATCACAACTGCAGGACTATGCAACAAATTCTCAGTCCCCGTATCACGTCCGAGGTCCAATAAATCAAGTTTATTCTGAAATCCTTCTCAGCAGGCTGTGCAAGTAAGAGGGAGCTTGTCAGCACATAGCCTTGCTCGGATGAAGGGCTGGGACTAGAGATGTGCCACTACCCCGAGTGACAATCGAAAGACTGTGGTGAATTTATGACATGCTATTTATGACATGCTTCCTTGATTGGCTGCTCACCCACCAACAGAGTCTGGGTCTTGTGGTGTTTCTCCTAAAACTTTATGAAATTGAGATATTCCCTAGCAACTCTGTGGTGTCAAAATGGAAGATGGAGGGACACAAAGGAGAGAAGAGGGGAAGTTACTTGAACTGTTGCCAAAGACTAGAACAGCTGTGCATTAATGAGAGCAAAGAGGAAGAAATATATACACTTGAACAATTTGGAAAGGACTGCTTTAGCTCTTCAGCACTATCTAGTTTTCTATTTATAGAGACACTGTAATGTTTGAATGTATTTAGAAACTGGCTACATTCCATTTTAAAGAGTTCTATTTTATGTGAATGTGTTCCTTTCCATAGCAAACCTTTTCTATTTAGACACTTGGTTTATACAATTTCAAAATGTCTATTAGCGTTTCACTGATGACACCAAGTTTTGAACTCTAGTGTTTTAGTGAAAACACACCCCTTCTTTGATGGAACAGATGTCTACTCTATTTTTTTTTTGTATTCTAAAGCTAATATAGAGATAGATTACTCAAACTTGAGACCGATTATAACCATCTCAATGTAAGATGTAAATATAGTGAATATATTAACATAACCTTATTTATGGTCCCAGTTTAGGAGAGTGGCCATATGCAGGAAGACTTCTTAGATATGTGCTTCAGCATCTGCCGTGGCCTGTAAGCCAAGCAGATATTCTTCCCACATGGAAGTGCCATTTCTTTTATGGTTTTGTATAAAATAGTTGCCAATTTGTGAAGCCAGTACCACAAACAGAAGAAAAATCCCCTTTGCAAGAACACACAAGAACTTTGGGGTCTGTTTTTTAATCTGTCATGGTGAGCGTGTAATGCAATGTGATGGGAGCAGAATACACTGCCCACATCTCCTGCTTGGCTGGGACAAGACCTTCTCTGAACATTAGTTTCATGCTGTAGCCCAGCTACATCACCAGTGTTTGCAGATCTAGTCTGGGTGAAATCCCAGGGAGAGGCTCCACCACTGCGAGGGGTACCAGTTTGCTGATCCCATGCCACCACGTTAACAGCACATTCAGTCACAGCTGTGGTGCCCTGATGGGAAACCAAACGTGGTCAAGGCTTAGCAGCCGGGTGTTGGTTTAGTGGTGACAGAGAGCAAAGCCCTCTGACACTGTTCTCCCTACAAATTATCCAGTTATGGATTTTTATGAATCCAGTCACAAAGTTGGGAATCAGGGCACCACTCTTTCCTACCATGCACTAAAGAAGGAAGTCAGAACCAGGTAAGTACGAGTCTGATGAAGGATCCGCCCAGCTCTTTGGCATGCTTCCCCCTTCACAGTTCCATATATAATCTACACTACCTTCTGCTTTTGGGAAAGGAAGCCTCCAGAAACGTTAGAGAAGAAACAAATTAGAGCACAGAACTAATCACCACTTTATTGGCCTTAGTAGCACACAGAGGGGCCGCCCTATATAGAAGTAGGACTAGAAATTCATAACACCACATTTAGGATTTGCCAAAGGTCCTTAAACTCAACACGGTCTGTATCCTCAGCCAAAGTAGTGTGAATCCTTCCTCCTTCAGATAAGAGATGGGGAGATACGATGGCAAATTGTCATGCAAAATGGAGTTTGCCTTCCCGAGATGATGGGAGGATCCTCAAGAAGAGGATGTGGCATATCTAATTGAGGAGAGTTTCCACTATACTGACAGAGCTCCTAAATTAGACAATGACGTTACGGTTAGTGAGACAGTGTGAATATTTCTGTTTCTTTATAATATGCTGCTGCTACGCTTACAGTAAATGTCCCTGAGTTTCTATGTAAGGTTTTCGCTGGCATGGAGCTTTACATGAAGGACGGGTCAGGAACTGTGCATAAATGCTGAAAATGTCAGCATTTGGTTTCGAGCAATATGATTATCTAAGAAATATAATTGTATGCAAATTTCATAATATATAATCTTGGGTCTGGAACTCCAGGGCTGCACAGCCTTAAAGTTGAGGGATTTAATATCATGTCATTAATATCACTAGATACAAAATGCAGCCAGATATCTTTGGTATTAAGATGATCAATGACAGGTGTATTACAATTCTGCTTCTGTTAAGATGTTTTGTAGCTCATTTAAATCCACATGCTGTTAATGTTATTTTTGTGTACACAAATGTTTTTAAGGCATGAACTGGGTTTTTATGTTTTTGGTTTTTTTTTAATCAAAGCCTATTGCTGAAGCCTCAGCTACAATGATGAAAAGGAAAGAGCTGACTGTTATACTTTAGCTGATATCAGCGAATGTGCAATTCATCACTTCTGATTTCACCACAAAATGGTTTACATGTGCTGTACACCCAGATGTCTTAACGTTTTCCAAATCTTAATATTTTTCAAATGTATCAAGTTGAAATTTTCCTGTGTGTTTTCTATTTTTTACATGTCTATGTACATATATATGTCTGTACAAAGTTATTGGTAGAATTCGCAAATTGATCTTTATTTAAACAAGTTCTTTGAATAAGCTTTTTTCCAACACTATATGTGATCCATGTAATCTTAGGAATAAACAAAGGGAATGCAGACCAGAACAGGTACCAAGGTACCTTTTTCATTACACTTTAAACTATACCTAGCATCTACAGATATGTGAAAGAAGAGATTTGAGATTCACATGGAAGCATCACTCGCTCATACACATGAAAATTTATAGATTAAGACAATAGAAGAACTATCATGTCTGAATTCCAGTCAGAGCAAATGTGTTGCTATCAATGTTTTACTTTAGAATTATCACATCTTCTGTGACATTTTTCCTGAATAAATACTAAAGTGTTCCTACTATATTCGTCACGTAAGGATTCTTTTCCCCATAAATTTACCTTAGTCGCATTATTTACAATTAAAACAGCAAAGGACCTAGTTGTAAGGTGAGTCCCACCTCCTAATACAGTCACAAATAGCCCTGGAACTGGTGGTATGATTGAGATAATCAGGCTGGAGAACAAGTGCACTGAGAAGCGGTGTTTCCCCCTCAACATCTGCCCAGCAGCGCATGGAGTTCAGAGCAGAACCGGGGTGTAGTTTAAGCTACAGGTAGAGAGACTGAAACTGTGCTGCAAAAAATAAGTATCCTGGACATACAGAGCAGCAATCTCAGCTACTTGTGCACCCCTTCAGCTGAAGCCACAGCATGATGTACCAATGTCCATTGAGTTACAACTCCTCGTCTCTCATATAACTCCACCAATGCTCCACAGGGATTTGGTTTTCAGCCTTGCAGGGTAGGTGGCCACCATGATGAAGTCCTTCTCAGTGAGTATCTTTGGAATAAATGGCTATAACAAAAAAAGATTTCCCTTTTTGTAGAAAAATGCCTTGATAAGTCAGCTCTGTCATCAGAGATGCTATGTTTCAAATAGCCTTATTTGACAAGGAGCTGAAAGAATGAACTACAAATACCATTTTTATGCTTAGTGTTCATTTGAAAATGCTAATCTTTAGAATAATCTCTTTCACACCATTAAATGTAAGGCCTTTATTTTTCTCTTCTGTGACATATTAAAGGGACATCAAAGTCAATTTATTTGCTTAGTGGGTGGGGTAGTGGGGCATCCAATTACCTCAAGGTTGAAATAACCACTAATAGTTATGCTTCTGTTACTATGCTGAGCCAAAGAGAATGCTTTGAAGAAGCAGATATGTATGATATTAAGTTGACTGCAGTCCAGGGATCTTTCAGATTACTTTTTTAGAGTAAAGCAATTTTTTAGAGGTGCAACAAGCTATTTGGCATAGAGTCAAAGTGCAAAACAAGCCTCTGTAGGCTGACATGAAAAATACAGTCTTACCTTTTTGTTTGCCTGCTAGCCCCGCATCTGGCTTGTTTTACCTCGCTGTTATGACTATCTGTAGCTGCTCTATTCCACACCAGCCTTGCTTTCAGATGACCTGAGAAGTTTCTTTTTGATCTTAGAAGCAACTTTTGGAAATCTGAGAGATGATTGTTGCAGATTCAGGCTGAATCTTCAAAATATCAATGTTATTACCCTATTGTTTTTGTCAATTCTAACAGCAAAAGACCGACTGAGTACAGCACGGGTAGAGCATGCCTCTTCTCCAGGGCAGTGATTTTCTCTGATGAATTTAAGGCAGCTGTGTTGTGGTAAGTACTTAGTGTGCACTAGCACTTAGCTCTTCATGGAGCTTGCCTTTACTGAGCCAAACTCCACCTTTCAAACTCCTGTGTAAATCTTCAAAACGCCACAATAGTCAGACTCTAATGCAGGCACAGCTATGTATTGGTGCTGGTACATATCCTGCTGTATTTACTGGTGCCTTCACGCTACCCTGCATGGAAAAGCCCTGACTAGACAGCAAAAACATGCTATACACTTTAACCTTGCTCGCCTGTGGTCTAGTGGTACTAAAAATAGTGTTATGTATGTCGATCTAGGCCAGTACCTAGAGCCAGGTGTCCTAGAAAACTAAAGTCATTAACCTGAAGGGCAAGATGGGCCCATAGGGTCACAACAGGGGCTCCTGAAGCACCAGTTTCTGTTGTGATGGACTTCTACCATCTCTAGGTTCTCCCCTTCATCTGGCTGCTTGGCCTCAGCAGCTGTGGGCAGCCCTTCCTGCAATCCCTCAAGCACACTCAACAGCCTTGGCAAGGTACACCTGGTTAAGTAGCCCTGAACTGAAGATAAATTGTATGTTTAAATGAAATCTGAACTGAGGTCTTTGTGAAACATAGCACCTCCTCAGCATCTCCTTGACTTCCTCTAGAATTAAACTACTCTCATGAGGAGCAGAATTCCATCCCTTTCAGCTGAATCTCAGATAATAAAGGGTCTTTTCTCAACTTTTGACATACTTTTTTCCCACTGCTTGCTTGCATGAAGTAAAGGGAGGGATCATCTCTGCACGCTCCCGCTTAACAGAGTGAGATGAGCTGCGGTTGCACAGTCACTGCAGTAGGCAATTCCCTCATGTACCACATCACGGGGACAAATTTCCCATGGCAGATGGTGTTCCCAATACTGTGATTTTATTTTTTCCTGTCTTGAGCACCACCAGCCCCAGTGCTCCTCTCAGGAAGCCTGGCAGAGCCTGGGTGAAGACAACTGCAGAACTAAAATCCTTGAGAAAGGAATCAAAATGCCTCAGGCACCTTTTGGAGAAGCCAGGGCAGTTACAAAGAGCTCACTACAGAACAAGAGGGCGAAATGAAAGTTGTCAGGAGCCCTTTAAAGTCAGTGAATTCTGTGGGATATTGCCAGGGCTTGAAGACCAGATCTGTGTTTGGCAGAGTTTCTCACTTGCTATGTTCTGAAAACGTCTTTTATCTTTTCTTTTGTACTTGTCATTATCCACTTCCATATTTCTCCTATGATTCTCTAGGATTAAGGAGCTTAAAATATTATTATTGCTCTCCCTGATAATGACTATGCAGCCTCCCCACATGGTAGTCAAGTTGTCTTATAAATCAGAGAAGTTTTATTATTTCTGCAGGGCTTTTTTTTTTCCCCTTTACTTCCACACACCAGCTCTAAAAATTTTGTATATTTACAGTTAATCATGTATGGTTTTAGTTATAATAGCTTCAATTCCTCCAACATATTCAAAGAAACATGCTGATCCCTTTTTATCCTAATAAGACAGAAAACCATGAAAACCTGACCTTGCAAGTCATTAGACAAAGCAGAACCCAGCATGGTCTAGCCCACAACTGGCTTCCTTTACAATACAGAATCAGAATCACATCTTCATATATAATAATGTGATGTTTTCTCTCACTAAAGGTTTTACTGGAGTGATTACAATTTGAACATGATTTGTGTGGTCTCATAGGGTTTTTTCATCTCAGGGCCTTTGTTAAACTCTCTTTACAGCAAATGGCATCTATTAGCTACTGTAAAATCATGTTTCAACGTGCTTTGTGTGCTGTGTCCTGCCCAGTTATTCTCAGATACATACATACAAGGGGATTTACTGCTGATGGCAAAAGGTTAAATCATAATAGGTCTTACTGCTCCACCCATCGCTGATCCCTAAATTCCACATTGCGTCATTTCCAACCAGTAACAAGGAGTGAGGGTCTAGTAACCCCGTAACGCTGGCTGTCTGTGTGGCTCCTCAGTCTCTTGATTAGTTCAGCACTGAAGCCCTGATGGAGCTATCAAAATAGCACACCTTCAGCTATGGCATGAGTACAACGAAGCCTGCAGACACACTCAAAACATGCCTCTTGGGCCATGCTCAGCCTGGAAGTCAAGGATGACATCTTGTAGAGACTATCTATTTTCAGGCACCAGAACCTGGGTTCCTCCTTAACTCTAGATATGTAACTGAGGCCTTTTAATTATGAGTGTGGTCACACTAGGCTTCTTCATACTCATCACAGAAAGACAAAGATCTGAATTATTCTGTAGAGGTGTCTATTACTTCTACAATATGGCAGACAGCACAGGGAACCTAAAGTAAGTCTCAGAATTGTCTGATAGGTGCCTAAAGTTTTGAGTGATGAATGTCAGCTCAACAAGGGGAGTGGCTGTGGGATTCATTGTGCACGTAGAAGACGTTTTTGCAACCCCACTCTGCTCATTTAGACCAGGAACTTGATCACAAGCCCACCATCACCACCGGGACATGTTCCCCAACATGGCCTAGGGTGGTACATTCTCAGCATCTGCTCCTGAAGCTGCTTGATTGTGTAACAGTGTGCTGGATCAGAAGGAAGCCAGGCCTGCAGGTAAACTGGAGAGCAGAACATTTAATGGTTGTATGGGATATGCAGGTTTAAGACCCTTTGTTTGGAAAAATGAAGAACAAATCTCTGTCTACTGCCTTACAAGGGGGCTGGGTGGATGTTTCTCTTTCCATGAGAAAAGCCAAGTTGACAGGTACTTAACTCCAGAAAATATTAGCGATTATTTATCAAGTTTAGAAACCAGATCAGAGACAGGTACCTGCTTTGTATCTGAGAGCTCCAACTCCTGACTCTTATGCCTGTACTAGAAGCGCATGCTGAGCCTAAGTAATTTAGGGGCTGCTGACTCCACTATGCAGTAAAAGCATCAAATAGGTGTTAAAAACCTGAGCCAAGTGCCTTGGTCACATAGCCAATTCGGGTCTATGAAGAACTTACTGCCCTGAGCATCTCTCAATGCCTCACACACAGAAAGAGACCCCCAGCATCACTGCCATGGTTTATAGTTGTTCACATAATTGCTCTCTAAAGCACTTCATTCAGTACCGGCTGGAAGACACCTTTGTGAATTAAAGCGTGTAAACTAATCTGGGCAATCTCAGATGATGTGAGCTGGGGGGCTGTTAGATAGCAGCTATGCCAGGAGGTGAATGGTAGCATCCCTGAAGACATAAAGGGGAAAGGCAAATGATGAGCTGACAATCTCTCCACAAGTGAGCTGCAGACACCAACAGCATCTTTCCCCGGTGAAGTACTGTTAAATTAATATGAATAAATACCTGCTACAAATACAAGTGTGTAGATGAGACAAAAAGGGTCAAAATTGTGAACTTCTAAATGTCCAGTAACTATATCTAACTGTGCCTAAGGCGTCCTGAGGGACTATAATGAGTCTATAAATCAAGTTAGTACCTGCTCCTCACACTTTTCTTAATTAAAATTCAGTAGAGATGCAAGTGATTTTAAATGAGTGATCTGGGGCTCCACAGGAGCCAGTTTGGAGTGGAGGCTGCCTCAACAATGACACAGTTGCCACAAGGCAATTACCCCACTTTGTATCTGGTACATCACCTCCAGTGCTGCTCCAGCCCAGGCAATCGGGTTTTTTCCTAGGATTTCTTCCTGGGGCATTCTGAGGGACAGAGTATCAAGCATTTGTTGATACAACCATTATTTGTCCCCCCAAGTTCACAGTTGTTTCTAGTTTGGCCAGATAGCCTTCAGAAAAACCTGTGTTTTGACTGCAGAAGGTCAATTCAGGTGAGCTGAGCCCCCCTGTAAGGTCTCAGTGCTCAAACAACAGAACGACCATTGGAACTGGAGAGTATGGTCCTGCAGCTAGTGGGAGAGAGTCAGTGCAGTGGCACACCACAATTTTCCACAGACAAAGTGACTGAGGGCTTGGCACCAGCCAAACCAGCGCTTGCACATCTAGCAAGACTTTCCTCGTCCTGAAGAGGCGCTCCCTGCTGTGGGCTTCCTTCCATTTCTTCCATTTGGGAAAGTCAGGCTCAGCCTTGCTCTCTCCACCACAATGAGGGCTTTGCCTCCTTCTGGGGCTTAGAGAAGCTGGGATGATCCTGCCGTTTTCCTTCAGCCCAGCCACACATTTTCTGTGGTGTTTGTAAGTGACACCACCACACTGGGGGTTCATTTCCTGGTTCAAGGTTGTTGCTGTCCCTGCTGGGTAAAGGCTTTCTACACAGAGCGTAGAAGATCTGGGTAAGGAAAACTGATGGGGAGAGAAATCCATTGGCACATTTAAGGTTTTGACAGTAATTTAGCCACAGACAAGTTGCTGAAGTGAAAAGTATGGCTAATGTCCAAGTGGCAGCTCACTTCAATATAAAATGAAAGAAAAATCAAGGCTTGATTTACAAGGGCTCTGGTAAAAATGCTATGACACAACACTGGTAGATTTTTCCCTATTTGTGTCTTAAAATCTTTCACCAAGTCCTAGCCTTATTTTTTTTAGTTTCAGATGTAATATTTGCAGATATTTTCTCACCACATAACAATATTAATGTCAGTGCAAGCTATCCTCAATAGAGAGTAACCTAAGGTCCAATCCTGGCTTGTTCGTGCATGATAGCTTATTACTTTTGAAGGAAAAGAAGATATCCAGCAGAAGTGCTTAGTGTCTTTCCAGGTTATTATTGACAGATTTAGAGACAACTGCTATGAAAGTGTCTAAGCAAATACCCTGTCACGGCCACATATTCATCTGCTGTTAATGGACCAGCTTCCTGGATCCATAAATGTTTTACAACCGTCTAGTCAAGAATGTAGATAATGCTGTTTGGTATTACTGCCTTGCACATAGTTCTGACGTGGACACGCTACCTGGGTCCTTTTCCTCATGTCTAGCCTCATTCCTCCAACTGTTCACATTTTTTTAAATAAAAAGATCCCTGGAAAGAGCTTCCAGATAGCTAGAAAACAACAAACCTCTGAAGCCCAAAGTTCTACAGATTTGCTCATGCTTTACTTGGATGCACACACTGCTCTGTATGAACACGACTGCATGCAAGCAATTTATGGGCTGTCCTGGCTCATCTCGACAAGTCCTGCAAATAGATAACTCCCATTCTATTACAAACGGATTACCAGCCTTTTCCTTTTTCCTGCCTTTCATTGAACACTCCTTTTTAAAACTTTTCAGGCTTTCTTTTCCACTTCCATCATTTTGCCTTACTTCTTATGGAGTCCCACGCTTTCCATCTCCCCCTCCCCTTGTCTGTGGGCAGTTGATCAAGCTCATTTTCCTGGTTTACACACACCACCTTAGCCTGCTGACCACTGTTCAGTCCTCAGCTGGGTGAAGTTGTGGTCTCCATCAGTTTTATTTCGCTGGACAAGTGGTGAAGGCTTTGTGGTCAGAGAGAGATCTACAGATGACTTGCAATGACCTCCATATCTCAGCAAGCCTCTGGACTCAGCATGCCTCTCCTGAACTAAGACTCCTGTCTACAACCAGGGCCCACTACATGAATAAAATCTGTTAGAAGTAAAAGTTGTGAGAAGATGAAAACTTAAGTAAGGTGGGAATGCATTTCACTTTTCCACGTTCTCTTACAAGAGCTTTATCTTCCTTTGTCTCCTTTGTTTTTTTCGCCAGCACATGAATTTCATCAAATCTCTTTTCTCTTAGAAATGTGTCTTACCTACCCTTTTATCTTCCATCCCCTGTGCCCATACAGCTGAAATTACATGCTGTATTTACACAGCCATGTCCTCCTTTTTACTTGGTCCTAATGCAGTGACAGCATACTAAAGGAAGGAAAGCCTGTTGGTGGAGACCCCTGACTTAAATAGGTGGAGCTGTATTCCTGTAACGTAGCAGATTCGGGATTTTGGTGAGTAAATTGCACCAACTCTCACACTCACACGTGCGTAAGTGGTCTCAGGAGTCTCACTGTAAAGTAGTCTACCTTATAACACATCACCTCGGCATACAGCTTTAAGTGTCTTAAAGCCTGCTTCTATAAAAAAAGTCGTTTCCATAGCTCCTGGCTGCTTTCTGAAACTCGCAGATTCTGCAGCTAGGGAGTAGTTTTACATCTGATTATTTTTTTTAAAACGAGTTTGGTTATTTTTATAAGGCAGGTAAATTTAAAGTTAATATACAGCCCCTCTATAGCCACAAATAATACAATGAAACTTTGTCTTCCAATATTGCTGCAGGGATCTGATTCAGTAGACACTTACTGTTAAGTTTATATGACACAAATATAGTCTGATATAGTTTGATTCAGCAGACATTGATTTTTCTGCTTTATTTATACTGTATAGATAGCACCTTTTATTCCTTGAAAGTAGTCACAGCTACAAAATAGAGACCATATGGAATATTTGCAAGCTCTGGGTTGTGGTTTTTTTTATAACCAGATCTGAGAATATGTTCCTCTCCATTTTGAATACATATGATTCACTTAACATTTTGTACTTAGGCTTCCCTTCTAATGATGCTGCATTAGTTTTTGCCATTGCCAGTTTCTATAACAATACGAGTCATCTTTGTTGGTGAGTGAAATAAGTGAAAATTGTTTACATTCTGTCTTTCAAATTCAGTTTATATTTTTGTTTTGACTTTGTCAGTGTATTTTTACCACTCAATTTCTACATTTACCAGAAGGAGAACTTAAATGGAGCTGTTTTTGTTGGCATTGCTAATGATAACATTTTCAATCTCAAATGTAAAAATAAAAATAATACATCAGTGCTTTAAAAGTATGACAATGACATAAAATTTGTGATAGCTACAATAAAACAAAATATGTTGAGTTCTTTTTCATATATTTTTGCACCTGAATCACACAATCAAGCTTGCTTGGCAATTGTGAAAGCTTTTAAATCACGTGTCCATTAAGCTGGACTTCAAAATGCAGGCCAACTATCACCAAGTCAGTCCGCAAATCTTTCCTGTTGAATCACCCAGATTACTGGCCAGCATGCTATGGTAGCCTGAGGGTTAGGTAGACAAGAAGTGCACAGAGATACTGGATTTGCATGATAACCAAGTCAGCTCTCTGATAATAAAAATAGAAAGCCTTATCGCTTTCCTCCCCTTTGCTCCAACAGATATTAAAGAAATGTGACAAGCCTTGGAAAACACAAGATGAGGTGAAGGTAGTGACAGTCATTTCCAGAAAACAGGCTCGTTTTCCCTTCTTTTTTTGGTGTTGGAGCAGGCCTGTTGTATATCATCGGGGTGTTTGTCCACGAATGAATGGATTCTCTTGGGACCCCTGTGTATAACACCCACCAGGGTGCGCATCGAGAGGGTGTATGTTCCATTAAAACACAGATAATGAGATGTCTGACACTGGAAAACAATTCTAAGTAACCATATATAGCTTAGACTCAAATTTCATAATCCAGAAGTATTTCCTAATCACTTCTGTAGAAATAGCCACAGATGTAATTAAAAAAAAAAATCAGCAACAGTAATGAAGCACCTGTTAGGCTCTCACAGGCAAAAGTACCAAGCACAGCTGGAGCAGAGTGATGAGACAGAACAAATTTTACTGCAACTTCTAAGGATACCTAGGAAATAAAATAAATTAATATTTACACAAATGAGAAATTAAAAGACCTGATGGTCCTACCGGATGTCCTTCACTAGCTAAAGGGAAGGAAAATTCTGAATCATGAGATAATTACATTTTCTGAGCAACAATAAGAGTTGAAAGCATTTGCTATGAGCATATTGAAACTATAAAAATATGTCTAATTTCTAGACAGAAGAAGTCATTAAGTTGGTGTTGAGGTTGCAAATAAATTGTTCATTCAAGAGGGAAACTTAATACTGCGTGCACTATTGAAAACATATATTTATGGCACCTCAGCACTTAATTTTACAGCTGCGTTTGTGAGCTCCTTTAAGCTTCATCTGGGGAATCTTTCGCAGGAACTGCAACTGGCAAGAGCTCCCAGCTCTCCAGACAGCAGCCCTGCCTCTGTAGGATGGGCAAGGAACGGTAAGGAAGTTGCCCAGCTCCACTCTTGGGGTCAGGATTAGCCACTGCACTTTGAAGGAGCTGAGACTCTTCCTTCAGAGCTGCTGGTGTTTATGGAGTCCTGGCATCACCTGCACCCTCCAGGGCAGCATTGGACCATGTACCTCCCTCTTCCCCCTTCTAGCAAAGATTAAATGGCTGTACTAGCTCCTGAGTGGGGTTGGGGTAGAGGGTGCCTTGCCTGGTTCTCCAGGATAAATCCCAAGGCATCTTTACTACTGCCCATGCCGTGCTAAGGGATACTCCCCCCTGCTTTCATGAGTAGGGGAAATTGTAGATGCCTCATTTTCACTGGTGGTCACTGGAGATTTTTTGCAGTTGTTGAACCACTCGAACATCTCAAAAGACAAGAGTCAAAGTAAGTTTTCAAATAAATAATCATTAGCACAATAAGAAACTACCTGCAGGAAGGGCATAAACCCATGAAAAACAACCCCAAACAACCTAAACTGTTCCCTTTTATCCCCATTGGTCTTAAATTTCGCATGATTTAGGTCTATGCTGTTACAAAGTTGCTGAGATGTCAAGCCCCAGCCACTTCGATAACTCGCCAGTTTAGCAGAGAGTTCAATTAGTTGGGGACAGCCTAAGCCCTGTAGACTTTGGCATCTTGCCTGCGGCTACACACATTTTAAACCACAACCACCCAGCCTTATGCAGCAGTGGATAAATATCACAGCTGCAGGGACATAACAAGGGTGAGATTTCCAAAGCCGAAAGACTCTCTGTGACAACAGTGCAAAAAGGTTTAAGTGGGTTCAAACACCCGAGAACCAGGCCCAGCCAAAAATAGCATGTTAGAGAGAGAGAAGGAGGGGGTCACTAAGGCGAGGAAATAAGAAGGTGGCTCAGGGAACAGGTAAAATGTAACATTGATTTAGTAAGACTCAGTAAGATTCAAGGAAGGATTTGATGTTTATCAGCTAACCCAAACAGAAATTCTGGAAGTGTTATAAAGTCTCCTGCTTCAAGGCAACCTGTGACCTTTTGACATTAAAATCACAGAATCACAGAATCTGCTAGGTTGGAAGGGACCTTCAAGATCATCTTGTCCAA
>JAOXJM010000001.1:25057141-25068744 GCA_026413425.1 Tringa solitaria | reverse complement strand
CCAATGCGCGACCGGGGGAGGCAGAGCCCGGGGACGGAGCCGGGGAAAACATCAAACCCAACTTTCTCACCTCGAAGGGGATCGAGCGCTCCCGATGCTTGCCCTCTCGCCGTCCTCCCCGCCGGCCCAGCCTCCCCGGGAGGACCCTCCGACGGCTTCCCCCGCCAGCTGCCCCCTGCCCCCCGAGGAGGAGAGAGCCGAGTAGCGGTGGGGACACACACACACCCCCACACCCACACCCCACTGGCGACCGTCCCCCTTAGTCCCTGCTGCCCGGGGGGGCGGGCGGCGGGCAGCGTAGGCTCGGCGGGGCTCGATGCGGCGGCCATGGGGCGCGGGGCCCCCCTCGGACCGTGGCTACTGCGGGCAGCGCTGCTGCTCGCCCTCTGCCCCGCCGCCGCCGGCGGCACCTGGATGTGAGTAGCCGGGGGAGGGAGGGAGGGAGGGAGGGGAGGGAAGGAGGGCAGCGGGTCGCCCGTCCCCTCGAGTGGCCCGGCGCGGCCGAAAAGGTGGGGGGGCTGCTTCTGCAGGTGGCTGGGCATGGCCGCCGCCGGCGGGCCGGAGAAGCCGGGCTGCGCCAGCCCTCCCCTGAGCCGCCGGCAGCAGGACCTCTGCAAGCAGAAGCCGGAGCTGGTGCCCGCCATCCGGGAGGGAGCGCGGCTGGGTCTCCAGGAGTGCCGCAGCCAGTTCCGACACGAACGCTGGGACTGCCGCCCGCCCCCCGCCGCCCGCCGCGGACCCCCCGTCCCCGCCGCCGCCGCCGCCGCCGCCTTCGGGCACCAGCTCAGCAGCGGTGAGTGTCCGCCCCGACGGGGCCGCCGGCCCGCAGGTGCGCCCTCCGTCCTCCCCCTTCCCCTCCCCATCCCCCGCCTCGACGGGGCTCCCCCGGTTCTCCTCCCCCCGCAGCGGGCGGGGGTGCGGGGGTCCGTCGGGGCGGGCGCGGGGACCGGCGGCAGAGGCGGGCGGAGGGAGCGCCGTCGAGACGGGCGGGTACCGCATCCGCCCCGGGAGGCTGACACAGGTACACGAAACGCCCCGAGCTGACAAAACCTGGCCGTTGTCTTTCCAAAAATTATTGTGGCTTATTGCGATTTTTGCTTAATACGTCCGCGGGTGACGGTGCCTGTAACCGGATCCACTTAACTGTGTTGAAACGTTGTTATTCTTAGACTGGTGTTGGCTTTATCCCCTGATGTCATAATTAGTAAACGAGTGGGATAATGACACACGGTATTTCGAAAAGGTCACTTGATTGCAGGTAAAAGTCTGCTCGCAGCTCCACATGCAAGGTGGATTGCTTAAAAATGTATCGTTAGCGCTCAATTAGGTGCTCAGCGCAGCAAGACCAAAGCTGCTTTCCCGGCGTGAACTAACAATGGAGTTGCTGAAATTTTCACAGAAATAGGGGCATTTTGTTTGTATCAAATGGCGGTATCAAAGGTCTCGATCCTGCAGGTCTCATTTGAACGCTTCACTCAAGGATTTCGGCGCAGCCATTGATGTGAACCTAAGAATGGTCGTACTGCACTTTGTGTTTGTGCAATCTGTGCTTTATCCTACAATAGGACAGCGAAAAAACCCCAAACGTTAACCATGAAAACGTAGAATGAGCAACAAAAAAACATGCGTATTCCAAAAAGGAAAAGGAAAAACAAAACGAGGGAGCAGTTTACCCCACTATAGGTAGCCATGTGTGTCGTGTGTTAGTCCTTCTCTCCAATGGGAAGGACTATCCCTGCAGACCCATAAATGAGCAGCACTGCTAACCCACAGGGCTTCACTACTGCGTCCCACGGGGCATTTTATGATGGTGCCAGCACCACAGACTAATGTGAACCAGAGAAACAAACAGGAACTTTCCTGCCCGTGAGCAGAAACTTGGAAGACTAGAAAAGGCAAATTGGTTTTACAAAGGTGAAAATTAGTACAGTGAAATTTTAGCTGCGGTTAATGCCCAGTCAGTGATTTTCAGTTTTCTTGGAGAGTATACCTCGCTTAACGTGGTTTAAAGATCTGCGCCACGTTATGCCAGATCTCTCAGAGGACAGGACTGGCAGGTCCCTTCATGATTTTTCTGAGATACAGTATAACAGTTTTATACTGCTGTCTTCCCATGGCCAGCTTATTCTAGGAAAAGCACATGGTCTAAATATCCTTCTGCCATCCTGATTTCCGCTTGGTTTAAGATTCTTGGGGCTGTTTGCAACCTTTGTGAATGAGAACAACCTCAATGTTTGCTAAATTTAGCAGGAGGTAAGTTCTGGCCCAGTACCAAAGTAATCCTGGATCGTGACAGTTTCAAGCTCCTCCTCTGAGATCTGAACTAACCTTGTCTTCTTCTTCAAATCAATGTGAATAGTGAAAAGCAGAGTGGAGAGTAAGGGGTGCGGGGTGGGGTTTGTTCCGATTTTAACTTTATTATTAAAACTTAACTGGCTTGAAAGTTTCTGTGGCAAATAAAGTTCCCAACCGGATTTGGAAAGGAGTTACCAAAAATTGCATGGTACAAGCAGCCAGAAACAGCACCGTTAATAGCACGGTCATGTGAAGAGGCCCTTAAGTCTTTTTCGGATGTGATTATCCACTGCTTTAAAGAAGTTCGCTCTACAGACCTGAGCTGGGATGACTTCTGACTTGTTAACTGTCCCCTTTTAGTAGTAGTCTGGCTTGCAAAATCGCTTTCTAAGGCTCCCCCCAGGAAGGCAGTGAGGGGAGTTGTGAGGTAACGTGTTGGTGCCTTGCTTTGTAGGCACGAAGGAGACGGCCTTCATTTACGCCGTGACGTCAGCGGGCCTCGTGCATTCGGTGACGCGGTCGTGCAGCGCGGGAAACGTGACGGAGTGCTCCTGCGACACCAGCCTGCGGCACGGCGGCTCGGCCAGCGAGGGCTGGCACTGGGGAGGCTGCTCCGACGATATCCACTACGGAATGGCGTTCAGCAGGAAGTTCCTGGACGTGCCCATCAAGAACCTAACGGGCAAGAGCGGGAGCGGGCTGGCGGCCATGAACCGGCACAACAACGAGGCTGGGAGGCAGGTACGTGTCACCATTGGGAAGTGGCAGCAGTCGCTTCTTCACCTGCATTGACCAAATGACATCAACCCGAGGAGGCCTGTCCTTGGCCGTGGGTACAGGGGGGGCCAATGGCAGGAACAGCACTAACGTCACCCAAGCAAACGGGTACAAACTTCAGAATCAGAGCTGGTTTTAACTAACCAACCAAACTCCACAGGTTGAAATAAAATCCACAAAACAAGAACTGGATCTGGAGTGCTAATCAGAGTATCATAAATAGGTATTTGATGTTCCATAACAAACTTGAAATGGTCTTTTTATCAGCATGATACATTAGGAGTTTTTTCACTGATTATTCTCTTATTATCATGACCTGCACTTTTAATTCTCTCTAATACTGAATGAGCAGGCAGACTGGACACGAGGCATCGTTACCCATCCACAGTCTGGGGTCCGTGGCTGAGAGCAGAAATCTAAAATCATTCAGAGAGGAAACTGAGAGTTAATCTTTTATTTTAAAATATGGGATGAAAATGATACCTCTATTTTAGAGTAGCCCGCTGGTTAGGGCACTCCTCAGAGAAGTGAGAGGAGATTGGCTTCAGATAGCTCTTCTTCAACCCAAAGGACTTCAAACCCATGGTGGCAGAAGAAATGTGTGTGTAGGTGTGTGACATTGAGTCCTCCTGTCCTCTTCTGCAGAGGATGATAAATTGGGGCAGAAACAGCCAATATAGGGAGATGTGAGTCTGTAATCTAGTGCTTGGGACTTACATCTGGAATGGCGGAGACTTGGATTCTGGTTCTTGCTTTTAAATTACTTTCTCTGCTTTACCTTGGAGTTTTGAACTTTGTAAGTGTTTAATGGCTCTCTCTGGCCCCATAATACTTTAAATCTGTTCTGCTCAGTGACACAGCTATAACTAAACAAAAGAAATGGAAACCCTCTGGTTTTTGACTACACATACTAATGGACTCCATTTAACTCAGTAATTTCCTGTAGCCAAAGCAGCATCAGTGGGTTTTACTGAAAAGAACTTTCCTGTCTTCCATGGATGGGGAACAGCCATAGTAAGCCATCATAAGAACCATGGAGGTATAATTGCAAACTATTTTAATTTAAGCTCACTTTTTTCAGTTTACAAGGTACTATATGTTATTTGATTTAATTAAGTTATGTAGCTGGAAAACCAGAAAATTTTTCAGGGGCATAGGCCCTTTTCAGGACTGAAGTAGAAGAAGCAAACTTTAAACCCAGTTACTGTGAGTTTAATTAGATGCCAGACAGCTAAATAATCTCCAAGGAAGGGTGGTTGGTATTCGGTAGTAAGGGATGTTAATAAGAGGAACAGAAGATTAAGTGACCATTTCCTTAGGAAAGTAGCAAAGGTTGATTTATTATGTTTGTAGAGAGGAATAGTTAAGGGAGGAGATAATAATCTCCATAAAATTATCTCTCTTAATTTAATTATTTTTAACGTACAGTATAGATATGAATTTTTATTTCAATACTCATGTTTGTCATTAGATAGTGCCGTTTTCTTGTATCAGCGTGACCGTGGAAGTGTAGGGAAGAAGACTGCGAGGCTCCAGAAAAACTTTGAAGAGAGAGAGATGTGATTTCTGCGTTTAGGTGGCAGCGACACAGGTCTTCTCTTTGATAACCTTGTTCTCTTGTGTGCCTTTAGCTTTCTGTTAGCAGCAGCAGTAGTTTGCTGTCCTTTTGTCTTCGGTGATGATGTTGCCTTATGGTCTTCCCGTACCATCCTTGTACTCATCACTCATTGCTGCAGGTGTGGCAGCACAACTGCCCGGGGTCTCATGCTGTGAGCTCTACCAAGGAACCCTTCAGCTTTGAATAAACACACACACACACACACACAGAGCCTAGAAGAGAAACTTCTCTTTCGGTGTTGCTTTCTTTAAAGTTAGATTGGTTCCTTGATCTCATCTATAGCAGTCACACCGACCTATGTCATGAGGACAGGACTGGCTGGCAAAGGAGCAGAGTGCATTCAGCCAAGATAACGTATTTTCAAACAGTGAGCTACAGATACAAGGGGTTAGAGGATATGGTTAAGCGAGTCTTCATTTCAATGAATATTATTTTTGACAGGATCCAGGTTGATCTTAGTTGATGGTTAGATGCATGAAAATCTAATAGATTCTAAGTCCACATCTTTAATGTCATGCAACTGCAGTATCTTCTATTGCTATTCATGTTGAGTGGTACCTATTACTATACCTGACTTCATGAAACCAGACTGGCTGTCGGTTTCCAGGAATGTGGTAGAATCTGACCCAACAGCATCCATTAGGACCTTTTGGGGTTTTTCACGATTCTGAGCTCTCCAATAAGGCACTCAAAGTACATTGTCACAGGCTTATTTGGTGCACTCATTCCTATTCCAAGACACTGTGTTTTAAAAAAAACCCCATCCACTGCAAGCCTGAAAGGCCAGAAGACCCTTATTTCACTGGTTTTCTATCGATGGTGTATTTGTTGTTCATTATCTTGGAAGAAAATATGCAGAGTATTTAGTCAGCTTCCGTGCATAAATATTTTGTAACTTAATGGCAAACTGTAGGATAAAGCAAATATTTTGACCGCTGTCCAGACTGGAAGAGAATGTTTATTGTTGGTACTTTGGATTTCTAGCAGCAATATTAGCTAAGTAAAGTTAAGCAGAACTCTTCATTTTTGTAGTTTCAAAATCCTTAACTAGGAGATGTAGGCAAATGTTGACCTTCTTGTTTTGGGGCTTACAAGAAGGATGTTTTGCAATATATTTTGGTACCTTATGACCTTTTGTAATAAATACTATCATGTTCCTGATTCTGTGTCTTGCAAGAGCAGCCTTCCAGGGACAATACTTCTGTGTTTGTTTGGAATTACTGGAACTGGTATGTGAAGAATTCTCTTATTCCTTTCCCATTTCCATATAAAATGTTATTATACATTTCTATATCTCATAGTTAAATCCAAGATATATAAATTTTAAGACATTAAGGGTCCTTTGACTGAGTTTTCCACTGTTTGGAATACTAACCTGAACCTCAGAAGATCCAGATTTCATTCCTCGTTTTGCCAGGAGATAAATGTTCATGGTCTTTTATCATTGTAATGATCAGTGTACTTAGATGTGCATAGGTGAGTTGGGCACCTCTGTTCCTTATATAAAAGGATGAGGGGACTCAGGCACTATGGGTTGACTATTATTGTATTAGTATGTTTTTACTGATGGAAGAATTTTGCTCAGTTTTCCACTTCTGGTTAATTTATTTGATCAGGAAGGCTTGTGTTTTCACGTTGAATTATCTTGGCTCATCAGAGAGTTTATTTTTGCCGATACTCGTGGGTTGGTAACAAACTCACCAACAGCCTGAAACTGTTCTTAAGTGCTGTACCTTCTGTAGGACATGTGCTTCTCTTCATGAATAGTCTTAATAGTCCTATTAGTGGCTTGAATTAGGCTGTTTGATTACAAGCATTGATTCCCATTGCAGAACAACTACTAGCAGCCCCTGTCTCAGCTGAGGACAGCGCCTGCAAGCAGAGGGCTTAGCTTGGAGATATTAAGCATTAATTGACATTAAGGGGTATGCAAACTATGATTCCACTGACATTCTCCTTCACTGCAGACCAATCTCTGCTTTCTGCCCATCTGCCTGTTGTAGCCACACATTCCCAGCCTACGCCGCTCCCTCTGTTAATTGCATTGGAATAGTGAAAGGAAGTCAGTTTAAAAATGATCTTTTTTTCATGTTAATTTTTAACGCACACCAGTGTTCAGCACTGTATCCAGTTCATCACTTAACCCTCTTGTTGTGCTAATACCACCAGGGCTGAGGGCAGCGAGTGGCAGTAGGGGCAAGAGGAACTGCTCAGGTGGGCTTGTGGCTGAACACAACACTCGTGGATCCAGCTCAGTTGCACGCTGATCGTTTCTCACAAGCAGTCAGTTGGTTTCGTGACCAGCCTAAGAAAACTGAAAACCTGTCCCAGCTTGCACAGGACATGTCTATCCATCGTGTTTCTGTAACAGTGCTCCTCTGAAGTTCTTTGTACAATTTTGTTCCTTAGGGGGAATCCTCTCGCAATTTCACAAATAACTGCAAAGATTCACCACGTGATTCTAAAGGTGTGAAACTGAGCACTGGTTGTGGAGTCAATCTGGAAGTCACGCTCCCAGTAACTCTGGGGATCCCAGTAACTGTGTGCTGGTGAGACACAAGTGTGTGTTGCAGCCATGTCCCACCAGAAGGCTGCCTTGACTCTATAGGCACCACCTTAGGTTTGCTTGCAAGAAAACAGCAAGACAAGATTCCTGGTCCTTAAATTTTGCCAGATGTTCAACTGTGGGAATTTGTTCACTAAAGTTCACATGGCAGCCTGAGATCCAGTGGCATGCTTTGTGATCAGCCAAAGCAAGATGTCAGCTCCCTGTTCTGGCAGAAGAGGCAATCCAAAATATGTTGGAGTTCCAACCGGAAAGCTTGCCCATTCTAGAGCTGGGAAGCAATAGCCCGGGGTTATGCACAATTGTGATGACACCATAAATCATTCTAAAGACACCATAAATCATTCTAAAACAGAGTGCATCAAAGATTCATCTGAGAATCCTGAGCAACACAGAATAAAAATACAAATGTTTGTAACTGCTATGGATGTTCTCAGGGCTTCTGCCCTCAATCACATTTGTAGTTCTTGCATTCTTCTGGTTGTCCATACACTGCTAATATATTCTGCATCTTTTTATTTTGATATCAACCTGCGTCTCCAGCATCAATTTCTGCTCCTGTTTAGAAACTTCTGTCTCCCTTTAGTTTTCATTAATTCATTCTTGGAGAAAGACTGCAAGTGTCATCTGCTGGGCTGCTTGCCCACATGGAAATAGCTCACCCTTAGCCCCTAGCAGACATGCCTAGTGCTTCCTCTGACAATTTCTGGATCCTTCTTCCTCATCCAGATTTTACTATGCCTGATTTTAGCAGTCTTGGAAGTACACTTCTTTCCCCAATCCAAATTGTATATATTTCCCCTTTCGTTTCTTCCCTAGTTAGTACCCTGTCATACTGCCACGAAAGCAAGGATTACATCTGTAACCTTATAAATCTTACAGCATAATGTGATTTCACACTATTTTGAGATTCTAGTTACTTGCCTTGATACAAATCATTAGAAATTGGAAATTCTATTATATCCCTTCTGTTTGTAAATTGTGTGTAAAGTTTGCCTTTTGACATCATGTTTCTCTTTTCCTTGTCATTTTATTAGGCTATTTGTATTCTGTCAAAGACTTTCTGTCTTTGAATTTCAGAATCTCATCTGCCTCAACCACTGTTACATCTTAACAATGCATATTCCGACTACCCAGTGATTCCCTTATTGATAGGTTCTTGAGATACGAGCACAAGGTCAAGTCTGTCTATGAAACAGAAACTAGCCTGTGAAGGAGAGAAGATAAGCATCTACAAGAAGTACTGCCAGTTGGTTTGCCACTGAAAAGGGTCTGTGTGTGCTCGGGGGTGAGGGTCTGCTTGTTGCAGCATTCTTTGTTTCTTCCAGGATAGGGAAAAATCTCCAATCCACAAGCAATACGTGGCCCCTGGAAGTATCTCCGTTACTGGTGCATCACTTCAGCAGGGTTAGTTTGCAGAGGCTCATGGCTCTTCTAGGTCAGGGCATACACCTGCTCTGTCTTGCTAATGGTTCTTTGAATGCCTTGCTCTGTAGTAACCTCTACTAACAAATAGGTCCTGTTCATTCACCAAAGATGTGACTCCAAGCAAACACTTTGGTCATGTGTATTTTTAATAATGTTTGTAGAGTTATATGCAAATACCAACTCGGGCTTGTGTCAATACCTTTGGGGCAGAACGTGCCAGGAATCCTCAACTCCCACTGAAATCAATGGATTTAACCGCGTAGGACTCACCCCAAACTTCAGTGACCACATTCACCATGATGAAAAGTTCCAGTTTCACACACAGGGTAGAAACAGCTCTTTTTGTCCACTCCATGCCTTGACTAGCTCTGAAGCTTTGAGGATGGCAGTTGTGCTGCCCGAGCTACAAATAAGCAGGGAC
Source organism: Tringa solitaria (assembly GCA_026413425.1). Taxonomy (NCBI): domain Eukaryota; kingdom Metazoa; phylum Chordata; class Aves; order Charadriiformes; family Scolopacidae; genus Tringa; species Tringa solitaria. The sequence continues at coordinate 25,059,639 of JAOXJM010000001.1, read as the reverse complement.
TTGAGTTTATTTCTGGTCCTGCATAGGGTCAGTAAGGCTCAGTAGGATTTCAGGGCTCTGGTCTCACTGTAGAATCAAGGCTTAGGAACAGGCAGAAATAAAACTACTTTCTCAGGGAAGAGCAGAGAAAGGTATTACATAGATTTGTTTTCTCTTTTTTTCTTCCCTACGACAGTTTGAGAAAGACATAGATTGGTTAATATGTGTGGGGGCTGTGGGGTAAGTGAAGGCTTAGAGTGAAATTTAATAAACATCATGAAATTGGGGAGTGGGGGATTGGAGAGGGTGTCTTCCCCATTTTGTGGGAAATAATAGTTCCTCCACAGAGGGATAATTTGAATCTGTATTGTCCTTGCTGCATGAGAAGTTTCAAGAGAAACTTCCTGTGAGTTAATTTAAAATTCACGCTTTCTGTTACATTTCCCAGTTGCCCTGATTGTGGAAATTAAGTACGAGGAGAAAGGTTAGTCAAATGGAAGTTGGTAACATGGGCTTTCCACACCATTAACCATAGGCCCATGTTTGTGGTTGGACTGGATGACCTTTAAGGTCCCTTCCAACCTAGACAATTCTATTATTCTATGTGAGTCTATAGAATGGCTCCAGAGAGTATGTTAATGGAAAGGTAAAACAAAACAAAACAAAAATTATGATACCTTGTCCTTTTGCTGTGTCTGTGCACATGACAATTTTTCTGTGTACTTTTCCAAACTCTAATATCAGATGTTTCATAAGTCTGATCGTAAAATTTTATTTGCTATGACTGTTAGATATTCCAGAAGGCAGTATTATATTGATTATCTGCTGACTATTTAAGTTCTAGTCCCAGATAAAGAAAGTTACTGCTTGTTTACAGATTCCAGTTCTCTGAGGCTTGGTCTTCTATAAACTGAGCCAAAAGTCTTGTGTGCTGCAAAAGCTTAACGCAGGCTGCAGGGTCCCACTGTTGGTCAGACAGTTCTTGTTTAGCCCAGTGCTTGGGCAAGGAAAAGTAGCCCACCTAAGGGTATTTTAATATTGGTCATAACTGTGGAAACGTTTGCTAAACCATTGGAAGTTATAAAAGTAATATGAATGCAACTATCAAATTGTGTGAAATAGAGCCATTATGCAACTGGGAGCACTAGAAAGCCATGACACTACTAGTACGCCTAGTCATAAGAAAAGGGCTTGATCCTGTGATTGAGAAGCACCTGAGATTTACTCCAGAATATCCGAATTGAAGATAATATCTGCTGAGCTGTAGCAGCTCCTTTGATAGACTTTCTCTAGAGCCCAGAGACATGAGCATCTTCCTGCTCTTCCAGCCTAGGTCGGCCCCGAGGCTCCTCCAGGCTGTACCCTTCTGCTGCTGCAGGTGCGGAGCCACCCTGGTCCCACAGACACTGTTCTGCAACCTACAGCCGTTCTCGTGGCCTTACTTACAGACTGTCTTGTGAATGTTTAGTGGTCTTGATGGTAGCCTCAGGGTACCCTTAAAAGATGGCATAGACCTACCCAGTAAATGTCTTCCAATGTAGGAACAGTGCTGACACCTGCCCTATCCCTGCTTCCCTTCCTGCTATTCCCCACAAGGGCCGTTTGCCTTCCAGTGGTGGGTGGAGTGACACAGGACGTGTCGTTTCAGGTCTTTAGGATGCTCCAGAATGAAAAGCTGGCCAGAAACGCAAGCTTTCGTTACTGTGATTCAATATTGCCACGTTATCGCCGTTGCAAAGCGCAAATGCAGAGCACTTCTGAAGGTCGGGCTTCTCATAGCAGGGTCCAGAGCTGTAAACCTGATTCCTAACATGCATCCTCCCGTGCTCTGGCTTCCCCATCACTGAAATGGCAATGGCAGCTGTAATACTAAATACTTCGAGACCTCTGTGTTACTGATGTCAGGCAGCATTCCTGATGACTAAAAGGCCATGTCCAAATGTCGTTCTCCCTTTGCTTTCAGGCTGTAGCCAAGCTGATGTCGGTGGATTGCCGTTGTCACGGTGTGTCTGGGTCCTGCGCTGTGAAAACTTGCTGGAAAACAATGCCCTCCTTTGAAAAGATTGGCCGGTTTTTAAAGGATAAGTATGAAAACAGCATACAAATATCAGACAGACTGAAAAAAAAGCTACGCAGGAAAGAGAAAAACCAGCGCAAAATACCGATCGGGAAAGAAGACCTGCTGTATGTCAACAAATCGCCCAATTACTGTGTCGAAGACCAAAAACTGGGGATCCCTGGGACGCAGGGAAGGGAGTGTAACCGCACGTCGGAGGGCTCCGACGGCTGCAACCTGCTCTGCTGTGGGCGCGGGTACAACACCCACGTCGTCAGGCACGTGGAACGGTGCGAGTGCAAGTTCATCTGGTGCTGCTACGTGCGCTGCCGGAGGTGCGAGACCATGACCGACGTGCACACCTGCAAATAAATCGGGTTAAGCACAGAAAACACGGCCAAACACGTTTGGCACACGCGACGAGGCAGCAGTGACTCTTACCGCGTGGGGTGGCGGGGGGATC
>JAOXJM010000001.1:25026425-25052033 GCA_026413425.1 Tringa solitaria | reverse complement strand
CTGCAGGGGGTCGGACTAGATGACCTTTGAAGGTCCCTTCTGGCCCAGATGATTCTACGATTCTATGCTTTTTTCCTCACACACAAATGAGAAATTCATCCTGAAGGGAATGGTGCCTGTGAACTCCACATTAATGCTGCAGATAGATAATTAATGCTAAAATACTTGTGGCTGTCCCAGACTCTGCTGTTACACTGAACCGACAACTGTGTAATTCCACAGGTAGTTCCATTAAATAACTAATGGCTTACTCAGCGGAGAATGAAATGGGAATTAATCCTCTCTGGCCACTGTGTCGGCTCTGCAGGGCTGTAAGTACGGTGGCAGATAAGAACAGGAGACTGCAATTCGTTTCACAGCCAGCAGATAATGCTGACTGGTGATCCCATTGGCCCAGGCTGGAATTTGGGTGCTGGGGCTGACTGTGGATGGATGGCCTTTGGTGGAGGGGAGCTATCGCTTTGTTTGCACAGCAAAGAGGTGTAACGAATAAAGCGTCTAGAAGAGTGAAGGCAGATACATGCGTGGAGTTTAGATGCACTAGTTGAACTGGAAAAAGATAGAGAGATTCATTGCAGGGTAGTGCCACACACCTTATGAAACCTTCTGCTGAACCTGTGCCTGCAAGCAGGAGCACAGCTTGTCACAGCCTAAAAGATCAGCGCCCATCTCAGGGTTTTGCCACGTCATTTTCCTCTCAGCCTTCCTATGTTTATGACTATACAGAGTAATTTTAAATGAGCTGTGCATTTGCCTTGTTAATACTTCAAGAATCATCAGCCTACCATCCATTTTTTGTATATATTTTTTTTTATATTTTTTTTTAAATATCAAGTTGTGTGTGTATATCAGGTTGCCTTAATTAAAATGTTGAAACTTCTGATTGGGTAAGAATTCTATAATCGTATTCCCCAAAGCCCTAAAAATTTGTATTTGATTGTGGAGCAGAGTGAAACACATTTCATGAGCATTTCTATTTTCTAGAGAGAAAGCGTGACACCATACTAGGGGTTAAAACCAGACCACAGTATTATTTATGTGGATGATGATTTACCCTCTGTGCTGAAAAGTACATTGTGCCTCGTGTCAGTAGCACAGAAACCAGCTGACAAACGAAACAATGTCCCATTCTTCTGCATGGACCAATCCGCCCCATAATCTAGGAAATTAATTTGACACTCTATTGTGTCTCAGTATGTGCTAAATAATATTTTGACGTTAAACGTAACAAGTTTTTAGAGGATCTATATATCATTAAGAGAATCAACGTGCAGAGGAACGCAACGGCAAGATACTATTCAGTTCCAGTTTGAGATGTGCTATTTGGGTCTTTAAAAAAACAATTTTGGCTAGTCATTGCTGATTATGCCAATGGCAGCAAAACCAGAAGTTAAACTTAGAGAATGAAGTTGTTAAGTTTCATACTTGCTGATTTTGGAGCTTTCAGCTGTAGTTTCATGGCAGGCTGGGTTTGTCCACCAGGCTGGCTGAGCTCAGGCTCCTTACCCCCTGCCCTGACCCCAGCCTGTCGATCAGTTCAATGGCATGGTCCCCAGAAATTCCACAAACAATAGATTTGGCTCTGTTTGGAGCAGTAAACTGCAGCAAGGACATGGAAGAACGGAGGGAGGTGACCAGGAGCAGCAGGTCCTTGAGCTGATTGGGCTGACAGCATCAGAATATTGTCCAACTGTGGTTTCAAACATCGTGTGCATTGAAAACTCCAGGCTTTTAATGTAAAACAAACCAACAAAACCAAAACCTGCACAGCACAAATGGAGAGTATTTGACAAAAATTCTGCAAACAAAGCAGCTACTGAAATAAACCTATTTTAGTGATTTCTATGCAGGAGATTTAGGTAGAACCAAACCTTTGGGACTATGCAATGCTACAACCACCGCCTGGCAAAGTTTTATGACCCCTCACAATTTGCTAACGTAGAAGCCCTCTCAGGACACCAAGCAAGCCACGTACATTAAGAAGGGTTGATGCTTCAGGGCAGGCACGTTTTCCACTGATCAATGATGTTATGGCAGTACAACTGCAATTACCTGCTTTAAAAAGCCCTCCTTGCTTTTGGTCACTCTGGACCAAAGAGCACTAAGGCAGGAGAGAACAGTACCACACTTTCTGCTGAGACCATAATTGGTGCAATAAAATTTTGACCACTTGAATTACCTTGAAATATTTGTTGGGCTCAGTGGGGTTTTTTCCTATCTGCTGATTGTGCCATTAACTGCAATGCTCAAGAAACTACTCTAAACCTCTGGCATTGTAGTGCAAGATCAGCAAGAGGAACAAAATTAACCATCTGCTTTGAGCTGCCTCAAGGGATCAGAAATTTCCCATACAGGATGGAGTGATTTCTGTGCATTTTACACAGAAGACAACGTAGCTGGACTACTACAGCGCTCTATACCGATCCCTCCATATATATTCTAAAGTCCTGAAAGTTTTCATTTCTACATACTTCGAAAGATAAGAAACACAAATGTTCATTTTTTTTACTAATACCCTACAAAATACAAGGTGTAGTTATCTACATTGTTTGTTAGGTGCTTTTAAGGCACCTCTGAGGGCTAAGATATAAAAGCCATAAATCAAGACATTTTTCCACCAAGGTTTCCAGTGGGAAGGATGATTCAGCTGCCAAGATCTGGGAATATGAGGCTGTACTGATAAAGACAATGGCGGAGTATTCAAGGCCGAGGAAGATACTTAGTCAGACAGGATTGCTGCAGCATTTGGTAGGAAAAAAACATTTGCAAACTGCATTTCACAGAAGACAGCACTCCCTTCCACTGCCATTCATCAAACTCAAAGAGGAGACAAGGTTCCTCCTCAGCTGGGAGTGCCTTCTTCCATGTCAATGAGGTTGTAGCTGTATCCCGCTACGGACAACACCCTAAGAAAGAAGGAACAGGCAATTACAGCATATAGTGACTTATAAAGGATAAATGCAAGATAGAAGGAACTGGGCTGCACGCTCTAGAAAGGAAAAGGTAAGGCCAGGAAAAATGTAAAAGAAATCTAAAAGGAGAGTCATCAATTCTTAAATTCCAAAGAAGTAATCATTAATTATCAGCAAAGAATATTTGGATGGTACATGAGACATCCGAACAGGATGGATAGTTAAGCACAGGAAGAAACGTCTGAGGAGCCTGTTTTAACCTGAGCCTATGAAAGGATGTGTTAGAACAGAAATGTCACGAAACATCTCAAGTAGAGCACATTCTCTCTTGCCATTCTTCATTTTTCCACCTCCAGGGAGGCAGGAGCAGGAGGTGGCCAGCCCAGGTGCCTGTGCCCTGTGAGAAGCAGGGTCCCTCCTATCCCTAGTACAGCAGCCACAGCCACTGACACCCTGTGGCATCACCCAACAGGCCAAGACCTCTTCTTGCACCTTCCTGCTTTGGCCTCAAAGTTCCCAACCAGCCTCCCAAGTTTCTTTTCCAATTTTCTTAGCCAGGCCTCTTGTATGAAGGCTAGGGTATGGCCTTAGCCTGGCCTTACCAACCTAAAATTAAAGATGATTTAATCAATAAAAAAATTGGCTTGGTATCCACCTTAGCCATGACCCAAGTTTTTTAAACAAGGGGTTGAAAGAGTCAAAATACACTTACTTCATTTAGATTGAAAAAAAGGCACAAAGTTAAAATATACAAGGGCTAAAAGAGGTTTGCCTTTAGTCTTATTTCCTCTCCATTTAGTTTCATGGAAGAAATCTGAACTTTTTAATTTGATGATAGATGAAATATTCATTGGCATTCAAAAGCAAAAGAATGAAGACAAAATTATGAATGCTGAGAAATGCTTTTTCTCTTAGGCTCCTGCCAAGAATTAATTTCAAAATTATTTTGATATTATTCTGGATAGCAGCATAACCAATACTGGCATACACATCAATAAAATTGCATTTCTGTGAAAATTCCAGGTCTTAACAGAATTAGTTTTCCACAATAGCCCGATGTTATGAAATAGCAGTTATTTTCCAACTGATCGAAGCAGGGGGGCTTACTTTGATGAAAAAATATACATGATTTTGACATGTCCTCCTACACGAGAAAATCTGAAAGATTTAGCAAAAGCAGTTTCACTGTAAAAGGTGCATTTATTGCTGTTCTACATTAAACTTGAGGGAAAACCACATTATCTAACAAGCTAGTTAAACATACAGAACAACTCAATCCAGTCTTAACTCTGGTATCACAGGTTATTTATTTGACTTACAAGGTAAATCCAAATATTGCTTGAAATTTTTAGTGCACAGAATTAAAGTTGTCCGAGAAGACATCAACAATAACGGTATTTTGAGTGCCACTGTATGGATTCCTGAAAAATACCTTGTGGCATTTGTCCCATGGTACTAGCTAGAAGTTTTTGAGTATTATACCAGAACTCATGACAAAGCTCCAAAAGATTACACCTAGTTCTGTGTCAGCCGACACCACCAGTGACACCGTACTAACTCAGCTTCACCAAAAGTTCAAGCTGGCCCCATTTGAAAGAAACCAAAGTTTCCCAAGAAAGCAGTGTTTTCTCACAACTCTCACACAAGCTAAAGAATAAGGACACTTCAACTTGGTAAATTTTCTTCCATTAAAAAAAAAAAAGAGGAAGGAAACATTGTCAGTTAAGTTTAAATGTCACACATTGCATAACCCAAAATAAAAGGCTTTTTTTACATCTCACCATTAAGAACAAATTGCCTCAGCTCACATTAGATGTAAAATAGGTGGCGTACACAATGGTGTCCCCTGAAACAACTCTCACTGGAAGGCAGATACTGCTTTCTAACAGGCTCTTTGCGATGGGGAAATTTATCCTGAAGTTAGAACTAAAAGAGGAAGCTATTCTGTTATGCACATTTAATACGTGACTGGCCACTATAGCTGAACAGCCATAGGTAGAATCAATGTTGAAGCAGCAGTACAAGAACTGCAATAAAAACTGAAAAAGTTAGGAACAGTACTGCTGCTTAACATCTCTACATCTCTCCTACAAAGTAAACATTTTAGAGTTAAGTACAAATCCTTCCAAGCTGTTTTTAAATATCACACATGCTATTTATGTATTTACTTTTATTCTCCCCCCAGTAAAAATAATTTCTATTGTGCTTCTCATGGCATAGCTTGTTATGCTACCACGTAGTCTTCCTTTGCTGATTATTCAGTTTTGATGGGGGACTACAAAATANNNNCAGGAGCACTTGGTATTAAGAGTAACCAAATAGCTTTAATAAAAAGTGATGCTGCCATTAAAAAGGCAGAAGATTAAAAAAAATTAAAGCTCTTTATTAACTTATCACTAAAATCTACAATATTCCACAAAGGTTACATACAGCAACATTACGCTGTTAAGAGGACAGTACAACATTTGTAAGGACCTGTTTATTATCTGCATACACAATTTATTAGCCAGTTGAGCTACAAGATGTTACTTACCACAGGCAAACTACTGTGCTTTTAAGAAACCTGCATAGAAATGATTTGATGTTTCTTTTATTTTGGACATATTTACAAAAAGAACTTCTATGTGTGTTAGCAATAAATAAACCCAATATTCAAAATGTCAGTGCTCATGCACACACCGACAAGATGGTTGCATGCTTTAAAAATATTATTTACAGTACAGTCTCCTTCATAGCCCTCTCCCTAATAATAGCAGAAAGTGCATTTTCTTCCATATTCTTTCTTCTTTCCTTTTGATTTAGTCTTGCTTCTGAGGGATACAGCCTTCCATCTCAACAACTTCTGGCCAGCCTTCATACTTGTTTGTGTCCTTGTTGTTCTTTATGTGCTACAAATAGAAAACATCAATCTACCATTAACATAAAGTCATTTATCCTTTTGCTTTAACTCACAGCTTTCAAAGACATTTTATTTACTTATTTATTTACTTACAGACATCACTATTAGGCTCTTGTGCTTTCTATCAAATATAACAATCTCTCAGTATTCACCACAATGTAGCTTGCTCAGACAAGTGTATGCTAAAAACAGGGAAGTCATACTGGGAATACATTTTTGAAATTTATTATGGATATTGAGGAAGAGAAACAAGCAAGGAAAAGACCAACTGCATTAAAACATGAACTATCAGGAAAAAATAAATAAGGATACTAAATTTATAAGGCACTAAAAACCAATAGTAAGATTTTAAAGAACTTTAATGTTTAATTTGATTCATTTATAAGATAAATGATCTAGTTGTTGGGATAATGAGATTTACCCCATCTAAGAATTTTTTTTTCTTATTTGTGAAATCACCAAAGAATCTTTTTTTGTACATTTAAGAGGAGGCGGCCAGTCAAAGAATAAATTTGAAAGTCATACTGTCTGCCACTACTGCAATAGATACTCAATCTTCCACAAATGCATGGTATTTAAAATACACATTACACCTTTATTAATATTAGAAAAGTGTTCAATTCCAGTAAGTTATAGAATCACAGACCTGTTCAAATGGACTTTTAGTCTTAATTCCTTTTCCACCGCAGAAGACCCAGTTGTCTCTGAAGCCAAGGTTAGTAATAGATGTGCTTCCTAATTCAGCAATCAGTTTCCGTGCTTCCTCGTTAAGCCTTGAACAAAACAGAGGAGTTCAGTATGTGAATAAAATATGTGCCTTTAGAGCTTTCACTGTTCAATGGACCATTCGGCTTTAATCTGATTAAATATAGTTTAAGTCAGTCAATATTGAGCAAGACCTACCTTTCAAAATCAGATAAGGCTAGTTCTGAAATCACCTGATCTAATAAGCACTGCTCTTTAATATTATAATCTCAAGGAATCAGCACACAAACCTATCAGTACACCAACAAAAGCCAAGAACCCTCTCCTCTGAGGATTTATACATACATCTCAAGTCCTGTTAGCAATTCTCCAAGCAACTAAAAAAGTTAACCTTTAAAGTAAACATTGTTTGCAGGCTCAAGCTGAAGTCTCGATAAAGTAAAAGGTATTTCAGATTAGAAGAATGACCTAAACATATGAAAGAAGTTCTTGTCTGCTTGGGTCTAATTCAGGATGCTGCCACAGCACAGCTCAGTGCCTGCAGGTTCAAGGAGGATAATTTTAGTATGGAAGGGAAAATGATTCTGTAAGATAAGTTACCATTCCAAGATGCCAAATAACAGCTCTTTACTTCCTTTCAGTTACTATATTTGCCCGATTACTAAACGCCACACACAACTTCTGATTATTACTACTTGCTGAGATACAGTTGTTTTGACTCACTTTTGCTAAAATTATGAAAGTGATTAAGTAATTTGGAGGTTATTTGCACAACCCGTAGTCCAAGATTTAGAGCATTAGGGTAGCTTATAGTTAAAAAAAGATCAAAATATTTCATCTTTTAAACATGATGGTTCTTCACAATTTTAATTATTTTCAAGAACTGACATTTATGATTACCATCAACCACCAGTGATAAGGTTCTGGCTAATTATGTAATACCGGTAATAAGCAGTAGTCCGTGGCTGTCAGCATGAACAGGCCAAATTCACCTTCTTGTTTAGCTGGTATTGTATCTACATATAAGCTTTCAAAAACATCAGCTGTGAGATGGTTATTGACACAAACTAACTGTACTCACTGTCTAAAACATCAAAGAAGAAAGGAAAAAGGAAAAAGCAAAAAGAAAAGTAGTAAAACAAGTGGAAAAAATGACAGAAGACCCAGCCTTCGCATAAAGAAACGTTAATTTGTTTTTTTCTCCTGAAAGCAGTGAGTGTACAGACAGTCACTGAATTTCACCCAACTAATTCCTGCACATATTGCACATTACAAAGTCAGGACTTTGTCACAGGAAAGCTGCTCCTATATCAAAAAAAATATAGGCAAGTTGTGGACAGCAAACTGAATGAAAAGAGGAAAAAAAAAGTATACCAAACACATCAGCAAAAAGTTAAATATTATTAAAACAATGGAGGAAAAGGAAAAAAAGCACCCTCTTTATTTTCACTGTGAAGAGCAATCGTTTGGATAGGGTGACTTCAGTGAGAAGTAGATTACAACACAAATTTTACAGCATATTCTATTATCTATTAAAGCTGACCGAAGTTGAGAAGGTTGGAAGATAATGCTGAAAGAACTAAAACCTCTTGGACTATGTCTACTTTAATAAATTAAATAATTTAATTTAATAAATTAAAAAGCTTTAGCGTGGAACAGTCCAAACTCTGAGGCCAAAAAGTGCAAACTGCACACTAGTAACCTCTCAGACTTCAAAAGGAAGGATACAGGCAAGGCCTATTGGGAATGGGCTCTGCATTCCTGTAACCACCAAACTCTTCTCAGATCAAGTCCAAGACATAGCGCTGGATGGAACAGGCAGAATGAGCTATCAGCAATAGGAAAACCAAAACATCTACAAAAAGACAGACTTCTCTGGCAGCATACATTAAAAGAAAAACAGAGGTGGGGACAAGTTCTAGGACAGCAGCTAGAAATTTGCAGGGTCTTCAGGAACTAGGGACAATAAGGGTAAGTTTTAAAAAAAAAGTACAATGCTTGACATAGCTACGAGTAAGCAGTTTGTTGGACTGACCATATGCCCTACATTGTCTTCTTGTTACATTAACATTTTTCCTCAAAGGAACAAAAAAGCCACCTATAGCAATTGCTAATTAGCCGATTACTAACCTCTAGACTTTTCAAATTTTCAAACACTTGGGATATTTCTGCAAAAGGGTCTAATTTAATATCTCATTTATTGTTTCTCTGTTGTTGGGATCACAAAAGTATACACCTAACAGTCCTCTATGTAAATGCATATATAACCCATTACTCCCAGTTAGCTTTAATTTGATCCTTGTTGTCACTAAGTCACATCAACATAATAAAACTAAAACTGAAAGCACAGTTTCAAATCCATCATCTTGGAAAAACAAAACTTAAAAGTGATTGTGTGATAAAGAATGCATTTTTCCAGTATAAAACAGCATTTAAAAGTTCAAGCAATATTTACCATATAAATCAATTACATACTTGGTTGCACCATCATCATATGTTCCCATTAACACTATCGTTCCATCCTGGATGGACTTCAGAAAGTCAATAAATGGTGCCACATCTGAAAAGAGAGAGAACACAACACTGTCTAATAACACGCAACTATTCCGTATTTGCGATGCCTTCATGCAAAGACATTCCTTTTTAGAATATCTGTAAATGTACTTATAAATTCATAAAAAGATGCTCAGTGGGAGAAAGATAAAATGCAGCAGAGAGAACTCTTTGTGTGTGATTAACCATACCATTCCCTCCCACTTCAACTATCTGAGCTTCTTTAAAGTTGCACTCTCCTCACAATTACAGAAGTAGAGGTGAAGCACTCCCTTAACTATCACCTCAAACTGCCACAGCAAATGGAGCCAGGAGAAGGGGGGAGGAAAAAAAAAAATAAAGAGAGATATTTAAGTTGTTTGTCTCTAACCAGCTAAGGTAACTGCTCTTACCTCCTCCCCACATGTCGAAGAATTTAGTGTCTAATGGTTCTCCTGTTTTACCTGGAGCAAAAGAAATATTTGGTGTCATCAAATTTTGCTTCAAGTGGATACAAAATAAAAGAAAAAGCCCACAGCCCCTAAAACCCATAAAGAGAACTCACTTCATAATTTGCCTTTTTTTTAAAAAAAAATTCTTTTGGAAAAACAGATAGTACAACTATAGGTTCCCTTTAGTGCCACATGGAAAGGAAGAAAGATTAAAATTACACTGCATGTTTTGCTATAGACTGGAAATTCTTATTCGATTTAAACAGCCAGAAAAAATAGAAGAAAGCGGACCATGTAATAATCTCATTAGATTGCTTTTTTTTCTGCTATGGTATCTATGAAGGCAGCGCTTGATAGAAGTTAGAGTTTTCTTCTGAATACATACATTGAGAGTTTGGGAGACAGGCAGAAAGGCAGCTATATAATACAAAGGTAGGTATTTTGGTTCTGAACAGACTGAGACAATTTAGGAGGGCAAAATAGGATTAGGTAAGTATTGTTCGAGTCATGCTTTAGATGACATAAACCTGAGTGCAATCCAAAAATAACATGAATTTATATTACAGTAAAAAGACACAGTGCTGTATCACTGCTATAAGGACTTGCATCCTACACATTAAGGATAAATCTGCCAGCCCTGATGTTCAGTTCAGCTTTCAAGGTGATGAAGGTGACGCACAGGTAAAATTGTCTGGTTTTATTGAAAGTTAAGAATCCTGAACACAATTACATAACATGATGTATTTAGGGACAAGATCTATAGATATGGACTATATTTATAGATTATATATAGATATGGACCGATTTCAAGCAAGGAAATAATGAGCTGGTCTTTCCGTGTAGAAACAGAATTGTTAAACAAGTTTCACTGAAAAGAGATCAACAGAATAATTTAGTCTACAAAGTTTTATTAGTGATGGCACCACACTAAGTCAACAGTAGTAGCATGTATCTCATGTCCTTTTCCATTTTATATGTACATTAGGAATTTATCTGATGTATCACTGAGATAATGTGGAATGCTGTGGTGACCATTTTTACTCCACATTTTTAGAAACAAAAGCATACTGAGTTTTTCTACTTTCTAACAAAAAGGTTTAAGTTCCAAGATCTGATATTGTCTTGGTATAAATATGCTAAATGTTTCCTTTTCTCCTTGTGCTTGCCTTTTACCACCCCATAGCATTTCACCTTAAATTTTGGAAACAATTTGAAAATGAAGACAATCCGCTCACTTAAAATGCCACTTACCATTGACCAAGGCCACGTTTATTCCTCTGCCAACATTATTTTTAACTCCACTCATTAAACTGAAACAAAAGAAACAATTTTATTTTTAATAGGACAATTTTCTGATGTGAAATGGTTCTGATTTTTAAATACGACCAATCAAATTTTAAGAGATACATAGTGGAAAGACCGTATGTTCATGAGTACTTATACAAAACAAAATCTCCTTGAACTAATCTGAATGGAGAACCGTAGACTGTCTCTCCCCAGTTGTATCCATTTAATTTGATCGCTTAATCATCTTGGTTTCAAAGTACGAGTGTATATTTAAAGTGTCACAAAAAATAAAGTGCTATTAAAGTATTTAAGAAGATTCCTTGCAATTAAAGAACCTGAAACAAATAATAATTTGAGGAGCTTTGCAGAGTCACGTAACCAACATTTAATGGGTTTTTTGTAAGTACATGAAGAACAAAAATGTCTTAATGAGTTTAAAAGCTAACCGAACAAAATTAATTAGCTAACAGAATTAAAAGCTAAGTGAATAAAATTAGTATTACAGCATCACACTAAGAAACAAGAAAGCCAAAGCAGATAGCTACTTGTACCTGTAATAGGACACCTAAATCCAAGAAATAAATAGTTAATACATAGACAAGACTTTATGAAAAAGTTGAATACAAGCTTGGAGTACGGTTACACATTCCAAGAAAACCATCACAATCTGTGACAGCAACTACTTGGCCAAGCTCAGACTGGCAAAGGAACTGGGAAGAAGAGATGTCCTGTGAAATGGAAGCCCTTCAGAGCTGTAAAGAGGAGCTAATGGGAATGCTAAGATTGTTGGGTAGGATGCTCTGCTGCCTTGGGCCATGGTGAGCGTACCACTCCAGTGAGAGAGAGCTTCCAGACCTCCTCGTCCCTTTTCACTAGCACTGTATAAAGACAGATCTCCGTTCTGCTTCCAGGCCCCAAATATCCCAGCATTAGCATTTTGAAGGCAAAAGACAGAAGGAGGAGCAAGAGTTGAAACAATTACATAAATTAAGGTAACAAGCCTTCAGCTGAGATTCAAGAAAGCACCTTACTGTAAGCATATAGGTGCACATATCTCGTTAATTACCAACGCACTCTAAACAGATGCTTTAAAATAAATTCTGATCAGGATTTCTTTAACTTCCCTAGGTTGCTCTAGGAAAGGGCTGCAGATCTGTAAAATCCTGTTATGTTCAATATTTTTTTCACATTTCCTCCACGATCATCTGATTTTCAGGTCATGTCTAACCGTCCGTTCTAAGCCTCATTTCAAAGGAGTGCATCTTTACACACAAAACACTGGCTCTCTCATGCTAACTTAATAGTGGTTGGCTAGAAACAAGTTATGGTCTATTACTGAAGTATGACAGAAGTCTTCCCCTCTGATGCTATCTTTTGCTCCCAGGATGAAGAGAGAAGGCAAAATTTAGAGGAATGTCAAATTTAATAGACAACTATCAGGAACGGACTCAGTATTAGCTAGTTCAGAGAGGCCGTGAAAGTTAATGGTAACTCTTGGCACAGTGACTTCAGCTTTAAAGAACTAGTAATCAGAGATGAGAGAGTTCATATTCTTCTGTTAGTCCTCTAAGTTATACCATCTGTCAAGAAATCTGATTAAAACTAAAACTCCAATTCAATAACTTCTGAAACAGAAGACATTGGCATTTTCTGCTGAAATGCAGAATTTAGTTCTGGTGAGTAAGGAACTCCAGAAGTATTCTGGCCACTGGAGAATCATTTCTTCTCTGATCATATTATTTTCAAGTCATGTCTGAGCATCCTTTCTGAACAATAAAAACATATGGCAAATAAAGACTGAAAACATAAATGAAAAAAGGCAGTGAAGTTCTGAACACAATCCTTTGCCTATATAAAATTTAGTGGACATTTAATTTACCAAAAAGAATGAGAACTTCCTTTTAATTTAACTACAAAATTCTCTGTAAATAAATACCAGTCAAAAAATATCCTGGGTGACTAGATGCTGAAAATCCACATATACATAACAAAAGTTTAAGGGATTTCAGACAACACAAAAATCTTGCAAATTTGAATACAAGAATTACTAGTTATTAAGGGAATGCAGTGGAACATTCTGCTAAAAGGTTACAGTGGCACAATCATTCAACTTGTTTCTTAACAGAAATAAAACCGTATAGAGATGTTGTTAGTAAAGAAGTATAGCAATACCACCCTTTTTCTAAAAAGCCCATGAAGTATTAACTACAATGTTTAATAATTTGATGATGGCTACAGTTTGTTCTTTCTAATTTGGATTATGTCCTTCCAATATAGGAGAACAAGGCTATAACTGAACTTATATACAACAGAATTCTTATTTCACACCAAAATATCTATATAAGAGAAAAATTGCAAAATTAAATGCATTCTGAATTTGGGAGCATCTTT
The DNA here is from genome assembly GCA_026413425.1 of Tringa solitaria. Lineage (NCBI taxonomy): Eukaryota > Metazoa > Chordata > Aves > Charadriiformes > Scolopacidae > Tringa > Tringa solitaria. The sequence goes on along the minus strand of JAOXJM010000001.1, from coordinate 25,038,855 downwards.
AGTGCTCCCATAAACCAAGTCACATCCTTATGTTTAATACACAGCAAAACCAACTATGTTGTAAATATCATTGACAAATTATGAAAACTTATCCCTGCTTCTTTGTCTTGGAAGTATGAAGACTACAAAGTAATCAGAAAAAAGCATTTTGCAGGAGTGAGTTTACAAAATATCACTAAAAAAACCAAATTACTGAAAAGGAAGTAAGTTCTTCTAGAGCTCTGAGATACTACTCTACACACTGGAGACATCTTGTGCACCAAGTCACTAACACTACAGGCTGTAATGTGACAGCTTTCTCACAGGAGGGCAGTCGTTCCTCAGTTTTAGAATTCTTCCCACAATTTACAATCAACAAGTTGGGTAGCTTTTGGAAAAGAAATCTAACATCTTAGAAGCAAAGCAGGAGATAATATAAAATGAATCTCATTTTCTGGTAGACATTTAAATAGGCATTACAAGTTCTCCTCAGAAGGAATTCAGAAAGATTTTTGCCAAGGGGAGTTGGACTTAAGACTCCAATAGCTGTCCACTAAGGTGTGCACTAGTATTACAAGAATAATAGAGGGTTACTTGTCAACTTTCTTCAGTGAAATAAGTGAAATACCCAGCAGAGGATGTTTTGGTGTGGTTTTCTTTTTTTGTTTGTTTGTTTGTTTTTGACAGGAATAACAACTTCCCAGAGAAGTTGTAGATGCCCCATCCCTGGAAGCCTCCAAGGCCAGGCTGGATGTGGTTTTGAGCAATCTGGTCTAGTGGGAGGTGTCCCTGCCCATGGCACGCTGGTTGGAACTCAATAATCTTTAAGGTCCCTTCCAACCTGAACCATTCTATGATTGCATGATCTCTTCTTAGTTAACCAGAGAGACATTAAAAAAAGAAAAACACAAATCAAAAAACCAGAACAAAACCCCCAAAAAGCTATACAATCCTGAAATTAAAATTTTGCTTGCACTCACACAACCTCAAGTCTTCGCAGATACTAAGCTTCCTAGAAACCAGAAGGAGACCGTAGCAGACTTTGTAAAAATACCAATAAAAATACCACTCAGAGAGATTAGATAAGACTCCCCAAGGTCACAAAGCGAACCAGCGATAAGAATGGAAAGCAGAATGCAGCAGCTTTTCGTCCCTTCGTGCCAACAGTGTGCTCAAGCTCACTTCACACACGCTCCCCGACCGTGCTGAGATGCTCCGCTGCAAACCCACTCCCACGCAAGCCAGCGAGCTGGAGCCAAGGGGGAAGGAAGGGCTTGAAATCTGAAAGGTACCCGTGTTTATACTCGAAACATGAAGCGAGGAACCTGCACGTGTTTAGCTCTCAAGGAAAAGAAGCTTCCACTTCACCTTTGCTATGTCTTAATTGCTAGTTAGCGCTAAAAATATAATCTTATCTTCAAGATCACGTAAGACTCATCTTATAGAGTTAGAGAGTAAAGTGATGGAAAACGTAAACCAATACTTTTTATTCTCTTATAGATTAATTAACCTGTTTACTGTATTACATGGGATTATGTTGTCCACAGTGAAGTTGCCGTTAGCTCTATAATTCATTAGTACCAACCGCTGTACGTGCTGTCTGAGCCACTCAGTACTGACAGCCTGGGCTGAGAAACAGCTACTCTGGAGTAGCTTAAATGCAAACAGAAAACAAAGGTTTGTAAATGTGACTGATGTAAAAAAAAAAAAAAGACCTCCTGACAACACTAACATAATGTCTTTTCTGACAAGTGGCATGCAAAATTGAGTGGATAGAATGTTATACAAAGCTGCACATGCTGAGTGAAAATGAGCAGAACAACCTAAGAGCAAAGAAACAAAGTCTAAAAATAACTATTAATAGTCCCATTATGGGGATTACTGAAAGGTATTCAGTTAAATACTCTAGGCACAGTATTATTGTTAATACTGTGTTAAAAATACAATTATTAGAAATACAGAACTTAAAAACCAAACTGTTTCAAGCAGTTTCCTCACTTCACAATTACTTTAACTGTATTGACTTTAGTTAACAATCAGCACAATTAAATAACTACTGATCACTAAAATACTATTTCTCCCCTTTGAAGTAATCCTTTAAAAAAAAGTGGAAAACATTTTCTGACACTAGAACTATGGAAATAGATAGTTTAAAAGATGACCTGCAAAAGAATTCCAAAGCACAGTTTAAGATCATGACATTAAGTTAGAAGTATCAAGAATAATTACTTAAAAATACAATTGTTCATTGAATTACTATTAAAGGCACAAGAACAAGTTACTTGGAGGCAAGTTTGCATCTGACTTGACAAAATCTAACTAAACCTTAAGCCTGCAAATCTGAAATAAAGTGTAAGCTATCCTGCATGTATTAAAATAGCATACATTTATGAATTTAGTGCAGAGAACCACGTGTGCTTCATCAGAGATTAAGTTATAAGGCAATATAATTTTTTCACATGGTCAAACAGTTGGTAAAACAAGACCTATAAAGAATCACTTAAACTTCTCATTTTTTTGTACAAAGTGACTCTAGTCAGCATTTGGAAGAGATACTTAAAGAAAACAGGTAAAAATACTTACACATTATCTTCTACACAAATTTTAGGTCCAACTACATTTGCTGCTCCACTTGCCATTTTGAATGCAAAATGCTTTTCAGGACAAGCTTTAGAGATCCCACATTTGTACCTTGGAGGTTTTGTAGCTTTCAAAAGGAAATAAAATAGGATTTTAGAGATACCACCACAGGCAGGTTAACAGAGAAGCATCAGTCAGTTTGCTGGAAGAACGCAAGGAAAAGAGCAAAGACAAACAGTATCTCACATCCACAGTTTCACAACAGCTTAACATAATCTAGGTTCCTCATTATTCTACTTCTTATTCTCACCCCGCTGCTTGCTCTGGGACTGTCATCAAAAGCCACAAGACAAAACTACAAGTGAAACGCTGGCAAAAAACAGGCTTAACTAGAAATTTAGGAAAATCAGGAAAAGAGGAAAATTAGTTTCTGATTGCATTTGGAATGTAATTAAGACTTTCTTAACTAAGAAAAGTCAACGGTCTTTCTGTTATTGCCAAAAGCAAGTCACAGCAGTAATACATGCATATGAATACTCACAGTGTGCAGCTGCATCCAGTGCTGATCTAGCTAAAATGCAAAAAAAGTTTTACAAGATGTTACTATTAAAGTCGTCACCCACTATAAAAGATCCTATAAAGTTAAAACCTTTCTGTACGCCTACAAAAACAAGCTGGTTGAAGTATCAAATACATCCAAATATTATGTTCCTATATAAAACATTAACCTTTACACAGTAGAAGAATGAAAGCGATGAGGGACTTATTACAAGAGTAGGCTAGATATTTCATACAGAAAATAACTAAATACACACATTATATATGTATAATATACATAGAAAAATAATGAGAAATACACACATTATAAATAAAAACAGAATTCTAAAGTGTAAGAGTTTAAGACAAGCTTAAAACAAAATGAATTATATTATTGATTATGGCTCAACTAATTATTAATAGATGTCTGGAGAAAAGAGTCATCACTTACCAAATATGTGTCCTAAGTTTGCATCCATTTTTATTTCAAACACTTGAGATATGACATAAAACGTCAATAAAAATATCGCTACGACTACTACCAACTTGGCAGCACCTATTCAGAAGCAGAGAAAAGTTTCAAAAAAAATATCTGCAAAGGATAACATTCAGTTTACCAAAATTAACTACATGAGAAACATGTATCAGATTACATTAAGAGAAACTCAGAAACAGGATGATCATTTGTGGACTCACTGAACAGAAGTAATCTGTGAGAAATAGAAATTATAATGTAGGATGCAACTGAGCCATCCCATCAGGTCACCATATCAAATACTTGGTGTAGCATTTCAGCTTTCTCCAGCTTCATGCTTGTCTGACACCAGAGTACACCAACTCAGCTCAGCAGCCAGCACAAACCACAGACCCTCCTATGGAAATCCAGCTTAACGAAATGAACTAAACTGACCTAACTGGCTGCTGTCCAAAGGGGAAATGTCCACTTTTCCCCATCCCACTTCCCTGTTCTTAGGCACGTGTACCCGTTTCCTCACTGTTCACAAACACTCCTCTCTGTCTCCTCCCAACTGAGATATTTCTATTTTAATTTTGGCCAAGACTGAGCAGGGATCTGTTCATGCACTGTAGCTTGGCTTATTCTCATCAGTCAGGTGTCAGCATTTTATTTTTAAAAATGATCAGAAAACACCAAACAAACAAAGCCTCCTTTTCAACAAATTTAAATTGGTGACCATCAAAAAGCAAGTTTGAAAACTCAAGAGAGCTACTTTAAAAAGTAATAAAAAGCAGTACTTCTCCCTTTTAATATGTTGAACCCACAGGTGGCTCTAAGTTTTACAAGCCTGACTTTCTCCAGTGCTGAGCGGTCAAACTACCTGCTGGGAGAAGAGCTGGAAGCACACAACCACAGCAATTCACATCTGAAATGGAAGCTCAGGTGTATGTACTGCCGTGAACCCCACCAGTTTTTAGCATAATTTTCATTAGATTTCTACAGAATACTCCACTTTTAGCTCATTGTAAAATACTGAGAGCCGAAGTTAGGTGAGGAAGCATCTCATCAACATCCTGCCTTCCTGTCTCACCCTAGTATGTCAATCTGTATGGAAGAAGCAACCTTGCAGCATGCTTCTCTTTCTCAGATTGCCAGCCAAATAAATCCTTCAGAAAAAAACCCAAACTTATGTACTCCTGCAGATCTCAGACTGCTGCTGTGATGGGCTGTTCAGAAAACCTGAAAATAGACAGATTACTCAGCCTTCAGAGGGTTGAGAGATGTTAATCAATCATTCCAAAAGGGAATAGAAAAAGAAAAGGAAGATGAAGAAAAAGATAGAACTTTTTATTTGCTTGTAGTTCGGTTCTCCTCTCCCACTTTCCCTTTTCAGGTGTGTGAGCACATACATACTGTGTAAGAAAACACAGATGCAAACTTAATTTTAAAATATTATGCTGGAACTCCAGGGACTATTGCATTTGAAGCAAAGTGAACCGTGTGTAAGCACCAGAGAAAACAGATGATCTGAACATATGTTAAGAAGTGGAGAAAAGGTTTTCAAAGCAACACTGCTTAAGAAGACAAGATGGCACCAGGTTTTGGAATGTGTGATCTAGCAAGTGGCACTTGGAGAACATGGTGTTTCAGCAGACAGTAGGTGTGATGAACGAGAACTCAGCCCGAGCAGCAACCATCCCCTCCACTCCATATCCTTTCAACTGAACTGTGAGTGCTCCCTCTAAGGGAGAGGTATGAAATCTCCTAGAAAATTCTTTTAGCACTTGAACCAGAACCAGCCTGTTTGCCACAGGTTAAACGTTCTATAGAAACTGCCATAACTTCTTTGTCTATGGGTTTTAGCAACGAAAGCATTTAGGTGGAAGAAGAAGATTTGGAAAAGTCATTTTCCAGGTGATTTAGCCATCTTCTAAAAATTGCAGCATTTTCCAGTTCTTTATCAGATTTACTTTAGCAGATTGCTCCCAGTTATACACATTGAGGTTAATAAAACAACTTCAGTAGTGACAAAAATAATGACTAATTTAATGCATTAACAAGGTTAATGTGCAACTCTCCTGGAAAAAAAGGTGTTATTCTTTCCTAAAAGAGCCAAGAGTTGCTTCTTCTGCAACATAATACTACGGCTATTGATAAAAGTACAATGCATCAGAAACTCTAAACACTTCCAATTGCCACACAGGCTATTCTGCTGCAAGGAAATGTCTAGAATAGTATTTTTTGGTAGTGTTATATTGGCAAAGATCTTATTTTTACAACCACTACACCTTCTGTCAAGTAAAATCAGTTGCTCAGACCCTGTACTACAGTAACTTACCTCTATGAAAAGGCTTTTTAGAGCTTTCAAACTCCCAGTAACCATTCAGAAAGTTTCAGGCACTATATTATAATGGTACACAGCACTTTTGATTGGGGTGTATGGCAGGGAAGAAACTGTTTAAGACATCAATTGACCATTTCCTTATTCCTTCATCATCTTACAGAATTAGCAGCCCAAGTATATCAAGTCATGGCACCTTAACCATCAGATCAGCTGAAGCGTTTTAAACCAGCTGCTTGCTCTTAGAACCATCCCAAATTCCAAAATGAGTTTCATTAAGCAATAATTAAATGGAAGAGCAATACCTGCTACACCACTCAAGCTTATTTTAAGACCTTATTGTCACAACTTGTTAGTGCTGTCTGAAGCATTTCTTTGACAAGTGACAAAAGTCTGATTTTACTGAGCATACTTACCTGCTATTCTCATGTTTGGTCTTCAGCCAGCTAATGATACTACTGCATTAAAAAATAGCCACCTAGGGAAAAAGAAAAGCACATAACTGTAGTTACAGCCAAATAAGCTCTTTTGTGATGACTTAACAGTGAAAACCTATCTAGATTTTCTAGCCTATAACATTAACAACAGTTTTCCTAAATACCTAACTCTTAATGCTCACAGTAAAGAAGATTTAAGATGGATTTCTGATGTACTGCTTTCATTCGTTACTTCATGAAACAAGCGTTCTGAAAAAAATATTAATGTAATTTCATCAAATCCACTATAAATTCTGTTCAACTGTCAACCCTTCAATCTGTGATGTAAGTATTTATCAGTGCTGCATCTAAACAACCTTTGATTTCCTAGAGCTACGTGGTTAAAAGTCACCAGCTCCATCTGCACTGCTTCAAGGTCCTAGCAACTTTTGGATGCAAGTTGTTACTTGGCAACACGACATAGCAAAGTATGCTTTAGAGAGAAAAGATTTATGCATTTTGGCCTTTAGGATACTGCATAAACCACATTCTGTGGAACTGAACACAGGTTATTCTAATACTTTAATATATTCATTACAGGATTGTAATAAACACAATGATCACTTATCGCAGCATCCAGAAGATTCATGTGATGGTCAACGGTGACATAAGCACCAACCCTAGAGCTGAGACTATTTCCAAATAAACTGAAAACCATTGCCTATGAGCAAACACCATATAAGCACCCAAAAGATTCTTCTTGAGAAGAGCTTGCACCATGTGAAGTCAAAACAGACTCTGCTCAAAGGCTGTCACCTCTTCCTCAAGCACTTCCTTGTCCCTGGGCTGTACCAAATCTTCTGCCCTCTGCTTGCAGAGCCAGACCATTGCTGCTGGCTCTGCATCATGGTCACCCTCAGCCACGGTGGGACCATGGAGCCTGGACACCTTCTGTCTCGAGTTTCCCCCTACTCCCAAATCAAGAAGCAGAGGGGAAAGATGACCACGTATAGAGAACTTGGCACCCTCAGCACTGACATGGGATCTATGCAAATTGGGTTCTGCAAACCTTGCAATCTTTACTAATGAAACACTACATATCTATTAGAAACACATTAATTCATTTTAAAACATCGAAGTAGATTAAGCACAATTTTTTTTAAATTAACTGAAATAAAAATTTGCTTTTAAACAGTACACTACCTGAACTGTTCTCTCTCATTTCTTCTCTTCTTATCATCATAACTAACAAAGAGCCCTCAATTACTTTTGAAAATACATGAGGCATTCAGACAAATAGCAGTCTTTAATCAGTACTTCCCTTCTGGACTAAAAAATAACAATCTATTTCTGAATTTGCATTTTGCTGCGTAACTACTTACATTTAATCCAGCAAAAGAAAAACTACTGGTATTCAGGGATCTTGCTGGATCATCTACACCAAGGCCCAATTTGAAAACATGTAATAAACTATCCTTCTAATCCAAGTAGCCATCCCACACATCCATCACAAAAGCTACAGCATCCCTACGCTCTGCAGTCCTGTGCCATGATTTGAAGAACCAACAAAAACCATGATCTTTAGAAATTATTTGAAAAGCTACTGTCATTGAAAATCGGGAAAATGCAAATCATTTGGAGAACACCACCACACAGGTCTCAGGGTCTATGCTAGGGAAGAAAACTGGATATTACACAAACAACTTTTTGCCTTCACTTAACTCAGTATCTCTCAGTTCAGTGACTTGTGTCCACACCCTCTTTGCCAAAGACATGGTCATTGTGCTCTACTGCTTACAAGTTTCCAAGAGGATGGTTATCAGAGAAATAATCAGGAAAAAACACGTATCAGTATAGAAATATTTATTTCTACTCCATAAGAATTTGAAAATAAGTAACAAAGTTTGAAAAGCAGACAAATGTTTTTGAACACTAAGGTTGTACTACAAGGGAAATCTCATGGCATATTATGGACATAATATACCCATTATATTTAAAGCCACATATATTATATCCATATATAGTATCTTCTTTCAGCGAAAGGCTAGTTTTTATCTGTCTTATAAAAAAGCAAAAAGAATCTGCCAGCGCAAATAAACTCATTTTGTTTCAAAGTCTGTGGAACTGAATTATTCTAAGCTCTTTTCTCTCTCCTCCCCACCTCCGGAAATATATCAACATTAAAATAAACACCATCTGTAGTCTGAACAACCACGAGCTTGTTTTAAGTCAGCACTGGAAAAAAAAGAAGTTTCTTCTTTCTGTTTTACTATAAACAAAACCACATAATGAATTCAAAGCATGAAAGCACGAATAGGAACAAAACCTAAAAGCAGAAAGTAAGTGAAACAATCACAGGATCCCACTTTGACTGCTGAATGCCTTTATCCCAAGAGCCCCATCCAGGAGTCTCAGTGATCACTATTTGCTGCAATCAACAAATACACAACAGAGAAGATGCATTTTAAGCGTGAAATGTTTTTAAATTAGAAAGAGTAAAAATTACTATATTATGCCTCAACATGAAAGGAATTTTTGAAGTGATACAGAGATTCTTTTCCTAAACTACAGGATCCCAAAAAAATTGTGGGTTTTGATCTAGTGAATAAATACAGGAATGCTACAGTACAGATAAATATTGTACAGCATTTTCCAGCTGCAACAGAATAATTTACAAGCGCCAAGTCCTTTCTCTATACAGTATTATCTTAGAATAGTTTTTAATTCAAGACAGAACAGGAATAAAATAGGTCAGCCCATGAGCCCTCATGAATGCTTATAGACCATTACTCCACATCTTTCATATTAGACCTCAAAACTGGAATTAGGGAAGTGATATAAAAACAGATTTGGAATTTTTAGGAGTATCTTCCAGACCTACCTGGATGCAGTCCTGAGTGATGTGCTCTGGGCAACCCTGCTTTGGCAGGGGAGTCGCACTAAATGATCTCTAGAGGTCCCTTCCAACTCTGACAATTCCGTGATTCCGTGTATTTTAGGATCATTTAAAAAACAAATAACACAGGACAACTGAGCTTGCTCAGGCTCAGATGCACAAAAACAGTAGCAACAAGATTCCTTTAAGAATGGGCTAAAAACCCCCAAAGACTATTTTTCTCCTATTTGACATAAGATGCCATTAAGCGGGGACAGAGGAATTACAACCAAAGTATCTCCTTGACTTATGAATGTCCAGTTATATAAAAAACCACTTGATTACTATATTAACATAATTTATCTCCGTCAAGCAGTAAAAACAAGGCTCACATTTATCACTTACTAGTCAGAGTCCAAGGCAGGAGGTGCAGCCGATGGCAGGGTCTACAGGCAGCCCCCGAAGATAACAGTACAAGTCTATACTGCTGAGGCAAACGCCAAGGAGAGCACCACAAAACAGGCAACAGAAGTGATCTACAAGTCACAAGGTAAAACGGCTGGTTTGGGGAAACATTATATTGTGTGACTGTGAAACATGGATTTTCTTTTTCTTCCGACTGTTTTCTTAGTGCAGAACTTAAGAGGATTATCAGTCAAGGTCTAAAGCTTAGGCAGCAGAAAGGAACCAAAAAAAATCCCTAACATGCAGCATCAAGTGTCTTGAAACAAGAAGCAATCCACAGAAAAACCAAAACCAGTGCCTTCAGATGCTGGTTTTCCTCTACATCAAGAAAAAGCAAGTTGTTACTCCCCGGGGTGGCCTACTGAAGGGAGATGCAGCAAACTGCAGGTTTTAATCTATCACAGACAGCAGTAAAGGTGTTTTAAGTCAGAAAAATTCCAGTTACAACCAGCATAGTCAAATACCTGCACATGGCACATGCTTTTGTTCACAAGATGAGTATCACCATGAATTTCAGCTATTCTATTAAACTTCCAATATTCCTATCTGTCAAAGGAATCTTGTGCAACTCTTCATGAGGCTGGAGGAGTATGCTCTCCTTTTCCTATGATCTCACTCAGTGCAAAAGATGTGGACACGTCTTCTCCCAGCAACAACCATATCTGTCCAAGAGTTTTCTGAACCCTGCTGCCTGTCATCGCCAGTTCGAGGGAGCTGGCGTTCAGGAGAACAATCGGTGGCAAGACATTCAGACCTCTCAACTACAGGAAGCCATACCCACATCCTGAACAAAGAGCAGAAAACTGAGAAGTTATGGTCCACAGGCCAGTAGATTCAGTAGCTGGTGGATATTTTTCTTATAACACTTCGATGACGCTAACCTTCAGCCAAGCTCCACCAGCCAGACAAGCTGGTCCAGCAAGATGGAAAAATTCCAGTATGTAAAGCTGTGAAATACTGAGTAGCAGAAATCAAAGAAAAAGGGAATGCTTTGTTAAACTCACGTGGAAAGTTCTCTTTGAACTGACAGAACGTGAGGGACTCAACAACAAAAGTAAGAGAAAATCATCAGACAAGCCAGAAACTGGTGTTGCCGTATCAACAAGTTCAGAAACTGCTCTTTCAGCACAGTCCAGTGCACGGCTTGCCCATTTCCCTCAGGAATAGGAATGAAAAGGTAGAGAGCTCACTGAACCAGAGAAGACAAGAAGTTACAGGTTATAAATCTTTTCTGAACACTGGCACATCATTGTCCAGTTCCATCCTTGCAGTTGAGTGTCTGTCCATGCAGAAAAAAGTTATTTATTCTGGATGCAAACTTCTAGGGAGTAGATATGAGAAAAGACAGTCGGGAGCTAAGGTTAATGGTTGCCTTTTTTTTTTTTTTTTCCACTCCACCCATCCTTGTGCATTGTATTTTGTCCCAAAGCATGGGCAATTTCCAGATGTTGTGATTTGCAGTGCCAGAGCCATACCAAGCAATCCCAATCACAGCCCAAAATGCTGTATGTAGGGTGCCATAATAAAAGTAGAAGAAAACCAGAAAACACCATCTTACAAAAAATAAAAAATAAAAAGGAAGAGAGAAAAGCATTTTCCCCCACTCTGCTCCACTTATTAACTTGTGTGAGGATGAAATCTGAAATATTTAGCACATATGTCCACACAGCTACTGCACATACTGTGATACATACCAAAACCACCTTCAGTCAGCTTTTAAAAGTGACCAGTGTCTCTTGAGAGAACCCTGCCAGGTACTTCACACAGGAAATTCATAATAGAAGCCTCATTTAGGAAAACTATGAGCCCATAATCCTGCCAAGCAAATCATCATCATGTTTTATTAAAAGATATAAAGTTTCCAGCATGCCAGGATTGAGTTCTTTCCACTTTCACGTCTTAGCTATGATGGTCATCAAGCAAGTTCACTTCCTAGAATCAAGGCACAAGAGGAAGTTCTATTGAAGCACGGAATGAAGTCACGATTTCAGTCCAAAAACCAGCAGCAGCCGTGAGGAACGGGATGCGAGAGGTGACAGCAGCGCTCTAATACTGGGCTCGACAACATGGTACCGCTGCAGAAGCGCTAACTGCTCATTGGGAACGGCACCCACGGCGTGGCTACGTGTGAAACTAAAAGCAATTATTCTGCCCTGCCTGAACAAACAAAAATTACTCTGCTTTATCTGCTATCTAGACTTTTAACTGAGACTCATATGTAGGTTTTTTCCTTAATCTATCTTAAAGCATAATCCCCAAATGGTAGAAACTAGATAACAATTACATGACCTAAATACAATAACTAAGGGCTAAAAGAATCAGGTTTGCTCTGTAAGGAACTGTTAAAGCGAAGAGAGAAGTAAGGAACAGACACCTTGTCACTTACCTCCAAGGTGTAACTTTAAAATTGTTTTAAAAGATGTTGAGATGGACTGTTCTCAATATCCAACGATTGCTGCTTATCTATTTGTAGCTATACCGCTGAAGAAAAACAACTTTCTAGCTACAAGGATAGACAAGAAATACCAAAGGCGGCTGTAAATCATCATAAAAGTCTAGAAAAACACGAAAGACAGGTTTTCTTAATGCAAGTAGTCTCCAAGGTGTGAGTTAGTGTCCCCTTCAATATTAACCACCTATTTCCACATTATTATACGCAAATCTGTACCAAGATGTATAGCACTGTATCTGTATCAGCCTGATATGCTTTGAATTAAATTCAGAGGGAAATTTTTGCCCCTAAACAGAATTTAAGCATTTGTATAACCTCAAAAATGGTC
>JAOXJM010000001.1:25005380-25026325 GCA_026413425.1 Tringa solitaria | reverse complement strand
TAAAGCTAATACCTGTTTTTATCTGTATTTACTATCTGTTAATATGAATAGCATACTGAGTACACCATACTAGAACTAGATAAGCATTCAAAATTACTTAGTACTAAAAGGGGAGGGTGATAAAAAAGGCTTGAGCTTTTATTTTTATTTCTGAGTCATGAGTAGATTAGGACAATGTTTATTTTTTTGCAGTACAAACAACCTTCCTCAATGATTAGCAGATAGATTTTTTTCATGTCAGAAAACAGCTCAAAAAAAAAAAAGCTATTTTACCTTTTCTTTTTTTTTTTCTTTCATTCATCTTTTACCTTTTTAACCTGGTAAAATGCAAACAGTGGAACAACATTTTCTTTAATCCAGCCTCTGTTAATAGATAATTTCAGTCTGTCGTTTTCAAGCAGTTCAGATCCACGGTGGTCTTCTACTCAAAATTACACAGTGGATTAGATGTGTCAGGGACAGCATTAGATATTCTTATACGAGCTCTGGTTTTAAACCAGTGGTTGTGCCAACCTCAATTACATGCCATGGACCAAACAGCTGAGACAATCGAAATAATTCCATGACTAAATTTGAGTAGGAATCTAAGCTTCTACTATGATAATTTTATTTAAATACAAGATGTGTTTCCTCACCCAGATGATGGCTTATCCTTCTGCTAGATTATGCATAGTTTTTCCACTGTGTTAACAAAATTCTTTTAATTTGAAACTGGTGAAGGGCACACAGAGAATAGAATTTTATCTTTAAAAAACTAACTACTATAGCTCAATGTTTTTGGTATGATCATGTACCATTTGTGTCTCCCGATCACAGAGGCTGTGACCCAAGTAGTTGCTCCCTGCAGGCACTCCTATACCCATATGAATTCCTTGTGGTTATGGCAGAACTCCACATAGGCTAAAGGTTTGTCCACACAGAACCACTTACAGACTCACTTTTTTTTTTTTCTCCTTTGAGACAAATACTACCATGAAGTATAATTATTAATTTCTTACAAAAATGGTATCACCTGAATTGTAGTCTTCCATATGTGTAAAATTCAGCTTGGTATTCTGACAACACTGAATTAGACCCAAAGTATTTGCACGTTAAAGCAAGATTTTATTTAACTTCTGTCAACTGCAAATGAAACCCAAATAAATTTAGCAAGTGAAACTCAGACTTATTCCAAAATTAAAAATAGGTAGTTCAGCTACCATTGCAGCTCCTATGTTGCAAATCCTGCTATGTGGTTTCACTTCTACGAAAGGAAATACACATGAGAAGCAGCATTATGTCAGGGCGTTTTAATCCCTGATGTGCAAAACAAAAGTTCCCAAATGACTTGACAAATCACTGACCAGACAAACTTTTGCTAGTGGCATCAATCCAGTACTTTCACCTTAGGCAACACACAAACTAGTCAGTCTCAAACACAGAAAAATTCTCCTGAATCCTGGCAAGCCTGAGTACTGAGGCATTCTACCCACTGAGAATGAAACTCAATCCACATTCCTTTTCCAAGTAAAATAACAACCAACACCAAAATATCCACCAAAAAAAAAAAAAAAAACCAACCCCCCAAACAAAAAACTCAAACCTCATAGGCACCCAATCCATACTCTGAAGACTCTTTTCAAATATTACACAAAATTTACTGGCCCATATATTTAAAAACGGGATTTAAGTTTACTGTCCCTAAAATCCATACTATTCATACACAATAAAAGTAAACTGTACTGTTGCCACTGATGTACCTGTTAAAGAGAATCTTAGCCCTGTATTTCATAGGATTGGATAAAATCACATTGAGAAATGCAGATAGATAAAATTCTCAAGGACAAATGGCTGAACCTCATTCACCCACTTGCTTTCCACCTTCACAGAGAAGTACATAAATCTCTCAACAGAGATTTAAGAGAGTAAGGTTTAACATTTTCTTCTGTCAAATGATGAACAAACTATTTTGAAACTCAAGCACTGCTGCAATTACCACCTGTTCAAAAGTTCAAACCCACTGATTTGTTCTCAGTTCTGTTTTTTAAGAAACAAATTACCACCTTGATTTTGTAAGACAGCAAAGTCTGTTCAGTCTTTCCACAACAGGAAGGAGTAAGTAAAGCTTCACAACTCATTTATCTGCAAGATCACCAGGTCTCACTTGAAATAACGTGTTTCCAGAACCCAGTAGACATTTCCTATGTACAACAGCTTTCACATCTTCAATCAAAGAATACCAAGCCTGTTATCAGGATAATGCATCACTACTGTGCATCTTAACCTGCCCTAACAGCAATTCTCAATGGAACTACCGTACAAAAAGATTATGGGTCTAAAGAACAATTAACTTACATATAATTAGTATGACAACATAGGCACACACGACCACAGCAGAAATTTATTTAAGGCTATGGTTACGGCACATCACTTCACACCAGGGCCCATTCTGAATATCAAGCAAGCAAACAGAACAGGAAAGGAGCGTTACAAATGCCTCCTCTACAGGTCCCAGTTTACTGCTGGAAGACCAATCTGTTTCTCTGCACTATTCTCCTCCCCAAGCACAACCAGACTCTAGATGGTAGGCTTTAAGACGTCAGAATGAGGTCTCATCTTATGAGTTAGACTCATTTACTGCACAGACCACCACATCACAGAACTGCACACCGAGGCCACTGACACAGCGAGGCACGGAGCTCCTAGACACCCTGCCAGCCAGAGAGGATCAAGGGTGCCAACAGTAGCAAGGGACATCACACACTGCTGCTGCAAACAAACAAACAAAAAAAACCATACCACTTCAGCATGATCTGAGACTGCATATTGGAGAGCAGTTTTAATGTTTGCTTAGCAGCAAGTTGATCTCACCAGGAAGCTGAGGCGTGCGAAGTGCTCTCAGGTGACAACTGGTCAGAGCACTGTTGATATCTGTCCCCCCTCTTGCTCTATGGGGTACAGAAACCACTGCTCCACCACAGGCTGCCTTCTCATCCACCCAGCTCCCATGCAGATACGAGACTGCTGCTGGTGACTAATAACTTCCATGCTGCGTGAATCCTCAGAATCCAAATGCTCCTGTGGCACAGGCAAGTCATTACTACTGGTCCACACTGGTGCTGGACAGGCCACCACTTGTGAACCCTGAGGTGGAAGATGGTGAGAAATGGAGGGGAAGTCAGCCAGTCACACGATCCTTAACAGCTCAAGAGTGACTCACTTCCAACTGAAGACACAAAGAGACAGCAACAACACCTGCAGTTTCTAGACTGGTTTCTAAGCTTCAAGGGATTAGAACAAACATACCTCATGGCTGGGGCCAATCTTCTAGCGACCAGCACCAAACACATAAGCCATACCTAAGAAGAATTAATTTCACAGCAAAAAAAAAAAAATTCTAGGGATCAATATATTCTTTTTATATTTTTGTGTGTGTATATATATATACACTTTGTATACTTTAGTCAATTGGCACACCATCCCACAAACTAAAATCTGACACAGACATCTTCTATCCTTTGAGATTTTAAAATCTAAGGATCATCATAGGTGGCAAAAATCAAAGCTACGTTGGATAGCAAGTTACTACCTGTCATCACCTATGGAGAAATTTGCCACGGTAAGTACACGTGAACTAATTTGAGGAACGGCATCCTTCAGTGACCGAAAGGTGCTTCCCACAGTGAGCTTACCACTGAGACTCACAGCCGGCAGGAAGACGCTGATATATAATCACTGTATACTGTAACAACTCCTGATACCATGCCTCTCTGGATCATGCTATTCTAAGAGAAAATCACTAATTATTACAGAAATTCCTGCAATAAACTCCTTCCTGCATCGACTCAAATGCAGCTCCCAAACTATTCAGTTGTCACTGATGTTCAGCTGACCAGCAGGCAAACAGCCACAGCAGGTCCCTCAACCACCTCACCTGGTACTTGCAAGAATATCTGGGCTGATCCAAAAGCAGAATTGTCTGGGAGCCACTCACCAGCTTTCTGGCAGCAGCAGTACTAGCTTATACCAGCTTAAATGTTTGTGAAACAACAACTCAATTAACTAGTGATACCAAAAGAGATAAAGGAAAAAGGCTTGGCTACCAGGAGACGCTTACTTTCTCCTCAAGTAGAAGAAAACTGGAAAAAGGGTGGGAGAAGGGAAGAAAGTCAGCCAGTCAAAAGAAGAAAAGCAAGTCTTATGAATAGAAGGGAGACCGTAAATGTCATCTATTTTGATGTTTAAATTAAGATTTTAACTGGACTCTCATGAGAGCTACCACGCACATTGTGCAACTTTCTGCCATTAAAACTTACTCAACAGCAATGCACGTTAAATGCAGAGCAGAGTTTACCCCAGCAGCTCCCTCTGTCCTGATGAAGTCTTCCAGAGCTTCTCCCCTCTCCCACAAAGTCTCTCCCATATCCTCTTGGCACTCAGCTCCCAACAAGAGCTGGAAAATAGAAACTATTTTTGCATCACAGAAATATGTAGATGGAGAGCAAAAATAGCTGAACAATTCCAAAAGAGTAACTATTGCTAAGCCCTTTGAAAACTTAAGTTTGACTAGATTTCAGAAAGCCTAGGCAAAAATAATACTTACTTATTATCAATGGCTTGGACTACTGGATAGGGATAAGCTTTTGAAATTCACAGATAACACTGAGATGCAGACAGATGCAAACACATTAAAGAGCAGATTTAGAACTACAAGTTACCAAAAAATATTTTTTTTTCTTCTTAAGAAAATAATCCCTAAGTCCTCTCAGGACACATATACCATTAGGAAAAGCACAAGGAGGCTATACTTGGATTCATGGTTAGACATAGCATTTTAGATGAAGCAGGAAGCCAGGAGCACCTATTTATAGGTTACGAATGCTTTAACATCCATCCGGGTCGAAAATTCTGGCACCAAGAAATGAGATTTCAAGCAGCAATACCAGTTTAAAGTTATTTCCTCATCACTGGTCTTTCATGTTGTCACTGAGCCTCACGCTTGGATAAGCATGAAAATTTATGAGATAGGTGAGCTCACCTGCCACGTTGTTCCTGCCCCACTCACCATTTCTCCAGCCCAGGCCACCTGACTTTGCTGGCTAGGGAATGCTAACCTAGTAAAAGAGAATTAATGTGGTTTCTGCCAGATTAGCAGAAGACAACTTTTAGGAGTGGTGGGAGGCAAAGCACAGCAGCATCGGGCTGCTAGATTTGCTCAGCCATTTCACGAAGCCTCACTGCAAGACTCTTAACTTAATTTCTGACACCACTGCAGATCACATTTTTCCGAAAGTAATCCTGAGAATTTATGGCAGCCTTGGTTTCAGATCAACGTGGGACTTCCCAGAGGGATCCTTCTAAACTGGGAAACAATTACAATAATTTCAGTGCTGTTGACAGGAAAATGATTGTCGGAGGGCTGCACAGCTGGCCACTGCCAGAGAAAACACACAGGTTTACAGTTATTATGCCTTAAATCCTGAACTTTCTCAGCAGATTTTAGTCAAGGTCTCAACACTGAACATATATATCACTTATATTAGGACTCATGGAGATACTGATTGCTGATGTAAGTGGTAAGACTTGTTGGTCCTTACACGCACATGTCAACCTTCTAACCTCTCTGGGACTGCAGGTTTGAAAACCAGAACCTGAGTTCTATTTGAATAACAACTTCTCTTTGAAGAACTTAAATCTTAAGGAACAAGTTCTCTGTGTCTGCTGTGGATTCATCCTAAGGACATGTAATCTTTAGGCTACAAAATGATCTGTAAAAAGTGATATTTTTGCAGTTTACGTAGTACTGATCCATCTTGCGATCTTACAGGAAAAAAATAAAAAATCCCTTTCCCATAGAGCATGCTAATATTATGAACAAAGCTGGAAACTAAACATTTGGGAGCTCACTTTTTGAATACCAGCCTGTCAAAGTTCCATTAAATTCTCAAACTCTTGCAACGTTTTCACTCTTTTCTTAAAGCGCTGAGAATTCTCATTAAATGCAGAGCACGTCTCGCCTGAAGCACTCGGGCTGCACCTGGAGAGGCCGGGCACAAACCCGTGGGCAGCCAGAGGTGACTTTTGGAACTATTTACTCTGCGGCCTTACTGGGCGAAACGGTCAGGACTGGTGGAAAGAGATGGAACCGATGGCCTGCGACAAACCAGGTGCCTCCTCCATCCCCGAGCGATTAGATGTCCTTACAGGACAACACCGAGCTATTCGCTTGCGAAGAGCCTACCTGCAGGCTTAAAGCAACCTACAGAACTCGTTTTACCACAACTACACAACCCAAGAGATGAAAAAGATTTCTTCACGCTTAAAAGAATCCCTGGGGGAGGAACACGTGCTAATGAAGACATTCAGACCTTGATTAGTTTCGTAGGCTTAAAAAAAAAAAAAAAAAAAAGCCTGTTGTGCACGGTCATTAACCAGCCATTTGCATTTTTTCATATTTTTTTTTTCTTCTAAATAATTCTCCTATTAGTATTTAATAAGCGCTTTGTTAAAAGAGGACCAGTCGGCTGCCTTCCGCCGGCGAAGAACTAGCAGGGGCTTCGGGGCGCACACTGCGCGGCATTGCGAGGGGGGGCGCGCAGCAGGGGCGCACATTGCGCGGCATGGGGGGGGGGCTGGGCGCACACTGCGCGGCATTCCGCGGGGGGTGTGAAAGGGGGGAGAGCGCGCAGCGGGAGCGCGCCCCGCGTTACAGAGAGCGCCCGGCAGCGGCGGGGAGCGGAGATCTCCGCCGAAGTCTTGGAGTCACGACGTGACCGTTCAAGCTCTTTCCCGCGTGAGGGGAAAAAAGGGGAAAGCTCAAGAGATGGGGTGAATTACACAGCCCCCCCCCCCGCCCCTCCCCGGCAGCTCAGGCGAAAACGTAACTTAAGACACGGTAACATTTACCCACCCCCAAAAATAATGACTGAAAAAAAGTATAGAATTACTGTGGGTTTTTTCCTACTTCAGCAAGGCGGGGGCTAGAAACCAAACGGGCACCGACTGCTCCCACAGGTACCTCTCCGCAAACCGGGACGCACGGCACAGCCTCCTTCCGCATCAGCTCACGCCTCTTCTCTCTAACGGTCTATTTAGCTTTTAATTAAACACACGCATCCCCTCCCCTACCCCCAGTACATCCACCGGAGCCCCCCCTGCCCGGCGGAGACGAGCGAGGGAAGGAGGCGGAGGGGAAGAGAGGGCAGAACCACCACCACCACCCCCCAGCCCCGCTCGCCGCCCGGCCCCCCGCTTGCTCCGCGGGGCCCGGCGGGACGGGGGGTGCCGCCCGGCTCTGCCCCGCACCGGGGGGCCCTGTCCCGCCTCAGCCCTTCGGGCGGAAGGCCGGACGCGGGGAGAAGGGCCAGGCGGCCCGGGGAACTCGGCCGGCTCGGGGGAAGCCGACAGCGGAGGTGAGGGCAGGCGGCCAGCGCCAGGCTGGCTGCCCCGCGCTGAGGAGAGGGACGGGCGGCGGGAGGAGCAGGGGCCGCCCCGGTGAGGGGAGGAGGGGGATGGCGGGCGCCTGCCGCCCCGCGGAGAACGCGGAGCCCTTACCTGGGCCGCACGGGCACGTCGCGCAGCGCTCCCCCCTCAGCTGCTGCCCCCGGCCCGCCCGCCGGCGACGGAGCAGGAAGCCCAGCGGAGCCGCCGCCGCTGCAGAGGCGGAGGAAGGCGCGGAGGCGGCGCGCCCGCCCCCTAACGGTGGCGGACCGGGGCCGCAGCCCCGCCCCCGCCGCCAGCGGAGGGGCAGTCCCGGTTAGAGGCGGGCGGTCGTGGCCGTGGGTGGCGTCCGAGGGGACAGCGGGGCCTCCCCGGGTGCCCCCCGGAGGGAGCGGGTAGGGGCCCGTCCGAGCTGGCCTGGCGCGGGCGGCTCCTCTGGTCAGGGCGGTTCCGGACTACAAGTTTTTGGATCGTTTAATGAAGGCTAATTATTCCCCCCCCTTAAAAAACCGCCTTCCGTGCGTACGCGCGCAGCTACCCGTCCGCAGGGGTGCTCGGTGTGCCCAAGAGCCCGCCCGGTGTCCCGGGCCGGCAGGGACTGGCAGGCTGTGTGAGACCTTCGTGCTTGTTTAGTTTAGATTTCAAACACCTTACCCCCCCCGCGCACCCCAAACACATCAGAAGTTACCTTCTATTAGCGAATAGAAAACGCGTTTTCTGCTTTAAAAAAACAAAAACCAAAAAAAAAACCCACCACCACAAAACAGAAACCCCAAACTCCCACTTTTTTTTACAAGTATCTGTTTGATCAGTCAGACGGGGCTGATCTGTGCTACTGCATAAAAAGAAAAGGTAATCTCTTTCTGTTCTTTATCCTCGGCGGTGCCCGTGGGTGCTCTTTTTTCTTCCATTTTTTTTTTTTCTTCCCTTTTTTTTTTTTTTTTTTTTCTTCCTGGCACTGGTGTATCTCTGTAACCCTGGTATGGGTTGGCGTAGGGAGGGAGATGGGCTGAAAGGGCACAATTTTATTGTGTGGAGGAAGATTTCTGTTGGTCAAGCTCCTTCAGCTGGACTCTTGCCCGGGTGGTTACAGAGAGGGCCAGGGCAGCCGACAGCCAGAAACAGTCGATTCCGCTACTCTCAGACCGCAAAATGAGCATTTTTGCAACATCGGGGTGACACTTCTCTTTGCAGAGAACAAAGCCCCAGCTAAAATATAGGGCGCATCACACATCGTCAAAGTCAGATAGACAAAAGGAGGTTTCTATGTCTTATTTTAACTACATCTTGTCAACAGATTTTTCTTATAGTGGATTTGAAATAACATACTTTGATACCAACTGCTTCTTGGTACGGGGTGGTTATTTGAACATCAGTCAAGTAATTTCTTTAGTAAATTCTCGCAACACATTGAAGTTTCAGGCGTACTGTAATTTCAAAATGAGCAAAGAAATACCCATTGGGAGCGTTGCTCAAGGAAAAAAAAAAGTTTTTATAGCTTTTAATTCTAAATGATGATATAGATATATTTTAGTTTGATACTTATTTCAGTGCTTAATACATGAAATTTCACTCTGTTCCCCTGATTGCTTGTTAGGTAATCTGTCTATATAACAGACTAATAAGGTAAGTGTGCTAAAGGAGGCTGGCTCCTTTGATAAGCCAATGTTTGCTATAGAAACAAATATTTTAAAAAGATTACATAAGTAGTAGTATCAAATTATTAAATGAAGAAATAAGATTATCTGCACAATAGCCAATTCCTCAGAATACATCCGTATCAAAATCAAAGAAATATATAGGGTGGGAATGGCTGCAATTAAATCCTGCTGATTATTTACCTGGCTCAAAGGGTAAATACGTGGCAGCTGGAAGGACCTCAAAGAAGAGTTACACCAGCCCCCACAGTGTCTCAAAAAGGCTTGGAGTTCTTCTTTTCCCTATTTTGCTAACTTGTCTTAAAATTTTTCTTTTCTTTTTTTTTTCTATTTTTTTTGTTGTAGTTTGCCTTATAATGAAATGGCTACAGCCATTAAGTAGAGGTCTTCCGTAAGAAGCAAAAATAATACCTGTACCTATGGGAGTTTATTTTGCTTTTTAGTATTGTCTGTGATGAATTAACCGGTTTTGTTTCTGTAGATTAAGAAATTCAGTGTGAAACAAAATGTGTTTCATAGCCACAGACATTCTAATTGTTTCATGGTGATGTAATGTGTTCTAAATTTACAATTTTGAAATCCAAATTGCTTATATTTATTTTAAACGATAAAACAACAAAATAGCTTGGTTTTATCCTTACCTGTTAAACTCTAAGAAAAATATATACCGCAAGAGTTTGTTTAAGAAATGTCAAAAACCAGTGTCTTAAGGATTCGGGTACATTGGGCCTGAACAAAGATGACCTTGTTGGCCTTGCTTGCATTTTTGACAAGTTTCTTTGCTCTTGTCTCAAGCATTTGACCTGAACTTACTTTCTTAACTAACTGCTAATTTTTACTATGTGAAGTTATAGCACTGCACTATGTTGTTGTTTTTTTTATTGAAAATGAAAACATTTTCTTCATGTGGCTACAGGAAAGCTAAATGTGATGCATACCTTATTTAGCATCCTAGGGCTAATGGGGATAAATGAAAACAAAGCAAAATACACATGCAGACTCTTCCAGGTGTTTTATATTTAGGCTGTTGATTATTGCCTCTGGTAATAGATGTTCTGCTAATCAGTCATCAGTCTTGATTCTCAATTCTGGTATCAAAGCAATTCCTGGTGGCTTTTAAAACACTTTTTTCAAAGCACTTTTTTTTCAAAGCACTTTTTTCTTGTAAGCCTAAACTTCATGTTTATATTTTATAAACTAATACTTCTGCCCTAGCAGGTCTTTCCGTGGCATTTTGAATGAGCCAGCCTCAGGCTGCTGGCAGAGACCCAGCTCTCCCAAACTTAGAATATCTGTGGCATAAAAGTTGCTTTTCTCAACACAGTAGCACAATCCTAAGAAACGCTTATCTTTGCATTTGGTAGCGTCAGTATTACTGTGCTGTGTTAAATAAGATGCAACCCCTAAATATTATACAGAAAAGAAAAAAGAAAAAAAAAAAGTAAGTATTTGGAGGATGCTGCGGGCAGTTTGCCTTGAAGCAATTGGAAAATGTGATTTTCACCAAGTTGTGAGTCGCTTAACTATAAATAGAAACAAATATGTGTAACCACAACATGAATCCCACTTCTCTCTCCTCTCCTGCCCCTTCCAAACATGCGAGAACATGTATGAAAAAATCTTCCTTAAAATGGCATGTTGTTAGCTTTCTACTGGTGTTATCAAGTTTTGTATAAACAGTATGTATATGTGTCTGAAAGAGAATGTATTATTTTGTGTTTGCCCTATGATGTTGTAGGTATTTAAAATAGATACCTTCTCATTTTTGTGACTTCTGCCCCCATTGCTCTCAGAAGCAAGCAGCCAAAATATCAGGTCTCTGGTATGAGAAGTGTGAATAGCAATGGATACAAAGGAAGGATAAGTAAATAGTCCAAAATTCTGAGTCCAGAGGTTGGATTTGAACATCTCTAAACCTTTCTTCTCTGATACACTGGTCCTGATCAATATATCACAGATAGCTCGTTTTTCTGCAATTTCAAAGTAAACTCCAGGTCCAAGCATTCCCAAATTTTCAGATTATTTATTTATTTAGGTCTATTTTTATTTCAAGTTAAGAGCATATGATTATAAAAGGAAATCAGTATGCAAGTGGCCAAAATTCCACTGGAGTCAGTATAATTGCAGTTGGTAAAATAATGTCACATTTCGACCACAGGATTTCTTATTTCTTTTTCCTCCCTCTGAGTGCATCTAGTATTGTTTAACTCTTATAGACTGACAATAGGAGAGACCAAAGTCTTCTGCAAATTAAATATGCAGGAAAGATTAGAGGAAGCTTTCCTATATTGTTTGTTAAAGTACCTTAAATGTTACAAGGGCTATTCCTTGTGTATGATCTCATATTAATTCCTTATGAAATATGACAGGTTTTTTGTGAAATCAGGCAATTTGGTGCCAATGAGGACAGGTTATTCTGTCATTTAGACAGAAGAAGTGGAAGGTGGTAATTTTCTTTTGGCATATAGGACTCATAAATATTTGTGTTGACATCTGGTACACGGGTATTAGCGCAGGTGCAGTGAAATATTGCTGGCTTGAGGTCTTACAAGAAATGTGTAATGAGCTGAAGACCCGTGTGAGAACTGCACACAGTGATAAAGAGCAAAATGGCAGTCTTTTGCAAAACCTCCAGGATGTGGAGATCTTACGGTTCCCATATATGCCGTTATTGAATCTAAGCAGTCTCCCAAAGAGCTTTGGAAGTCTTAAAAATCAGTGTTCTGTTTTTAGATGAATAGCATCTGAAGAACACTTCCAACTGAGGTTTTACCGTTCAGATCAAGAACAGGCATCACCAGCTGGAAACTGTAGATGCTCTGAGACAGAGACACTGCAGATGGTATTGCTCATGAGTTGCACTGTGAAAGGTTGCACGCCCCACTCTGAACATCTTGCGTTAGCATCAGAGTCCTTCTTTTCTGCACAATGAAGCTCCTCCAACTATGACCCTTCCTCATAGGAAGCATATAAAGCTTGCTTCCGAGTTTATTAATGCATCATTTCAGCAAGATATTATTCCTGTGGGCCAGATCAGAAGCTCTCCCCTTTCCCAAGGCATGCTCCATGCATCCCCTGCTGCTCTCTCACAAACACGGCAATCTCTCCCCTCCCTCCCAGCCTGTCCTTGCTAAATTGCCTGTATCCATCCATTGTACCACCCCTGTTGTGTGAGCTATCCCAGGACATCACTGTGATCCCAATGAGGTGCTCTAGCCCTGTGACTGCAGTCAGACCTCTGATTCCTCCTGTTGGTTCTCCATGTTGCATGCATTAATGTACAGGCACTTTAGATAGGCATCCAGTCGTGCTGATTTCCCAGGAAATTTATGAGAGCTTTCCCCATAATGTCATATTGTTGACACTTCCTTATTGATGTGCATTTGATTAAGTTGACCTCTTTCACCCTATTCTATTGATTACAAATCGCCCTGCACCATTTCCTTGCCAAACTGGTCCACCACTTCCTTATTTGATTGTACGTCCTCATCTCCTTCCCTTGTCATTCCTAGTTTAAACCTCTCCTCGCCACGTTGGCCTGCCATTTTGTCATGTGGATCCTGTTTCTTCCTAGCAATTCTTGACCCTCAGACAGGATCCTATAATCATAAAAATTGATGCTAGCTGTATGATGCCATCTAGTCCACTCCTCCTCAAGCCCTTCCTTTCTCTTCCCTGGTAGTTTCAAGGAGAAAAGCTTCCAGGTCATGCTCAGTGGTCTGAGCTCCTGGCCCCTCAGCTGCTACCAGGGCACTCAGTCTATTTTGCAGGTGCAGATCCGCAGATGGAGCAGGAACCTTCCTCCTGTTGCTAAAAGCCACAAGCCTCCAGCCTTCATCATATTTTTTTTCTTCCCACCTGTCTAACTGCATGAGGAATGCGCTCTGCGTTTCACAACACAGCTCAAATGATGAGAGAGGAACTGATGGACAGTCTCTCCATGTCCACCCACACCTTGGTGCTTAATCAAGATAAAAATTCTTCCTGTCTTACCAACACATAAACATTGTCAATAGTTGTCATGTCTGTGCTTTTCTAGTGGAAAGGAAAGAATCCTGTCCTGTGAAGAAACTCTCAGGATGGTGGGGCGAAAAGACAGGGCAGCTCGGCAAATATCCGGAAGGTAGAGCCCCTACTCAGTTGGGCCCCTAGGTGCTACTATAATAAAAATCATTAAATCCCATGTATCCAGAAATAGAAAGCAGCCTGTGTAATTACAGATTCTGCCAGCTCACACAGTTGTCACCAGCATGGAATGACTGGACCCCGTCCTTCTGAGCCTCAAGTGATGAGTAAGATAAAAAGCCCAGAGACACTGGCGATCACCCCATCCCTACTATCATGCTTGGCTAGACCACAGAAAAGAAATTGCATCCTTAGCTGTAGACTGACAGGCACATCCCTGAAGAGGGGATTCTAGCTCTAACCACAGTGTTACAGAACTGGTAACAGAGGCATCTGACTGACTTAAGTGAAAAAGAAAGCTTGGACAGCAAACACACTTTGTGTGAAGCAGATCCAAATGCAGCTGGTTTTAAGCCAAAGGGATTTACCTAGAGACCAGACTAGGCTGCATCGTTGCCCAGCTAGTACAAGCAGCTTGACTCTAATGAAAGAATCCCTGGTAACTGTGGAAACTCCAGGAGCAGGCACCTGGTGATGCAGCAGATCTTACGGCTCACCAGCCATAAGATCATACTGTAAAAAATGATGACTTCAAGGACCAGGAGATGCAGTACTCTGAGACTAAAATACTGAAGCTGTGACAGTTTGGACACTGAGGTTAGATGCCATTACTTTGCAGTTATGGGGCAAACAACCAGCACTGTGAGGACTTCTGAAATGACTTGGAAGGTGTTGCTCCTCAGTTTACCCTTATGCCCTTCCATACTGTTCACTTGCCGTCTTCACACCGGTGTTACGCCTCTGTGGATCTCAGTGCTATTGCTGAGAGTCTCAAAGTAGCACAGTAACATTTATAGTGAATTGCAGTCAGACTCTGGCTTTGCCTGCAGTTAACCAACTTCTCAAAAGCTCATCACAGTCCAGCTGGGGCAGAGGTTCAGCCTTGCTGAGTGATAAGGCAAATGCAGCAGGGACTTTCTGTTCATTTGGTCACAAGCATGGTGGTTTTCTGAGCTCAGCAGTTTAGGACCCAAAAAAAGTATTTCTCATTGATTTCTTCCTCCTGCCACAGAGTTGACATGACCATTGAAACTCAGCTGTCTTTGAAGGAGGCTTACCTCAAATAGTCGAAGTAGTATGGTGTGAGAAGCAGCTGATTATAACAACAGTCTCATTTAGCAAGAGACCTTGTCAGAACTGACACCTCCTGTTTGCAGCAGGGCACTCAGTCCTTGTACGTCAACACTTTTGACTGTTTCTCACGCTGCTGGGTTCAATACTGTACAAGTCTAATACTGTAAATATGGCTTTCTGTGAATTTTAAAAACATACATTCCAATATGATATAACTACAGATAGATAGTTTAAATTTTTGGTGCGAAGAATGACATTAGGAGAATGCTTGTTCTGTTTCATAGTAACGTGCTGTACAAACAGCATAGGAAAGAAAGGTCTCATGAGGTACAGGGAGATGCAGCTTTTAAGTAATCCAAGGGAGGCTCCCTTTGATGCTGGGGTGTTTCCTGCTCTGCTTTTGCTGGGTGCGTTCACCCAGTTTGTTAGGCTCGTGTTCATGTCTCAACTTAAATACTAGCTTGTGGATTGTCCAGACAGCAAAATCTCCTAGATCCTCCCTTAAAAATGAGAGGGACTCACCTTCCCAAGAAAAGCCAGCTTCTTCAAACAGGAACTAACCTTTTTCTCCATTAGCCCATGGCCTGTCTTTCCAGCCCATGTCTCTGTAGGAAATTTTACTAGTTCTCAAGGATGTGAGACTGTACATGTGCCTGCCCGTGTAAGAGCACAAAGTGGCCTGCAATTCTACAGTAAAGTAGTAACACCCTTTTCTAGCAACGCTGTCAAAACATAAGACAGAAATTTTGTTTTTTACAAATTGTATTTGCCTGAATGTGGTTTTTTTCCTTGTCTTCATTTTTGTTGGGATTTTTTGTTTGTTCGTTTTGTTTTGTTTTGTTTTTTTTTAATTTTAACAATATAGCTTGTCAAAAGGAAAACGTATTTAGTACTTTTTAAAAAAATAACCCAGGCAAGACTTGAATGCTAAACTTTTTTTACTTTCAATCAGTCTTTTATCCTGCAAACGGAAACACCCTGAAATGAAAGGAAAATACTGGAGGAGTGAGAGTCTGTTATGCTGTTGTACGGTTAGGTTCTAGACAGGACATATTGAAGCTAAAGTCACTTGATTTACACTAGACAGAAGTGTTACTGGAACAGATTTGTGTTACAAACCATCCCTTTGATATACTTTTCTTCTTAAGGTACTGAGTTTCTTTTAGAAGTTCACTGAAGATGTTTCTCCCAATATTCTGGTTTAAATTATGCCTTTAGAGTATGCCAACACTGTTGCTGGTTGATCAGGTAAAGTAACACGTAGTTTTTGTAGAATATTAGGAAGAATAGTGAAAGGGACCTTTAGTGGTCACCTAATGCATCTTCCCATTACAATCTGTAATAAGTAAAACTTTCCTTACGACTTGCTTCATATTTGTATTATCTCCATCTGGTGATGGAGAATTTAATTTCCTTAAGTAATCATAGAATCCATACCATTCATACCGTAGATCCATACCATTACCTACCTATGCTTATGATCCTAATGTCTAACCTAAACCTTCCTTGCGGTAGCGCAAACTCATTTCTTCCTCTCATCTACAGTGATGACAGAGAACTACGTATTTGCTTTGCCTTTGCTATTGGCTTTTTATGTGTCTGAAGACTTTTTTTTTTCTGTTGTCTGTCAGCCTTCCCTAAATAAAACACTCATACTTCCTCTAGTCCTTGCTCACAGATCATGTTTTCCAGACTTTCAGTCTCCTTCTCTGGATTACAATTTCTTTGAAACAGGGTGGCCAAACCTCAACACAACATAAAATTATCTATGGCCCACAGTACTCTTACATGATGTTTTCTTCCATTTTTGCCACAGCAATCTTGTTGACTGATGTTCAGCTGTGGCTGTGTATGACCTCTACATCCTCTTCTGAGCAGCTGCTACCCCGCAGAGAGTTTCAAGTCCTGTATTTATACAGCTGATTTTTCTAACTCTAAACTGTAGCCTGTCTTTTTTATGCCGTTTCTGCTATGTGTCAAGATCTTACTGAATTTAATCTTAGTCTTGAAAGTCCTCACAGTCTTTTGCAGATTGGTTGTATCTGCTAATTTAACAATTAGATACCGCATCGTCTGTAGTGTTGATCGTAGTAGTGTTCTGTACTAGAACCAGGACAGACCACTGGGGATAGCACAGCGCAAGGGGGTTTTGGCATTACACAGCCCAGTGCAGGGGTTTTTTCTGTCAGTGTTGCACCCATGTCATAGCTGTTTTCTCTAAATCTTGTATTCCAAGACTGTTCCTGAAAATCTTATGAAAGGCAGACTCCATAACCTCCTTATCATCAAGGTTTATGACATCTGCTGCCATTCTGCTATCTACATGACCTGTTGCCTTGGTTGGCTCACTTACCTAAATAACTTTATTCTTCTTTAGCATGATAGAGCCTCTGATGTTTGTCTGAGGGAAGACATTTGGTCTTCATGGTATTTGAAGTAACATGTCTTCTGCATTAATAGAATATTCATTGATTTTGCAGCAATTAGGCAATACCTGCCCACCTAAACACAAACCACATTTATAGTCACAGAATGGCTGTTAATTTACATATTACCATTTTAAATTGAAGTAAACAGAAAATCCTCTTATTAACAAAAAAAAAAAAAAGCCATTGTCCAAGAGAATGAAAAATCTCTCTTCCTGTATCTCTTTCCATATAATCCTCTAATGTTTCTTGAAATTTTTTTTTCCGGAGTAGGAGCAGTTTCAGGACTTGTGCTTACAACCAACCTTTTCAATATTTGCTTAAAGTGTCTGGAGCATAGTACAGACAATTCTATACCACTTACTTTAAAATCGTATTACTCTAAATAAATAAATTAATAAATAAATAAAGTGTAAAATAATCCACAGTTTTTGCTTCAAAGTCACTCATTGAAGCAGATAAAAATACAATTTTTAAGTAGGCAATCAAAAACCAAGTACACATATTTTTACTGGGAGTATATTTATTGAACAGAGTCTGGAGGATATGTAGAATTTTAAAGGCTGTTTATACCACTGTCAGTTTCTGTTAGCAATAGACCTAACTGATTTATCACAGCTATGTCAGCATTCATCTACTTCCAGTTTTTCTAACAGAGTCAGGAAAGACATACAAGGCTGAGTGGATCTTTATAACAAAAGTCAGAGCACATATTTTTGCAGCACCAGTGATTAATGTTCTCAGCTTCACATTCACAGCACCATTCTATATATGCAAAAATACAAAATACAGTAAAATAAGCTGGATGTTTAGCAGACTTACATTTATAAACTAACAAATTTCTAAAGACTCACAAGCTTGGTATTTTAATCCATTTACTGCCTGTGAGTATGTGCCATCTTTATTTGCACTTTCCTGAATGAAATTTTCCATGCTGTGAATAGGGTTAGAAGGTTAAAAAGAAGAATAAGGAAACAAAAATATGTTATATGTTATGCTTCTTCCAGAATCAGATTTAACAGCATGTAAGGACAAAAAAGCCCATGAAACAATAGGTCTTCTCTGAAAGTAAGAAATTAAAAGAATAAACCGATAACCTTTATGAAGACAATAAAATCAGATCTCAAACTGTACCTGGAAATATTATATGAAAATTTTTTTCAACAACAAACTCTAACTAGTTGATAGTCTAGAATTAGTGACACTCTTGCAGGAAACACTATCCAGTCTCCATTCTGCCAGAATTACGTTGAGTATGCAGCTGACATCTGGCAGGCTTCACTGAAGTAAGCAGGATTAAATTTTATTTTAAAAGTGTAATAGTCCCAACAAAACTCTCAGAAAAGGTGAAACTTGGAAACATATTCTTTACCTTCACTAAGTATTCTAAATATTAGGAGATTGACTCCTCTTTATTTGAATCTAAAACTTGAGATGGACTGGATAAATCTTCTAAATAAACATTTAAATGAGGGAAAACTATTTAAACTCCAACAGGACCTAACCAACCAGACAGCCATTTGTGTTTTCTGCATTGAGTGCTATACTGTGATATTGGAAAAAGGAAGATGTATAAATGCAAACACAGCAACTGTATGTTCTGATGCCTTCAGTAAAAACCTGGGCAGAAAAAGCTATCAAAAATGGGGGAAAAAAGAAGGATGGGCACATTTTTATTGACTTCTTGATATTTTCCAAAGTATGTTTGAAATTAATTGTTTTGATTTAATATTGTACATGTGCACGTGTGTGTGTGTATAAATAAGTTTGTAGTATGTATAATAAGTATGTATAAAAAAATCCTGCAGTCTGGATCCAGAATTGTTATAAATTCATCTACTCGTCATGTTGTATTTTTAGTCCTTGAATGAATTCTTATTCTAAGAGTTATTATTAAATAGTCAGCACTCCTACTAGTGAGGGAATCATTCAGTATAGATGAACACTTCTATTTCAAATTTTCCTTATATGCTAATAAACAGGGGCTTTATATCTCAAGTCAGTAACAACTATAAGTGATAGGGTGCTCAAGCAAGTATTTACTTTGGAAGTGAAAGTTATTTCTTAATTTACTTCATTCACAATGTCTTACATAGTACAAAAATATACTATTTTTTACTTTATTAAGCTTTTCACTCAAATTAATTTCCGTATTTTTAATTTGTTTCCCTGAACCTCAGTTATATGGAAAAAAGGTTTTTATTATTCAAAATAAGATCTTAAAACATGAAAGGAACTTTTAATGAATTTTATTTTAAGTATGTTTGCAGTTAATATCAGTTCAGATGAAAAACAGCAAAATATCTTTAAATACATTCTGTCCATTGCGGTAGTACCACTTCTGTCTTTAAAATTAAAGGTATAGATAAGTGTCAATAGGCTACCAACTTTACAGGTAGATTTTTAAAAGTATTTTGAGCACATATAGTTTTTTTCAAATTTATTTTATCTCTAAGGATATCTTCAGCTCCATAAATACCTTTAAAATCTGACTTGAGTGGCTAAATCTTACCTGGTAAGTGGTATTTCTTTGCTTTTTTTATTATAAAAAAGTAAATTTAGACAGATTTTTTTCTTATTTTAAACCTGATTTTGTATTTAAAGGAATTATTTCATAGACAAGAAATTTCAATTTGACACAGAAGCTATTAATACACTAATTCCATTCTCTGGCACTGGTTTAACTGAGGAGCTTGGTTAGGCGATTGTGTCATTTTGTTTCTCCTCTTACTATATATTTGTTTTATTTGTACAAATAAGAAAGTGATAGGGGCTATTTTTGTCAGGTAAAAATTGTCTGTTCTTACATTTCCTATCAGAATGCAGTCTGTAAAAATTATCATGAATATTATTATCACAATAATGCCAGCAGGCCTTGTACTCTTAAACACATCTGCATGCCTTTGTACCAACAAGGATATGCTTACATGTGTTACCATGGAAAAAAAAAAACAAACCAACCCACGTTATTTTCTTGCTTGCAATACAATCTTCATGTAATTTCAATCATTGTCAAATGAAAAACTTCTCACAAGTAGATTTGAGTCTCCTGGAACTCACGTCATTAGACCTGTAATTGCTGATACTACATTTTTCCATAATACAGTTTTTGACTAAACACACCTTCACTACCTTTACAGAGACTGATGATCCATTTGGAATTCAGAATGTGTGTTATGAGCACAGAGTGATATATATATAGGTATGAAGGTGACATGTTATGCCCTGAGGCACAAATGCCCAGTGAGATCGCTTAAAAAGGGACAGCCCATCTCTAACCTTATCTAACAGTGAACAGAGACCACTTTCTTTTTCTCAGATATGATCTTTAATAATTTTCGACAATTTTTGAGAAGCAGACAAGACACGGCAACCATAACAAATATAAAAATCATGCGAAGGTGACTTTGCAAACTGCATCAGTCTTTCCTGCATTAGAAACTGCAAGAAACTTGATTTTGTGCCATTCCATTTTCAGTGCTTTCTTTTTTTGTACCTGTTCTTGAAAGCAGGAGAAGGGGTGAGGGTGAGCACTGCAACTTCATCAAATTAAGCAAAAGAAAAAGCTGTTGTGTATTTACAATTGTGTTTTCCTATACTTCATTTAAAATCTAAAATTGCAAACCACACAGATTTAATATTTCACATCACTGTCACCTTGGCTATAGATTCATCTATATTGATCTTCAGGGCAATCAGAATTCGTATTCAATATACTGTTCTGACTAGGTTAATAATTGACCTTGCTATCAATAACAGAAGCTTATTATCTGCATGCAACATGACATGTTACCGTTTACTGCCTCAATCTGTTTATTTTTGGAATTTCTTGACCATTTTGATCAAGGGTTCCATTATTATATTAAAGAAAATAGGTAAGAGTCAATCAATCATTTTTTATTTTTTTAGTGCCTGGGAAAAAATAGAGAGGGGTCTGAAGAAGTAGAAATTATGGGAATTATTAGCCTTGCACTAATGCTGCATATATGCTATGTACAATCTTATCACGTACACAGCACCACTTCCCTCCCCCTCCTCCTTGCTTCTCCATGGACATGTGATATTTTAATGGAATTAATAACTTCCATTATAAAATAAAAATAAGCTAAGACTACTACTGTAGCTCCCATCAAGTCATAGTATGTGCATCATAGTTTCTAATAAGACAACCTGCTTCATTTCT